>OY992883.1:46467133-46977133 GCA_963921405.1 Cepaea hortensis | reverse complement strand
CCTGTCCCCTCTTTTGTTTATAACATATATAGACAACATATGTAAAGAAATCAGCCAAACAGAGACTGCAAGAACACCGCATGACGAGAACACAGAAGAAGAACCATCTGCAAATCTTACCATTAGAGAACTCCTGTTTGCGGACGACCAAGGACTAATAGCAAAATCAGAAGCTGAATCACAAGACCACATGAACAGTCTAAACGAAATGTGTAGGGAACATAACATGAACATTATCACAAGTAAAACAGAGGTATTGACTATAACTAAAGAAGAAAAAGCAACAACGATTTACCTAAACGAACATCCCTTGAAACAAGTAAAGAGTTTTAAGTACCTAGTACCATCAAAGTACCATCAAATGGCAAATCAGAAGACGAGATCGAAAATAGATGCAACAAGGCAAACCAACTCACTTGACACATGGAACCAATACATACATACATTGGCACCTTGCCGTCTTGACAGACGATAGTTTGTGCTTTAAAAAGGCATAATAACTTTTAACTATGGCGGTAGCGAGTGTGACTGCTAAGGCCAATTTGCGCTGTAAATGTCCGTTCACAGTGGGTGCATCTGAACACGTGGTCATTTCCACCATCATGCACCATCTTACGTCTCAAACGCTTGGTGTATGACTTTTCTGCAATAATTTTCTCCTTTGACTTTATTCCATTTCTGATATTTGCCCTCCATGCAACACGTTCAGCGGCGACTTGCTCCCAATGTGCATTATCAATGCCTGTATCAATCATGTCCCGCTTACACACATCTTTGTATCGTAGTAGAGGCCGAACCTGAGATCTCTTACCCATCTGTAATTCACCAAAAAAGATATCCTTTGGTATTCTACCATCATCCATCCTCCTAAGATGTCCTATCCATCTAAGTCTACGAAGACTGAGCATGGAATAAACTGTCACACAACCTGATCTTTCCAATACTTCAGTATTTGTGATTTTGTCTTGCCACTTAATACCAAGAATTCTTCGCAGACACCGCATATGAAAGCTGTTTAAATTGTTCTCTTGGTGTGAGTAAGTTGTCCAGGTTTCACTGCCATAGAGAAGAGTACTAAGGACACAGGCTTGATAGACAAGGACTTTTGTTTTGGCAGTAAGCTTCCTGTTCTCCCAGACTCTTTTTCTTAACCTGTTCATTGTTGTTGCTGCCTTACCAATCCGGATGTTGATTTCCTGATCTAGGGATAATTTGCTATTTACCACTGATCCTAGATATGTAAAATGGTCTACTATCTCTAGTTCGGCGTCGTCAATAAAGATTGATGGTACCCCATGTGCACATTGTGACATAATCTGTGTCTGCTTTTTGCTAATTGTTAAACCAAATTCAGAACAAGCATTGGAGAATGCAGATAGTAGACATTGCAATTCTTCCTCAGAGTGGGTCGTAACTGCAGCATCATCTGCAAAAAGCAACTCTCTGATCAGTACCCTCCTAATTTTGGTCTTAGCATTCAATCTCTGAGCATTGTAGAGGCCGCCATCTGAGCGTGACTGAATGTATATACCACCATCCTGATCACGAAATGCATATTTCAGTAGAAGTGAAAAGTATATTCCAAAGAGGGTGGGAGCTAGTACACAACCTTGCTTAACTCCACTCTTGATTTCAAATTCTTCAGAAGTTGTACCATCAAACTTGATTATACCCTTCATGCCTGTGTGGAACGATTCCACAATGGACAGAAGAGTTGGTGGGCAGCCAATCTTTTTTAGTGCCTTGAACAGACCCTCACGACTGACCAAATCAAATGCCTTTGTGAGGTCGATGAAGGCAATAAATAGTGGTTGATTCTGTTCACGGCATTTTTCTTGCATTTGTCGCAATGAGAATATCATATCAGTGGTAGACCGGTTCTGTCGAAAGCCACACTGTGATTCGGGGTAGACTTGATCTCCTAGGACTTGAAGTCTGCGCAGAACAATTCTGGCAAATACTTTTCCAACAATACACAGAAGTGAGATACCCCTATAGTTGTTGCAGTCGCTCCGATCGCCCTTGTTCTTGTACAGTGTTATGATGCTTGAATCTTTGAAATCCTGTGGGACTTGTCCTTCACGCCAGCATAGCTTTATTAGCTGGTGGATCTGTATAGTGAGTGTGTCTTGCCCACTCCTGATAATCTCTATTGGAATCCCATCCTTACCTGGAGCCTTGCCAGATGCAAGTTCATTTATAGCACACTTAACTTCTGTTATGGTGGGAAGTGTGTCCAGGTGGTCAAGAGTTGGTAGAGCCTATATGGCGTTGAGGGCATCATCCGCTAGTTTGGTCTCACTTGAGTAAAGCTCCAAATAGTGCTCTACCCATCTGTCCATCTGCCGTTTCTTGTCAGTGATGATTTCTCCAGTCAAGGTTTTCTATGGTGCACTTCTTTTGATCACTGGACCACAGGCTTTCTTTATTCCTTCATACATGCTTCTTATGTCTCCCTTATCACTTGCGATTTGAATGGACTCACATAACTTGATCCAATAATCATTTGCACACTGCCTGGCAGCCTTTTGCACATCCTTCCTAGCTTGCCTTAGCTCACTCAGAGTGTTACGCGTTGGTCTTTCCTTGTGTCTTAAGAGAGCTTTCTTCTTCTTATCAATCAAGGGCTGCAGAGTCTCGCTGTTGGCCGCAAACCAGTCCTGCCTCTTATGATCCACAGTGCCGTAAACCCCTACGGCAGTTTTATAAAGAGTTTCCTTAATTTGACCCCACTTTTCATTTACTGTACTATTTTCTGGTGTATCAGTGAAAGCGTCTTCAAGTTGCTGTTGAAACTGAAAGCACTTTTCAGGATCATGAGTTTTAATAATATTAATCCTGGGACTAGATTTGTGTTTAGCTGTGTAGATTCTCTTTGGTCTCAGTCTAACCCTTGCAACAACCAAAGAATGATCCGTATCACAGTCAGCACTGTGGTAACTACGAGTCAATGATATATGGTTCAGATGTTGTCTTTGTGTGATGATGAAGTCCAGCTGGTGCCAATGGCCGGATCTTGGATGTTTCCATGTGACCTTATGCATCTCTTTTGTTTTAAAAAAAGAGTTTGTAATACATAGGTCATTACTGGTGCAATGCTCCAGCAGCCTTTGCCCATTTTCATTCATGCGACCGATGTTGTATTTTCCAAGGCACACTGGCCATGAACTCGAGTCCTTGCCCACACGAGCATTGAAATCACCGAGCATATAAATGTAGTCAGATTTTGGAACTGCCTTGATCACGGAGTCTAACTCCTCATAGAACAAATCCTTCACATCATCAGAGGAATCGAGTGTCGGTGCATATGCAGTAATAATGGTGGCAAACCCACAAGAGGTTGCCAAGCGCAGGGACAATAGTCTTTCATTTCCTCCTGCTGGAATTTCAATCATTCCCAGTAGCGAATTCTTCACTGCAAAGCCCACACCGTGATGCCTTTTTTCTGCCTGCCCTCTACCCTTCCAGAAAAAGGTGTAGTTGTTTTCCCTGAGTGACCCTTCCTCAGCGAGGCGAGTCTCCTGCAGGCCAGTAATATCAATGTTAAGACGATTGAGTTCGGCATCAATCACAGCCGTTTTTCTCACATCGTCAATATTGGTCAAGTCAGTGGAAAATCCTGGACACATGGTTCTCACGTTCCAGGTTGCAAGTCGTAGCTTGAGGTTTCTATTTTTATTTTACAGCCTGCGATCCAGATTTTGTCCTAGCCCCAAGCACCCATTGAAGCAGGCAGGCTGTGGCGGATCAGCACCCAATTGGCTGGGGGCTGCCCAGCTTGAGGCGGGGGGTAGCTGATCAGTGACACCTATAGGTGTCTCCCACCGTCAGAGGCAACGCGTGGCGCCCCATGCCTACGCCAACTGACAAGGACTTATAACCCGTAACAGTTGCCTCTCTCTTTGATTCCGAGACCAGTTAAGACCAGGGATGGAGTTATTGCCTCTCCATAGCACAAAGCCTGGGCTAAAATATAGAGATCATGTGTTGCCCATGCAGCATGATCCCTCTCTCGGCCTGCCTAGTTCACTCCAGACGAAAGGTAACACCCCTACATCTGGAATAAGACAAGCTGCAGAAGCTGCCGGATCAGCAAAGCAATGCTCTAACTGTCCGCCTGTCGGAGCTTCGACCCTAGATCAGTCGCCAACCAAGGCTTAGGGTCTGGTCTGCCCTGCCATGACAATTTTGTTCTTAGCTTGCATTTCCTCGCACCAGGGTAAGGCTTGTACCCTCCCAATTGCGCTCTTCCGCCCGAAGCCGTTGGCACAATGTGGGGTGTCGGGTTTGGTAAGCGCCGCCCAACGTTCGGCGCTAACAGAAACCAGGTAGTACCGTCTACTGTTATACGGTAGCTCAGTCATATCTGACTAAGACCTGACCAATACTAAAGAACAAACATATATCAATAACTACTAAGAAAGCGCTTTACAACACAATCTTCCTACCAACTCTATGTTACCAATGCCAAACCTGGACAATGACAGAAAAAGAGAAAAGAAAAATCACAACAACAGAAATGAGATTCCTGAGAATAATACTCAATGTATTAAGAAGAGATAAGATCAGAAATGAAGCAATCAGGACTAAAGTGGGGGTTACAGCTGCACTAGATTTTATTAGAAGGCAGCAAGTCAAATTGTTTAGCCATGCAAGTAGGTTACCAACTACAGTCGAGTCCACTTAATTCGAACTCGGATAAGTAGAATTTCGCTTAAGTCGACGTTACTGGCTTAGTCCCGTCCATTATCCTTCTTTATCATTGTATAAAAAGTCCTGATAAGTCGAATTCGGTTAACTCAAATTTCCGGATTAGTCGAACATAAAAATGAATACCGACTATATAAGTGTTCATGTTTAAGTCGAACTGTTCATTTCACCCCCCCCCCCCCCCCCCTCCAAAAAAAAAAAAAAATTGTTTTGCGAAATAATTATTTTTAGCCAGCCCGGAGAACAATCATCTCGCAAATATGATATCTCGCTATATGTCAATGGCGGCTAGTGGACGAAAGCTTACTATTATAACTTTAGAAAGAAAGATTGGGCTGTTGGAAGAGGTTGAACATAGTGGGAAGAAGAAAGTGAATATAGCTAAAGAATCTGGTATTCCGACATCGACACATTTCGGCATTTTAAAGCATAAAGACCGCTACAGAAAATTGTTTTTCGATGGTGCCCTTTTAAAATGGTTCACTGCGATTAGATCAGCAAATGTACCAGTAAATAGGCCTTTAGTTATTGCGAAACAGAAGAATTTGCACGTCTTAAAGGTCAGACAGACTGGAATTGTAGTGCTGGCTAGTGGATCGTTTAAAAAAACGACAGACTTTTTCTTTAATTAATTTGGAAATTTTCATATGACTTTAATGTTCCGTTTTCTAAAATAATTAAACATGTTCGATATTGTATTGCTATTTGTTTGTTCACTAACTGTATTTCCTAAGTGGTACAATCATGTTACTCAATGCTACTGCATGGTATTAGTGTAAATTAGTGCAGTCTGGATAAGTAGAATTTCTTATAAGTAGAACAAATTCCTTCGGCCCCTGTGATTTCTACTTATCCAGACTCCTCTGTAACAGTATACCACAACAATAAATGATGTACAGACCAGAGGGAAACAAAGGAAGAGGCCGACCATTTAAACGATGGACGCAGGGAATAACAGAGTCCATGGGAATGTCGATACATGAAGCCCACAAGCGGGCACTCTCTCACTGTTTATACTTCACCTCGACACCGCATGGTTCAAGAGGAACATGATGAGATGAGATGAGACCCAAGAGATATGTCTTTGATAGGTCCATATTCAACTGCAATCATGAAAAGCGCCGAAATGTCTTTGCTAGTTTTGCTAAAATGTATTGAATTCCACTGTGACGTGCTTCTCATAAGAAAATTCCCGTGCACCACGGAGAATATTCATTATTGAACACTGATGTTTCCTTGTGAAGATTTAATACATTTCATAACGCTCACTTCACCTCTGACATTTAAATTATATGCCGCACATAAATAAATATTGAGATCTGCGGTACAATCTCCAGAATAAATGTTGTTTTTTTTCGTTGGGTGTACATAATGATAAGGTTATATGCTAAATCTCATCATTGTCCATCAGATGGACACCGAATTATGGATTATGTACGGGGGAAAACATTTGTGAACGCACTATAGGTATTAATGCAACATAGCAAACACACGTGCTTGCTGTGTTTGGGCCTAGATTGATGTTTCCTCCACGAAATGTAGGTATTCTTGTCAATAGACTCCAAACCAGTGCCAGTAGGAAGAGGAAGACGAATAAAAAACAACACTGAAAGGATTTGATTGGTCATTTGATATATGCATGCATGGAAACTCACATACGTTGTGTTATCAACGAAGATGCGTACATATTGAGTACATAAAACCTGTATGTTGTAATAGAACTTAATTGTGTACATAAACATCGTGGACTTGTGTCATCTACTGCTGCTCATTAAGTTTACATTTGAAAGAAAAGCCACCATGTTCGTCATTGAACAATAAAATAAGCCCCATCAGACCCGTGCAGACATGGCGTCGGATGCCAATTACTACCACTAAAACTAACACTGGATGTTACACGTAACATCTGACCACAAGGCCATCACGTGATGTAACATGTAAATATTTCTGCGTTAACATTTCTTCCATCACGTGATATCTATCTTGTTTCAAGGTTAGAGGACGATCTTGACCTCCGTCCCTGCGACTATCCTATATATTCATTGAGAATAGCTTAAAACCTTGCCTAACTACTTCACGTATCCCATGTAAGCCTAGGGCAGCGTTAGAGAGGCAAATCAAGCTAATGATTGACTCCGCCAGGATGTATCTTCTCTACTCTAAGGCCAAAGTTTAACCAGTAACACTATACCCCACACATTTAGGCGTTGTCTAACAAGTCAACATGCACTAAACAGATCAATTTGAAACACTTCTATTTCTAACATCAGTCTTGAAATAATGCAAACCAAAAATAATGTAATAATATAAACATGAAAAGCAAACTCAGCTCCAATAAGTAGCACAATTATTGGACATATTAATAACGTTAGCGCACAAAGGGTAGATATGCTAAATTAGTTTCCTTTATGCAATCATAAAGTAGGGCGGGAGTATGAGACCAGCTTACATTATGTAAATACTTTGCGGGCGGGATAGGGAAGTTGACACCGAACTGTGCTGGTGATGTCATGAAAACGACTGGACACGGGATCAGGGGCTGGGTTCAAACCCTTCATATTGTGACGGCGTTATCATATCACTGACCATAGCAGCAAACTGCTTTGGAACAATTTGTTTTTAATAATATATTAATATAATATTTTTTTAATGACAGGTATTAATGTGTTTTAACTGAAAAATCGCATTTTCAATTAAAATTGATTTTTCTCAAAACCTGTAAGTTAACTCCTGTAAACGATGCGAACTTGACGCCTTCCAAATGATGTGTTTAATCGTTGATTAAAAACGCTGCCGGTTATCGCTAATGAATTCCTAACCTCCGCTTTAAATTTCGATGAAGTAATTGGAGAATACAAAAGAAATGATAATGAAATATTGTAGTCAACATTAAATCTGCGAAAGATGTATTCGGCATTCTCAAAATCGATCACTAGGACAGTGCAAGTATGTTAAAGTAAAGTACTCTTGAGAGCATGGTGCTAAACCCATAATGTATAAATCAATCGGTACGCGGTGGGTGATATGGTCAGTATTGCACTGTCCGAAGTAATCCCAAAAACATGTCATGGTACCCATTTAAGTTTGGTCGACATGGGATCACAGGTCAAAGTTATAATTTCCTCCCGATGAGGATTCAAACTCATGTCCATCGACCGGCAGGAGATACTATAGTCACAATCATGTAGCGGCACCTTACCAAAACTGGCTCAGGTTCAAATCTCAACAGTGGCAGTGTTGACCTAGCCACATTAAAATGTGCGAGAAAATAAACAAACACACAATAAAGCTTGAAAGCTCACGAACAAATACAACAACGCAGAGAAACAAGCGAGCCCTCCGACCGGAGTCTTCATCCGCGGAACAATCAGAACAAAACAATTAAAAATATACAAACGATGGAGGTCAGCGTGGCCGACTGGATAAGATCGCTCGTTCTTAAACATCCTTCATACTGATGACGATGTGGCGGGTTTAAAACCTACACCGGTCAGCTTGACTACACTGTTGACTTCTCGTCCTTGATTTGGGGGCGTAGATTACAAGTATTTGTGAAGTCGGAGTGGTTTCGCATAACAGCCAGGGACACTAATATTAGAGAACAATAAAACTAAAACGGTTGGTAAGGGTAATGATAAGAGTTGGTAGGGGAGGGGGAATTGTCCGGACAGGGAAAAACAATGATGAAGGTCTCTACCGGCTGTTTCGATACGTGCATTCATATTTATCATATTGACGTCTCTTAGTCCATCGAAAGTCATATAATTTACGCCCACACTCCCACATTCAGAGATTGATGCAGCAGGGAGCGACCAACGGATCTGGTCGACACTTACACTCTGAGGACAGGCTTTGAGGGACACTTGCTTGCTTGCTTGCTTGTGTTCGTTGGCTTGAGCTCCAACGCGAAGTCCTGTATGTCGGATGAAGGCATCCTGTTGTCCAACATCAGTGTGATGTCATACAGGACCAGAGGTTTGTGTGAGTATCCGTTGCCCCATGTCTGGCTTATTGGTGTGCAGACTGGTGGTTCCACTTAACCTTATTGCAAGTGATACCATTAGTATTGGGTCTTTTCACTGGCCGTTAAAGATAAGGGCGGGTCGCGTATGGGAATGTCAGGGCTGCTAGGTTGTCGGTTCTTGACTCAACTCAACACCGAACATACACATGCAGGCCACACATATACATACATCTTCAAATATATTCGCATGCACATACACATACACAAATACACACACACACACACACACACACACACACATTCACAATGACACCCACCTCCCTACAAACCAAGTCACATGGTATAAATTATCTCACACGTATACATCCATGCACACAAGCAAAACATATTCTTTCACATCCTGTCGCAACCACTTGTATACACACAAACACACTCATCTACCCACATACATACACACACACACACACACAAATCCATTAACATGCTCACGCAAACACACACACACACACACACACACACACACACACACCAACAAACACTCTCTCAAACATATCAACACACATACAAATCCAGGTGGCAGAAGGAGTTAACACGCTCGCGATGAAACTTTCCCTAATGACCGCTGTAGGGGGTTTGTTCTATACGCCGGGCAGTTGAACTTAACTGTTGACTTCTCGTCCTTGACTTGGGGACTTTAAGTACATATACATGACATATCGGAGTGGATTGGCTCGATGACTAAGGACACTGGTAATAGGGAAAGCTATCCCCACAAGCAAATAAGGCAGTTCAGTCCACTCCCTAGTAGTAACAACTTCTATTAGTAGCAGCAAGTGGTTGTAATTTTAATCCTCTATTAAATTTTTTTTTTTAAATCATCATGTTGAGGGTGCCGGCTCCCTGGCCGAGAGGTTAGCAGCTTTCTCCGTTAACCCCGAATACTCTCGTGTTTGACGTGAGCGCACGAGAATTAGAAGTGGTTCGAGTCGCGCCAGTGACTTATGAGAGTATGGAGCCGGTCGCTCAGAAAGTCGTGGCGTGCTGGCCTAGGAATCAATATACAGCTGAAAGATGATGGTTTTGATCGCAATATCCTGAAACAGGATGGAAACGCGGAAGAAAAAAAAAACATGTTGAGGGGATAATTGTTTCGCATTCACCATTCCTGATTTAAATAACCTGGCTACCCACCGAAGGATGGCCCCGTGGGTTTTTCGTTTATAATTGCTCCTTGTTTTTTTAAACTGCTAATTCGTTTTCTATTGTAGCATCAATACACAGCTTGGGGCTGACTCTGTGGCGTTGGTGTTCATACAATGGTATGAGTGCCGGTCGTTCAGAAAGCAAAGGCAAACTACTGAACATAAACTTACCAAGAAATCACAATCTGTCAAACAATGACAGTGTTGACTGTGACGTCCTGTAAAGGATATGCAACTAACTTTTAACACTTTTAGTCATAGTAGAGATTTCTCATTCATCATTTCCACTTGACAGAATCTATCACTGTAGGTATCGGTCCACTGGCTGATGGTTCCTGGAAACTTTCCAGTCACCTTTCCTACACAAGCACATACAGTTAATTGCATTTCCTTTACAGGAAGTTTGCAGTCAACACCAGCATTGTTTGCTGTTGTTGATGTCTTGGCAAGTTTACGTTAAGTAGTTTGCCATTGATTTTTGAACTACAGACACAATACCATCTCGTAAAAAAACCACCGCAACGAGGTCTGCTGCCAAATCGCGCGCAGTTGTGTTTTGAACGTGGGTATACGGGATCATGAACCGCATCCGTAACACCTTCGCCACGTAGACAAGCACATACACAAGTAAAATCAAAGTATCATTTTAGCGTCATTAGCGCATTGTGCATACGGTGCTAGACCCATCATTGTATAGATCAATCGGCACACGGTAGGTGATGTGGTCAGTGCCACGCTGGGCGCCTTCGCTTCTCAAGACATTTCCTGGTACTCATTTTAGGTTGGATCAATCTAGGATCCCAGGTCTGTATGAAATATTCACATCCGCCTCGATGCCAATCGCACCCTGACAACCGGGTAAGCGTCTAGCCACTACGCTACCGCTGCTCTCACACATGTACATACACACCTTGCAATCTATTAACCAACACCAACACACCCGCTAATCCACCAGCACATCCACACCCACAAAGACATGCACACGCACATAGCCACGATCGCATACAACCAGCCACTCGTAAAGACACATCATGCACACTCAAACACACGTATTCAAATGCTCCACTCCATTGTCTGCTTGTAACAGTCTATCTATAGTAACGCCTGTCCACTGGTTGATGCTCTCAGGAGTCTCCCTTTCACCATTCGTGGTTTCATTTCTGGACCTATGCAGGCATCAATCCACTGGTCGATAGATTCGGCAGGTTCTCGTTCACCATAGAAACACACATACACGCCCACACTAATATTTTAATGTTGTCCGAAGCAATGTCCTGCTTTGCATCTGTGATGTGACAGGGCCATGCCATGTTGTAGGCTGAGTGCACGAAGGGATAGGTGGTCAGTCTTTCCCTCGCTTAGCAGACGAAGAGCCCATACGTCGAATCCTCGCACGATTGAGCTCATGACATTATCAGCGCACTTCCATATCAAATTCGCTAAAATGCCGGATACACTCTCTCATATCCGCCCACATATCAGAAATACACACACATACATCAACTCGAACACATACACATATACAGTATATACTTACACACACCTGTAATCACCCGCGTATATTCACACCTACAACACACGTACACACAAACTTTCACCCATCCATTCATACACACACACACATACACACACACACACAAACACTCACACACAACCTATCTTGACATCTACTACCCTTCTCCCCGTATTCTGCTTGTAAAACTCTACTATATAAAATATTCACTAACAGTTTGCAAACGTACACAAAGCCAGATAGAATTTTCCTGAAAAGAATCTTCAGCGACATATTCCCTCGAGACTGGAAACTGGAACTGTCCTTGTATGGTCTTTTTTAATGAACGGAATGGACAATTAATTTATACACAAAATATAATTTGCGCTTATAATGAAAGCCGTCATTGTCCACTGTTTTGTCCTGTGCGGCGATTTTGCTCGCTATCACTCAATCATCGTGTGCAATGCCAATAAGCTTGGGCGGTCATGTTTCGCCACCTCACTCGATCACCAGAGTCGTGGATCAGCTCAGTATTCTTGTCTCCAACATGCCACGTACCCAAGCCATCCAAGTATTTACTTCTCTGCTTTCCCCTTGTTCTCTTTCCCTCGATTTTGTCAGCTGTCACTAAATTCTCCATTTTATTTCTTCTGATAATGTGACCACAAATGTTGACTATCTACATCTAATTTCTCTAATCAGTTTACGATCTTCCTTTGTTTCTTGTAGGACTTGGTCGTTGGTTGTTATGTCTGTCCACGGTAGCCTATTCTTTGCATTTTCTTCAGAAACCACATTTCCAGACCCATCAGACGTTTTTCAGCTTGTCTGCGCATTGTCCAGGCTTCACATCCATACATAATTAGAGGTTTTATGAAGCTCCTCAGGACTTTTTTTCACGCTGCAAATAACTTTTTTTTTATTGGTCAGTATGTTTTTCATCTTGCAAAAGACTACATTCGCCATGTCGATCCTTATTTGATCACTTCAAGGCATCTCCGATCATATGTTATGACTGTTCCGAGATAATTGTACAAATTCACTTGTTTAAGAATATTCCCATTTACTTGTATATTACATTGTGGTATTTCCTTCTTCCTAGTGATGACTATAATATGTGTCGTCTTACAATTTGCTTCTAACTCTTGTTGTTCACTGTGTGCAACAAGCGCATCTACTAAATGTTGCAGATCGTACTCGTTCCCTGCAATCAATACTATATCATCCGCTATCTAATGTAATTATTGGTACGCCCTCTAATGATGATTAATTTCATATCTTCTACATTTCTGAAACTATTTTCGCTATCATACGTAATTCAGATAGTCTGGTTAGTTTTTTGTCATTTGTCAATTATCTATCACAATTTTAATCTATCTACTTTGTTGTTGTCCTCATCTCCGCTTTCCCGTCACACCTTCCCTCAAGGTAGTAATCTTTTCCAGACAATCATGCCTTTTTTATTCTTTACATAACTGACACATTTTATTTTCCTCAATGTTATTTGTTCTAATAATCAATCTTCTTTAGGATTCAATTTCTTTTGGGTAGATTTGTTTGTTTTCTTTTTCACCCGTTGAATTTGTAAGGATCTTCTATATCGACTATATTCAAAGGTGCATATGTGTATGTCGGTGTATTTCCATAGTGTCTTTCAATAGTATATCTTTCTAGACATCTGTGAAGCAATTATCTTAATAAAGAGATCCTCTGTCCACCGTCACGGATTTGAGACCTTTATAAACATCTACCCGATAACTGCTCTCAGGTTCAGTCAACCACATGCTCATCTTTTAACTAACGTAGAGATGTAAATAAGTCACCTCTTGATATTCTTGTGTTTGTTTATGTTTTTGATCAGTTCTATCGTAAAAAATGCTTTTTCAAAATATTTAAATAATTATGTTAATTTTATAAAAATAAGCACCAATAACAATCTTAGAAGAAGCTTGGAGCGATGGCAGTTAATTAGGGACGAGTGTTAAAAATAATGTTATGAAGCAGGAGCCTGTAAAATAGGCTCTGTTATGTAATAAGGCCACGACATTTTGTAGGCCTGAATGTTAGCGGACGACGAATCTAGGCGTCGATCCATCGACCGACCGTGCGTATGACATTACTAGCGTAACTGATCAGAGGTAGTTACACACTTATTCATTTACATGAGTTAGCGAAAGGTAGGGCATGTGGAGCTCATAACTATCAAATGTAGGTACATTGACAAGAGGCATTTGAATGGTACCATAATCATGTTTATCATCTTCAAGTAGCACGTTCTTTGTAGAAACGTCGCTCTCTGTATGGCCTGCTGAGGCAAAAAATATTGACCGTTACGGCCAGTTGAGAGCAGAGAGACAAGAAGAAATGAATAGCAGACAGGCCTGGGTGCCCAATTCTTAATCCTTTGACACGGGAGATGTATTTTTACATCAACGTCCCTTAATGGTTTTTCTAGAGGGTGGTTGATAATCGTCTAGAAAACTGTGGGTTTCAACTCTTACGTACATAGCATTAACATTCAAGTCGTCTAAGCCCTGTACAGAGCTCTTCAGCAGATACCAATGGACTGGCAAGAGGGAATTTGCACTCCCTTATATGCAAGCATCTTTCAGGGATCAGACGACCTAAACAGCTGGGCATCGGAATTCAGAGTTAACACACACAGCCGTAAGTCGTTAGTCGCGGCTTCAACTTCACGGCAAAGGGCCACGTCATAATGCTCCGTTCCTGTGCCAGTGAATATTACACAAAATGATCCTCACTGTCCAATGTGAAAAAAGGAATAGACAGCAGTTCCGACAAAGCAACAGCACGCGAAGGCATGCATACATAAGGCAGCTGCCAGAATGCCAAGGCAACAGTTTTCTATTAACATCCCCTTTCATTGTCGATGGAAGCGGTGGTCACTAGAAAACCAGCAGTTGCACACACATTACTGCATAAGGTAAAACCAGCTAGTTCAGCAATCGACCGTCCGCCATTTTTTCTGAACATGCAGTTTAAATTGCATACAATCGCGGAAATATGTAAAAAATATTCCACATGAAATCCTCAGCTCATAGTTTCGCCCGTTACACTTAACGTAGTAGCTGGGCAATTGAACCATGTACTACGAGTCCATCATGAGGAAAATTCGTAAGCAAACCGTAGCCACAAGCAAACACATTCCAGAAGCCGTAACAGCTCAACAGCCTATCCGCCATATTTGATCGGAAGTCCTAAAACCAGATTCTTCCAGAGGATTAAGTCCCAACCAGACAAAAGTATACCTCTAAAGTATGAGCTTCTGTGTACAGTTGCTAGCAAGTCGCAATAGTTTAATTTGTAATCTCAATCATAAATCCGAACACGGGATTGTTCGACGATGTACTTTTCAACGATGTACTTCTGGTTCTAAATCGATGTACTTTTGGTACCAAATCGGGAAAAAAGTCTCTACGCCAAGCTCACTCTCAAAAATGCAAGCTGCCTTCGGGGTTTCAACAATCTAATCATCAATGCAACGGACTGAAAGAAACTGAAACATTCGCAGTATTCGAGAGAATTTAACAACCAATCAACCAACCAGTCAGTCAGACAAGCAATCAATTAACCATCTAACAAACCAACGAACCAACAATCTAACCAATCAGTGAACCAAACAATAAACCAGCTAACCTTCCAACTAACCAAGCACTCAACAAATAACCAACCAACAAACCGCTCACTCAGTCAACCAACCAGCTGTCACCAAACTAACCAACCAACCAACGATTGATTGATTGATTTAGGAATCGACATCACATCATTCGGGGCATTCCCATAAGTGCTCCGTCCCCATCCTCAGCAGCCAGCGAAGAGTTCCAACACTAATAGTACCAGTAGCAATCTGATTATATGTCCGTCTCGCCTTTCCTCTAAGCATTGGGCGTCGGCCAGAACCAACCAACCAACGAATCAACCACCAATTTACCAACTAACAAGTCTGCCAAATAACCAACCGCCCAACCTTTTTTATAATCAACTAACTAACACACCATGTGTATATGTTGTATGTTGTTTTGGTTGTCCATCAAGAATGATGATGACCATTCATTTCATCCAGTGGGGTTGATATATGACGGTTGATGAAGAATGACTTGGATTAAAGTGAGGAAGAGTTGCGCTATTCGTCAACCTCACTCTCTCGCCTGAGTCCATCTGAGTCCAGTGGCAAGACAAGTCGAGACGACTGGAGACGAATACAGGTGTAGTGGATGACCAGGGCACTCTACGTGCCTTGCCGTGCTCATTACGTTCCACAACGCTTTGCAGGTAAACGCCGTCTTGCCCGTTGAATCAGAAATGATTTCTTCCGCACAGTCTGCCGAATCCTGTAACACACCATGTAACCTACCAACCAACTAACAATTCAAAGAAACAGCCAGTTAACTAAACACCTTCCAGCCTACAAACAGCCAAACCACTAGTCATTCTAACTAACAACCAACCAACAAAAAGAAATTCAACGAACGAAACTTCTATCCAGACTACTTAACAGTCAGTCAACCCACTAAACCAGTCAATTAGCCAAATGAACAACAAACTATTAAATCAACTTATCAATCAATCTGCAAATCAACCTACAAATCTACTTAACGATTAAATAATTAACCAATCAATCATCAACTAACTAACCAAACTATCAGCCACCCAATCTATTCCCATCGCACTAACACACATACACACAAAAAATAAACCAACCAATCATCCTGCCCAAAATCCAAACAATCTACCAACTAACGAACCAACCAATTTATCTAACAACCATCCAACTAAACAACTAACCAACAAACCAACGATCCAATCTACCAGTTAACCAGCCATCCAACACACCAACTAAGTAACATTCCAGCCAACCTTCTACCAACTAATCAACGAACTGACATATTATTTAACCAATCAATCAACAAACCACACCGCCCAATCAACTAATCTACAAGCCAACAAACTTAACAACCAACCAACGAATTTATCAACAAACTAGCCAAAGAAAAAAGTAATCAACAAACATATCAATCAGTCAACCTATCAACCAAACAGCTGACTAACCAACGAACGAGCAAACCAACCAAACAACCAACCAACCAGCCAAACAACCAATTATCTGGTTGACTGCCACTGCCGTCGACGATGAACTGTATTTCGTGGACTGTGTGGGTGAACATCTAGGAAACATCCAAATAGGAAAATGACTGCCGATTCCATCAGAAATGAACTGGGTGTTTTGTGGGGGACTATTGTGTTGACATTCTGGCGGCGGCATTATGCAGTGTATCTGTGCGGGCTGTTGTTTGTCGAGACTCTTGTCTTTTCCACTTTTCACATTGGGCAGTGGGGAGTGTTTTGTCTGATATTCACTGGCACAGGAATGGAGCATAATGGGGACGACCCGTTGCTGTGAAGTTGGAACCGCGACTAACTAACTAACTAACTAACCAATTATCCAACCAATCAACCAACCAACCAACCAACTAACCAGCCAACAAATCAACCAACCAAAACCAACCAGCCAACAAACCAACCAACCAAAACCAACCAGCCAACCAACCAACCAACCACCAATCAACCAACCAACCAATCAATTAGTAAAACAATCAATCAGCCAAACCAACCTTATAGAATGTATATCTTTGATATCTATAGCGAAGCTAATGTGGACTACTATGTAATCGATTACAGTTTTGAGCTTGGATATCTTTAAAAAAAAGTCGCTTAAAAGTCGACAGGGACGACTTCACTGCACCGAGTTTTATCCCAAATGGCTCAGTCTCTTTCCGCAACGCGGAAATCGCCGAACAAAGCACGAACTCCTTAGCTCCAGCGACGACCCTCAGGAATCTCCGGGGGAAAAATGTACTCGTGAACGGAAGGACGCGGCCCAGAATCGAACCCACAACTTTCGGAGACCGAGTCAGACAGCTTGACCACTTCACCACGAATGGGTACTACAGTATGGATCACAAACATGGAGAAAGACTAAAATAATTACTAATAAACTTTAGACATTCATTATCTGGTGACTAAAGTTGTATGACAATATCAACAGTGTAGGGCTTATGGAGAGAATTAAACAAATTCCAGGGAATCAAGAGGTGAAGAGAAGACACCGGCGCTGGAAAAAGACACTCATTGGGAAAACCTGAAGAAAGTATAACGGGACAATCCATTGACTGAAATCCACATGGCAAATGAAATAGTTGGAGACCTAAAAACAACGGGAGAAGAGAATTAAAAACAAAGATTAAAAATATGAGACGGCCGAGTCGGTGCAACAGAGGATGAAATAAAACCGGAAGCTTGGCGTACGTTGAGGGATTGTGTTTTGAGCAGGAACAGTAAAGTAGAGCGAGTCGGTTTACATGCCATTATCGCGTTGTCAGATAGGATTTCAGTTCATATTTTTAGTCTTACATACGACACTGTTCATTACCCGCGGCTGTCAGTCGCATTATGGAGCGGTCGATTCTGAGTTATCATGTTTGCACTAATGCGTAGTGAGCTGATATTATATGAACTTTACCAAATAAAAGAAGTGTCGTATACTTTAATATATGATCAGAATTATTGCGTAATTGCAGATTACGCATAATTGCATAATTATATCACTCAGTCAACCAACCAGCTGTCACCAAACTAACCAACCAACCAACGATTGATTGATTGATTTAGGAATCGACATCACATCATTCGGGCCATTCCCATAAGTGCTCCGTCCCCATCCTCAGCAGCCAGCGAAGAGTTCCAACACTAATAGTACCAGTAGCAATCTGATTATATGTCCGTCTCGCCTTTCCTCTAAGCATTGGGCGTCGGCCAGAACCAACCAACCAACGAATCAACCACCAATTTACCAACTAACAAATCTGCCAAATAACCAACCGCCCAACCTTTTTTATAATCAACTAACTAACACACCATGTGTATATGTTGTATGTTGTTTTGGTTGTCCATCAAGAATGATGATGACCATTCATTTCATCCAGTGGGGTTGATATATGACGGTTGATGAAGAATGACTTGGATTAAAGTGAGGAAGAGTTGCGCTATTCGTCAACCTCACTCTCTCGCCTGAGTCCATCTGAGTCCAGTGGCAAGACAAGTCGAGACGACTGGAGACGAATACAGGTGTAGTGGATGACCAGGGCACTCTACGTGCCTTGCCGTGCTCATTACGTTCCACAACGCTTTGCAGGTAAACGCCGTCTTGCCCGTTGAATCAGAAATGATTTCTTCCGCACAGTCTGCCGAATCCTGTAACACACCATGTAACCTACCAACCAACTAACAATTCAAAGAAACAGCCAGTTAACTAAACACCTTCCAGCCTACAAACAGCCAAACCACTAGTCATTCTAACTAACAACCAACCAACAAAAAGAAATTCAACGAACGAAACTTCTATCCAGACTACTTAACAGTCAGTCAACCCACTAAACCAGTCAATTAGCCAAATGAACAACAAACTATTAAATCAACTTATCAATCAATCTGCAAATCAACCTACAAATCTACTTAACGATTAAATAATTAACCAATCAATCATCAACTAACTAATCAAACTATCAGCCACCCAATCTATTCCCATCGCACTAACACACATACACACAAAAAATAAACCAACCAATCATCCTGCCCAAAATCCAAACAATCTACCAACTAACGAACCAACCAATTTATCTAACAACCATCCAACTAAACAACTAACCAACAAACCAACGATCCAATCTACCAGTTAACCAGCCATCCAACACACCAACTAAGTAACATTCCAGCCAACCTTCTACCAACTAATCAACGAACTGACATATTATTTAACCAATCAATCAACAAACCACACCGCCCAATCAACTAATCTACAAGCCAACAAACTTAACAACCAACCAACGAATTTATCAACAAACTAGCCAAAGAAAAAAGTAATCAACAAACATATCAATCAGTCAACCTATCAACCAAACAGCTGAGTAACCAACGAACGAGCAAACCAACCAAACAACCAACCAACCAGCCAAACAACCAATTATCTGGTTGACTGCCACTGCCGTCGACGATGAACTGTATTTCGTGGACTGTGTGGGTGAACATCTAGGAAACATCCAAATAGGAAAATGACTGCCGATTCCATCAGAAATGAACTGGGTGTTTTGTGGGGGACTATTGTGTTTACATTCTGGCGGCGGCATTATGCAGTGTATCTGTGCGGGCTGTTGTTTGTCGAGACTCTTGTCTTTTCCACTTTTCACATTGGGCAGTGGGGAGTGTTTTGTCTGATATTCACTGGCACAGGAATGGAGCATAATGGGGACGACCCGTTGCTGTGAAGTTGGAACCGCGACTAACTAACTAACTAACTAACCAATTATCCAACCAATCAACCAACTGTAGCGAAACGCCAGTGGTCCATGTCCTTATGCATTCTTTTATTATGGGTAGACAGGGGGGAACGGCTTTCGGAAGCTCTCAGTTCTCTTGTTCTCTCAAATCTCCATGAAAGATGGTTCTTTGGGTTATCTTCCTATCACAATCTTTACATGGAGCAAGTAGCCAATGTCTTTCACATCGGGTAAACCCGATGGAGCGCCTTGCGCCAAATGTGCGCTGGTGCGGCTGCTAAGCAATTCATGGCCGTGTACACACCTACCGTTGGATAGTGGCATCTTGTCAAGTCGATTTGAAGATTGGGACAGAGATGCAACATCCTACTGAAGTGGTGAAGAAAGGTAGGGCTTGGGTTGTGGGTACTCCAGCCAAACATGGAGTTATAAATATACAATGTGTTGAAGGGGAAGATGAATTGGCGAAAGGCCAATCATAACCAATGACGAGTTGGGTGACCGTTAGCCGATCTGGCTGCGCGTCTTGTCCTTGGCATAGCCGGGGAAGTGAATCTGAACCATATATCTCCCAAGAGGATTTCATTTGTTCTTGGCGTCAGATGAGCTGTTGCTATCTTTCTATCTACGGCTTGAATTGGACAGATTGTCATCTTTCTGTTGTATATACTCAGTGGATGGCTATGGTATTTTTGGGGATGGGGTACACCAATCTCTGATCTATCTTCTTGAGCCAGAAGAGGCTATTCACAGGACTATCTCTTTCATCTGTTACTAGATAGGATGATGTAGGGAAGATAATGGACTTCTTTATCTCATTTAGAGAACCTGCATTCCGCTAAATCTATGTGTTCTGTGGGGCACTGCTGGTACATTGCGGCGACAGCTCAAACAAGAGCAGAGCCGGGAGGGGGTAGGATCTTCTTTCCTATTCTTGCAGGGAGTGGGGAACTACACTGCGTGCCATACAACCCCATTACTATACTATTAGTTAATGAGATGTAACACACGGATTACTGGGCGCACCACACCACAAGATCTTGCGGGTGAGAAAGGCATGGTTGCAAGTGAGAGGGAAGCATGGGAATGAATGTGCCCAATCATAATAAAGGCTTGGTATGAGTGTGGAGGGTGTGTCGTGTGGCCAAAAAGACAACCGGACTTCGTCCAGCTGGAGGTCTACTCAAACCCGGACGTGGCCAATCCAGGGGCTACCTGACAGGTCAGGCCTGGTCATTCAGGTATTAAATATAGTGTATTTGTGTGATACATGAGTCAGCCCAGTCGCTCAGGTTTTGTTTATCATTTCCAGGGTCCTCTTCTATGGGAAGTGACTATGTCTTCTAAGGGACATTATCACCAGTGCTTCTAGGCTAACGCCAATATGTCCAACGAGGCCAACTCAAGGTTTGGTGTGTTTAACTCTGAGACAGAGGCAAGGTGCAGGTCTTGAGGCAAGGACATTTTGTATGACTGGTGCATTGCCGGTTTTGTTTTAACAACATACGCCTGAGAGCAGTTGTTGTCTGGAGGGAGCCTAAGAGTGATTTTCTGGCATACCCATTTTATACCGGACATTAAAAGGACCCATCCATTATCCTTCACAAACACCTCACCTTATCGGCAACACTAAAGCCTTTCATAGGTCAGTGAAGACCTAGTGCCGAACTAATTCAGATGACAATGAACAGAAGTCCTCAACACACCAGTCGCTTGGATTCTACAAAAGCCGGTTAACCTACACCCAGTTGCTGGAGAAGGAAGGTGATTCGGACATCTTTGGTGAGAAGTGTGTGGACAGATCAGACAGTATCTGAAGCTGGATCTGTGACTGTGGCGACTTGAGGCTCTGTGTTGGAACTTTACCAGTGTAGTGTCTGTGTAGATCTATCTGTTTATCTGCCTTTATGTGTTCCTGTGCTGTTCTTGATTAGGTTAATAAAATTACTTCCAAGTTGTTCTGACGACTGCCATGTTATTTATGCGTCAGCCAGAAGAACACTGCAGGAAATAGGTCCATAGGTCGAAAGAAAGAGTGACAGTGAGTCCAGGGAAAACGGAGGAGGGTTGGCAGGTAAAGACCTATCCCAGCCAGGGCTATAGAAGATATTTGAAATATTGTGACCGGGCTATTTGGGACCCTCCACGTAGCTTGTTACAATTTCTGGGGGCTCGTCCCGGGATATTTGTAATCCTGGTGGAGTTCTGGCTGATTTAGTGATAGGGGACAGATATCCTTGTTTTCTATCAATAGGTTCTGCCTACCGTGCCTGGCTATTGTCTATACTCTTCCTGACACAGACTGACCGACATACGACGTGTTGTGGTCGTGTAATGTAACTTGTTGTGTAATTGTGAGAAAAATTTTATTAGACAATTACCTCTTCCCTTACCCTCTGAGTTTAAGATGGCATCAGCTGGGTTTAATGTCGCTGACGTACAGGCTACAGGGCGTGAGATGGGATATGATGGAGCGGAGTTACAGAAATATGTGCAGGAAGTGGAAAGAGACTACAGACAGGCTGTGCGCGAAGCCAAGAGGATTGAGGCGGAGGCTGAGGCTAAGAGGATGGAGGCTGAGGCCAAGAGGATTGAGGCGGAGGCTGAGGCTAAGAGGATGGAGGCTGAGGCTAGGAAGATGGAGGCCGAGCAGGCAGCCAGAGACCATGAGTTCCGTATGAGAGAGTTGGAGCTGAAAGCTCAAACTGCCAAGGAAAGAGACGGTGCAGTGGGAGACGCAGTTCTCCCTGACTCAACAACTTCTGGTGGCGGTCCATGCCAGGCAATGAAGTTCCCATTGCTCCCGTTCGATGAACACAAAGATAAGATCGACCAGTATCTTCACAGATTTCGGTCGATGGCTTTGGCTATGGGATTGGAGCGAGGGAATTGGAACTTGAAACTCTCACAGGGCCTGAGGGGGACCGCGTACGAGGTCTATTCTAGGTTGCCACCTGGTATGGAGAATGACTATGAAACTCTGGAGAAAGCACTTTTGAAAAGGTTCCAGATGACAGCTCATACTTATCGACAACAGTTCAGAAAGTCGAAGAGAGAGCCAGGAGAGATGTTCGCAGCCTACAGTGTCAGATTGAAGTCTTACCTTTTGAAGTGGATGTCTTTAGCTGGATTTGCTAACGACTATGAAAGTTTGGAAGAATTGGTGGTCGTGGACCAAATGAAGAGAATGATGCCTAAGCCATTGCAAACCTTTTTGCTTGAAAATGGGGCAGAAAGGTTAGAGCTAGTCAACACGTTGGCTGAAAGGTATGTGCTAGCTCATGGGGATAATGGGGAATTGTCACAACCCAATCCCCGACCACCAGACACATGGTCTGGAAAGAAGAAGAACCCTAAAACAGCTCACACCAAGAAGGAGGATCCTTCCGATAAAGTTCCTATCAAGAAACCCTCTGGTAAGAGTCCACCTGGATCTCCTAAAAGAAAGTGGAGTGAAAAGTGGTGCGCCTATTGCAAATCTCCCACACACAATACGGTTGATTGCCGGCGTAAACAGAAAGACTCTCACTATGCTGCTTGTCTTGTAGAAACCGGGGAAGGGTCTCACAAGGAGGTAGAAGGGAGGGATCTTGGGAACAGAGATTTAGAAAAACCACCAGTAGTAGAAACGGTACGTGTGAACGGTCAACCAGTGGAGTGTCTCTACGACACCGGTTTGCAGTTTGAGGCTGTAATTTCATCACACTTAGTGAGCCCAGAGCAGCTAACCGGGGAATCTATTGAGATTCAAACGGCGACAAAGAGTGCGGTAGCGATGTCTCTTCCAATTGCGAAGGTGGACATCAAATCAAAATATGTTACCGGCACTATACAGGCAGCCGTTCTGCTAGATCCTATCTTCCCAATGATCTTGGGTTGTCGCTACGTCTTTCTAGGGATTCCAACCGAACCCATGTACGTAGGGGCAATGCAAACCAGATCTCAATTGGAGGATGAGCAGACGCCGGCCTTGATTGTGAATCCCTTGCCTGGGGAGTTACGAGCTGCTCAAAGCCAGGATGCTACTTTGCAACCTTGCTTCAACCAGTTGCCAAAAGGTTCTGACCCACCAAGACGGGGTCAGTATTATATGAAGAATCGGTTACTGTACCGGAGAGCCGGAGTGGAGGATCACCAGCATGGACAGCTGGTGGTTCCTAAGGCTTATCGGGAACAGCTTCTTCATATGGGACACACCATTTCTTTCAGTGGACATATGGGTGTCGGGGCAACTCTCCAGCGCATTTCATGCCATTACTACTGGCCAGGGATGACTGGAGACGTGCGCAGGTACGTCAAGTCGTGCCCAGAGTGCCAGCGTGTGGCACCAAAACACTGGACAGCTCCGGTAGTCCTGGGAGACATGCCTATTATGAACTCTCCTTTCGAGAGAGTTGCCATCGATCTTGTTGGTCCTCTTCCTAGGACTAGGAAAAGGAATAAGTACATTCTCACGATGGTGGATTGCTGTTCCATGTGGGGTGAGGCGATACCTTTGGCCACAATCGACTCTAAGCGAGTGGCTGATGCACTGATGGAGACCTTTACTCGGTTGGGATTTCCAAACCAGATCCTAACGGATAATGGGTCTCAGTTCTGTGGTAAGCTGATGGAAGAAGTCTTTCGTATCTTCCAGACCAACCACATTCACACAAGCCCGTATCACCCTCAGTCTAATGGGCAAGTAGAGAGGTTTAATGGTACCTTGATGACCATGCTTCGGAAGCTGGCACAAGAGAAACCAGACAGATGGGATGAGTATATCTCAGCCGCCTTGTTCGCCTATCGGGAGGTTCCCCATGGGTCGACCGGGTTGCCACCAGCCACTCTACTATTCGGGAGGCCAATCAAGGGTCCCTTAGAAGCCTTATTGAGATGTTGGACAGAGGAAGAAACTTCCGAAGAAGTTGTATCCTCATATAAATACGTCGAAGAGTTAAAGAAGAAACTCCAGACGGGTTGGGCTTTGGCAGCTCAGAATCTGAGAGCGGCCAGGAAGAGACACGCGGCCTACTACAATAGAAGGACGAAAGATAGGTCTCTTAAGGTGGGGGATCGGGTTCTGTTGTTACTTCCAGTAGGTTCCAATAAACTCGAGATTGGTTGGCAGGGGCCTTTCCCGGTGGAAAGGGTTGTCTCCCGCACCAACTATGCCATCCGGATCAGGGGGAAATCCAAAATCTTCCACATTAACCTTCTCAAAAAGTATGAAGAACGATCTGATGGTACTTCTCTCCCACTCATGACTATGGCGGTCGCGATGGAAACTGAATCGGGCGAAGAAACGGATAGGGGGTATCCATTACACCCTGGGGAAACCTATAGGGATGTACATATAAATCCTGATCTGTCGGCTGAAGAAACAGACCGTGTCATCCGTTTGTTAGAGTCCCATCAGCAGATTCTTACCGATCGGCCAGGGCGGACAGGGTTGGTCGAGTTTGATATGACTCTGACTACCCAAGACCCAGTTCGCCAGAAAATATATCCAGTACCCTTTTCGAAAGAGAAGGCCCTGGAAACTGAAATCCAGAAGCTTCTGGACGACGACATCATCACTCCTTCGACTTCTCCGTATAATGCCGGGGTTGTCTTGTTGAGGAAGCCAAGCGGGGAACACCGCTTATGTATTGATTACAGGCATTTAAATAGTTGTACGACATTCCAAGTTGAGCCGTTACCAAACACAAATCAATTGTTTGCCAGATTAAATAGGGCAAAGTACTTCTCAAAAATCGATTTAAGCCGGGGATATTATCAGATCCCTGTGAAACCTGAGGTTCGGCCCATGCTCGCTTTCAGTACTCCGAGCGGCCATTACGAATTTAAGGTGATGCCTTTTGGGCTGAGCAATGCGCCCAGTGTGTTCACACGCATGATGAGAAAGTTATTAGACCCTTTAAGGGATCCCTCTGTCGTCTCGTTTATGGATGATATTCTCATCGCGTCTGACAATCTGAAAGATCACCTGAAATCCTTGGAAAAGATCTTCATAAGATTGAAAGAGGAGGGGTTAACCGCCCGTCCAGCCAAATGCATGATTGGATATCAATCCTTGGAATTTCTGGGACACACTATTACCCCAGGGGGACTGGTACCGGAAGAAAAAAATATTGAGAAGGTCCGTCTCGCACCCCGTCCTAAATCCAAAAAAGATGTTAGGTCTTTCTTGTCTCTGTGTGGGTTTTACCAGAAATTCATTCCAAAGTTCAACGAAATTGGGGCGCCGTTAACCGAAACCCTGAAGAAAGGATCGCCAGATCCTATAGTCTGGACCCCGAGCTGTGAAGAGGCTTATGGGAAGCTGAAACAGGCGTTGGTGGATAGGCCAGTCCTGCAACTCCCGAATTTGGAGAAAACGTTTGTTCTGAGAACCGACGCGAGTAACATAGGGATTGGAGCAACTCTGTTGCAGGAAGGGCGAGATAATCCTTCGGTGTTGTGTCCGGTGGCGTATGCCAGTAGAAAACTGTTACCCGCCGAACGGAATTATTCCACCGTCGAACGGGAATGTCTAGCTCTAGTGTGGGCGGTACAGAAATTTCAACCTTATCTGTATGGAGTCCAGTTCAAAGTGCAGTCCGACCATCAACCTCTGACGTTCTTGGCAACTTCTAAGAAACTGAACGCGAGGTTGATGAGATGGTCATTGCTCCTACAACCGTATCGGTTCACGGTCGAATATATCCCCGGAAGGGAGAATGTGGGAGCAGATTTCCTATCACGGCATCCTATGGTTGAATGTGAGGGTAGGGTCATTCGAACAGAACCACTGACAGTAGAAAGTTCGTAGGGTTCGACTTTCTTAAGAGGGGGCCTATGTAGCGAAACGCCAGTGGTCCATGTCCTTATGCATTCTTTTATTTTGGGTAGACAGGGGGGAACGGCTTTCGGAAGCTCTCAGTTCTCTTGTTCTCTCAAATCTCCATGAAAGATGGTTCTTTGGGTTATCTTCCTATCACAATCTTTACATGGAGCAAGTAGCCAATGTCTTTCACATCGGGTAAACCCGATGGAGCGCCTTGCGCCAAATGTGCGCTGGTGCGGCTGCTAAGCAATTCATGGCCGTGTACACACCTACCGTTGGATAGTGGCATCTTGTCAAGTCGATTTGAAGATTGGGACAGAGATGCAACATCCTACTGAAGTGGTGAAGAAAGGTAGGGCTTGGGTTGTGGGTACTCCAGCCAAACATGGAGTTATAAATATACAATGTGTTGAAGGGGAAGATGAATTGGCGAAAGGCCAATCATAACCAATGACGAGTTGGGTGACCGTTAGCCGATCTGGCTGCGCGTCTTGTCCTTGGCATAGCCGGGGAAGTGAATCTGAACCATATATCTCCCAAGAGGATTTCATTTGTTCTTGGCGTCAGATGAGCTGTTGCTATCTTTCTATCTACGGCTTGAATTGGACAGATTGTCATCTTTCTGTTGTATATACTCAGTGGATGGCTATGGTATTTTGGGGGATGGGGTACACCAATCTCTGATCTATCTTCTTGAGCCAGAAGAGGCTATTCACAGGACTATCTCTTTCATCTGTTACTAGATAGGATGATGTAGGGAAGATAATGGACTTCTTTATCTCATTTAGAGAACCTGCATTCCGCTAAATCTATGTGTTCTGTGGGGCACTGCTGGTACATTGCGGCGACAGCTCAAACAAGAGCAGAGCCGGGAGGGGGTAGGATCTTCTTTCCTATTCTTGCAGGGAGTGGGGAACTACACTGCGTGCCATACAACCCCATTACTATACTATTAGTTAATGAGATGTAACACACGGATTACTGGGCGCACCACACCACAAGATCTTGCGGGTGAGAAAGGCATGGTTGCAAGTGAGAGGGAAGCATGGGAATGAATGTGCCCAATCATAATAAAGGCTTGGTATGAGTGTGGAGGGTGTGTCGTGTGGCCAAAAAGACAACCGGACTTCGTCCAGCTGGAGGTCTACTCAAACCCGGACGTGGCCAATCCAGGGGCTACCTGACAGGTCAGGCCTGGTCATTCAGGTATTAAATATAGTGTATTTGTGTGATACATGAGTCAGCCCAGTCGCTCAGGTTTTGTTTATCATTTCCAGGGTCCTCTTCTATGGGAAGTGACTATGTCTTCTAAGGGACATTATCACCAGTGCTTCTAGGCTAACGCCAATATGTCCAACGAGGCCAACTCAAGGTTTGGTGTGTTTAACTCTGAGACAGAGGCAAGGTGCAGGTCTTGAGGCAAGGACATTTTGTATGACTGGTGCATTGCCGGTTTTGTTTTAACAACATACGCCTGAGAGCAGTTGTTGTCTGGAGGGAGCCTAAGAGTGATTTTCTGGCATACCCATTTTATACCGGACATTAAAAGGACCCATCCATTATCCTTCACAAACACCTCACCTTATCGGCAACACTAAAGCCTTTCATAGGTCAGTGAAGACCTAGTGCCGAACTAATTCAGATGACAATGAACAGAAGTCCTCAACACACCAGTCGCTTGGATTCTACAAAAGCCGGTTGAACCTACACCCAGTTGCTGGAGAAGGAAGGTGATTCGGACATCTTTGGTGAGAAGTGTGTGGACAGATCAGACAGTATCTGAAGCTGGATCTGTGACTGTGGCGACTTGAGGCTCTGTGTTGGAACTTTACCAGTGTAGTGTCTGTGTAGATCTATCTGTTTATCTGCCTTTATGTGTTCCTGTGCTGTTCTTGATTAGGTTAATAAAATTACTTCCAAGTTGTTCTGACGACTGCCATGTTATTTATGCGTCAGCCAGAAGAACACTGCAGGAAATAGGTCCATAGGTCGAAAGAAAGAGTGACAGTGAGTCCAGGGAAAACGGAGGAGGGTTGGCAGGTAAAGACCTATCCCAGCCAGGGCTATAGAAGATATTTGAAATATTGTGACCGGGCTATTTGGGACCCTCCACGTAGCTTGTTACACCAACCAACCAACCAACTAACCAGCCAACAAATCAACCAACCAAAACCAACCAGCCAACAAACCAACCAACCAAAACCAACCAGCCAACCAACCAACCAACCACCAATCAACCAACCAACCAATCAATTAGTAAAACAATCAATCAGCCAAACCAACCTTATAGAATGTATATCTTTGATATCTATAGCGAAGCTAATGTGGACTACTATGTAATCGATTACAGTTTTGAGCTTGGATATCTTTAAAAAAAAGTCGCTTAAAAGTCGACAGGGACGACTTCACTGCACCGAGTTTTATCCCAAATGGCTCAGTCTCTTTCCGCAACGCGGAAATCGCCGAACAAAGCACGAACTCCTTAGCTCCAGCGACGACCCTCAGGAATCTCCGGGGGGAAAATGTACTCGTGAACGGAAGGACGCGGCCCAGAATCGAACCCACAACTTTCGGAGACCGAGTCAGACAGCTTGACCACTTCACCACGAATGGGTACTACAGTATGGATCACAAACATGGAGAAAGACTAAAATAATTACTAATAAACTTTAGACATTCATTATCTGGTGACTAAAGTTGTATGACAATATCAACAGTGTAGGGCTTATGGAGAGAATTAAACAAATTCCAGGGAATCAAGAGGTGAAGAGAAGACACCGGCGCTGGAAAAAGACACTCATTGGGAAAACCTGAAGAAAGTATAACGGGACAATCCATTGACTGAAATCCACATGGCAAATGAAATAGTTGGAGACCTAAAAACAACGGGAGAAGAGAATTAAAAACAAAGATTAAAAATATGAGACGGCCGAGTCGGTGCAACAGAGGATGAAATAAAACCGGAAGCTTGGCGTGCGTTGAGGGATTGTGTTTTGAGCAGGAACAGTAAAGTAGAGCGAGTCGGTTTACATGCCATTATCGCGTTGTCAGATAGGATTTCAGTTCATATTTTTAGTCTTACATACGACACTGTTCATTACCCGCGGCTGTCAGTCGCATTATGGAGCGGTCGATTCTGAGTTATCATGTTTGCACTAATGCGTAGTGAGCTGATATTATATGAACTTTACCAAATAAAAGAAGTGTCGTATACTTTAATATATGATCAGAATTATTGCGTAATTGCAGATTACGCATAATTGCATAATTATATCACTCAGTCAACCAACCAGCTGTCACCAAACTAACCAACCAACCAACGATTGATTGATTGATTTAGGAATCGACATCACATCATTCGGGGAATTCCCATAAGTGCTCCGTCCCCATCCTCAGCAGCCAGCGAAGAGTTCCAACACTAATAGTACCAGTAGCAATCTGATTATATGTCCGTCTCGCCTTTCCTCTAAGCATTGGGCGTCGGCCAGAACCAACCAACCAACGAATCAACCACCAATTTACCAACTAACAAGTCTGCCAAATAACCAACCGCCCAACCTTTTTTATAATCAACTAACTAACACACCATGTGTATATGTTGTATGTTGTTTTGGTTGTCCATCAAGAATGATGATGACCATTCATTTCATCCAGTGGGGTTGATATATGACGGTTGATGAAGAATGACTTGGATTAAAGTGAGGAAGAGTTGCGCTATTCGTCAACCTCACTCTCTCGCCTGAGTCCATCTGAGTCCAGTGGCAAGACAAGTCGAGACGACTGGAGACGAATACAGGTGTAGTGGATGACCAGGGCACTCTACGTGCCTTGCCGTGCTCATTACGTTCCACAACGCTTTGCAGGTAAACGCTGTCTTGCCCATTGAATCAGAAATGATTTCTTCCGCACAGTCTGCCGAATCCTGTAACACACCATGTAACCTACCAACCAACTAACAATTCAAAGAAACAGCCAGTTAACTAAACACCTTCCAGCCTACAAACAGCCATACCACTAGTCATTCTAACTAATAACCAACCAACAAAAAGAAATTCAACGAACGAAACTTCTATCCAGACTACTTAACAGTCAGTCAACCCACTAAACCAGTCAATTAGCCAAATAAACAACAAACTATTAAATCAACTTATCAATCAATCTGCAAATCAACCTACAAATCTACTTAACGATTAAATAATTAACCAATCAATCATCAACTAACTAACCAAACTATCAGCCACCCAATCTATTCCCATCGCACTAACACACATACACACAAAAAATAAACCAACCAATCATCCTGCCCAAAATCCAAACAATCTACCAACTAACGAACCAACCAATTTATCTAACAACCATCCAACTAAACAACTAACCAACAAACCAACGATCCAATCTACCAGTTAACCAGCCATCCAACACACCAACTAAGTAACATTCCAGCCAACCTTCTACCAACTAATCAACGAACTGACATATTATTTAACCAATCAATCAACAAACCACACCGCCCAATCAACTAATCTACAAGCCAACAAACTTAACAACCAACCAACGAATTTATCAACAAACTAGCCAAAGAAAAAAGTAATCAACAAACATATCAATCAGTCAACCTATCAACCAAACAGCTGACTATCCAACGAACGAGCAAACCAACCAAACAACCAACCAACCAGCCAAACAACCAATTATCTGGTTGACTGCCACTGCCGTCGACGATGAACTGTATTTCGTGGACTGTGTGGGTGAACATCTAGGAAACATCCAAATAGGAAAATGACTGCCGATTCCATCAGAAATGAACTGGGTGTTTTGTGGGGGACTATTGTGTTTACATTCTGGCGGCGGCATTATGCAGTGTATCTGTGCGGGCTGTTGTTTGTCGAGACTCTTGTCTTTTCCACTTTTCACATTGGGCAGTGGGGAGTGTTTTGTCTGATATTCACTGGCACAGGAATGGAGCATAATGGGGACGACCCGTTGCTGTGAAGTTGGAACCGCGACTAACTAACTAACTAACTAACCAATTATCCAACCAATCAACCAACCAACCAACCAACTAACCAGCCAACAAATCAACCAACCAAAACCAACCAGCCAACAAACCAACCAACCAAAACCAACCAGCCAACCAACCAACCAACCACCAATCAAACAACCAACCAATCAATTAGTAAAACAATCAATCAGCCAAACCAACCTTATAGAATGTATATCTTTGATATCTATAGCGAAGCTAATGTGGATTACTATGTAATCGATTACAGTTTTGAGCTTGGATATCTTTAAAAAAAAGTCGCTTAAAAGTCGACAGGGACGACTTCACTGCACCGAGTTTTATCCCAAATGGCTCAGTCTCTTTCCGCAACGCGGAAATCGCCGAACAAAGCACGAACTCCTTAGCTCCAGCGACGACCCTCAGGAATCTCCGGGGGGAAAATGTACTCGTGAACGGAAGGACGCGGCCCAGAATCGAACCCACAACTTTCGGAGACCGAGTCAGACAGCTTGACCACTTCACCACGAATGGGTACTACAGTATGGATCACAAACATGGAGAAAGACTAAAATAATTACTAATAAACTTTAGACATTCATTATCTGGTGACTAAAGTTGTATGACAATATCAACAGTGTAGGGCTTATGGAGAGAATTAAACAAATTCCAGGGAATCAAGAGGTGAAGAGAAGACACCGGCGCTGGAAAAAGACACTCATTGGGAAAACCTGAAGAAAGTATAACGGGACAATCCATTGACTGAAATCCACATGGCAAATGAAATAGTTGGAGACCTAAAAACAACGGGAGAAGAGAATTAAAAACAAAGATTAAAAATATGAGACGGCCGAGTCGGTGCAACAGAGGATGAAATAAAACCGGAAGCTTGGCGTGCGTTGAGGGATTGTGTTTTGAGCAGGAACAGTAAAGTAGAGCGAGTCGGTTTACATGCCATTATCGCGTTGTCAGATAGGATTTCAGTTCATATTTTTAGTCTTACATACGACACTGTTCATTACCCGCGGCTGTCAGTCGCATTATGGAGCGGTCGATTCTGAGGTATCATGTTTGCACTAATGCGTAGTGAGCTGATATTATATGAACTTTACCAAATAAAAGAAGTGTCGTATACTTTAATATATGATCAGAATTATTGCGTGTTACATAGAACCTGTTTTAACACATGGCCGTGAATGCTGGTCAATACTTTTTGTTTAAATCTCCGTGGCTTTATATTCAGAAAACTATTCAGAAAAATTCTGAAAATTGCTTTGAAAGACAAACTGAGTAGTCTAAATGACACGAAAGAGGCTCATTACCGTCATCATGATGTGCCCTTTCAACTGGCTTAGGCATTCATGTATCTCCACAAATGTCGGCGCTAAGTGTTCTGGATCAACTCTACAGATTGATTGATTGATTTAGGAACCGACATCACAGCATTCGGGACATTCCCATAAGCGCTCCGTCCCCATCCTCAGCAACCAGCGAAGAGTTCCAACACTAATAGTTCCAGTAGCAATCTGATTATATGTCCGTCTCGCCTTTCCTCTGAGCGTCGATCGTCGGCCAGATCCCCTCGTCACACCTCGCTGCCTCATTCTTACCAGACTATGGTGATCCATTTGCTCCTCCGAGGTGTACACGTGCTCCCACAAGGCCGCAACCACGTCTGTTTTGTCATGCATCAATACTCCACCAAGTGTTGACAAGCCAGCCAATCTGTCCGCCTGTTCATTCCACAGCACACCGGCATGCCCAGGAGAAAAGATCCAGGTGATGCTTGCTACCCGTGACCTCCGAAGCGAAGCAAGCCACTCTGCACGAAGCTTGCCTGTTCTCACGCTCCTCAGCATGCTTTCTGGGTCAGTTACAATCACAATGTGTGGGCAACTCTACAGATGATATTCCTCCATGCCATCAAGTCACTCCATCTAGAATCATTTCTCTCTATCTGCCTCTGCCTCTTCTCCCCCGTCAGGTGTTTTCCAATGCCTCTCTTCGCATAACATGCTCACATAATGTTGTTTGCATCTTTCTTATAGTTATACTAGCAGACCCGGCCCGGCTTCGCCCAGACTCAGGCGGGGAGCATCTCATTTAATTCATATAAGTAGTCATATAAGTTCCCGTTCCCGTTCCCGACTATCTATCTGTCTGTCTGTCTGTCTATCTGTCTGTCTGTCTGTCTGACCCGGCCCGGCTTGGCCCAGACCCTGATGGGGAGCATCTCATTTAATTCATATAAGTAGTCATATAAGTTCCCGTTCCCGACTGTCTGTCTGTCTGTCTGTCTGTCTGTCTGTCTGTCTGTCTGTCTGTCCCTCCCTCTCTGTCTGTCTGTCTGTCTGTCTGTCTGTCTGTCTGTCTAATCATTTATTGGTTGCAGTTAGAACAACCTTAGATAAACGAAGACCAACTTACAAAAAGCATTAGAAAGAGCACTTGAAAGATCTTTACATCTTCCCCAACAATTAACTTGGGTAAATGGAGCGGCTGCAGCAGCAGAAGAAGAAAAGGGAGGAGTAGGAGCTGGGAGGAAGAAGAGGGAGGTGGAGGAGGGAGGAGGAGGGAGGAGGAGGAGGAAGGAAGAGATAGGCGGAGAGAGGAGGAGGAGGGAAGAGGAGGGAGGAGGAGGAGTAGGGAGAAATAGGAGGGAGGAGGAGGGATTAGGAGGAAGAGAGAGGACGAGGGAGAAGGAGAGGTAGGAGGAGGGAGGAGGAGGGAGGAGGAAGGAGGATGGAGGATGAGGAAGGAGGAGGGAGGAGGTAGAGGGAGGAGGAGGAGCGAGGAGGAGGAGAGAAGAGGAGGAGGGAGGAGCAGGAGGGAGGAGCAGGAGGGAAGAGGGGGATAAGGGAGGAGGGAGGAGGAGGGGGAGAAGGGAGGAGGAGGAGGAAGGAAGAGGGAGGATTAGGGGGAAGGATCGAGGAGGGAGGAGGAGGAAGAAGAGAGGAGGAGAAGGGAGGAGGAGGGAGGAGGAGGATGGAGGAGGAGTGATTAGGAGGAGAGGGAAGAGGGAGGAGGAGAGCGAGGAGGATGGGGAGGAGGTAGGAGGAGGGAGGAGGAGGAAGAGGGAGGAGGGAGGAGGAGGGAGGAGGAGTAGAGAGGAGGAGGAGGGAGGAGGAGGGAGGAGGTAGAGGGAGGAGGAGGAGGGAGGAGGAGAAGGGAGTAGAGAGGAGGAGGGGAGGAGGAGGGAGGAGGAGAAGGGATGAGGAGGAGGGAGGAGGAGAGGCAGGAGGAGGAGGGAGGAAGAGGAAGGAGAAGGAGGAGGAGGGAGGAGGAGGAAGGAAGAGGAAGAGGGAGAAGGAGGGAGGATGGAGGAGGAGTAGAGAGGAGGAGGAGGGAGGAGGAGGGAGAAGGGGGGAGGAGGTAGAGGGAGGAGGAGGAGGAGGAAGGAGGAGAAGGGAGGAGAGAGGAGAAGGAGGGGAGGTGGAAGGAGGAGGAGGAGGGAGGAAGAGGGAGGATGCAGGAGGAGGAGGGATGAAGAGGAGGGAGTAGGAGGAGAGAGGAGGAGAAGGGAGGAGGAAGGAAGAGGAGTGATTAGGAGGAGGGAGGAGGAAGAGGGGATAGGAGGAGGAAGAGGGAGGAGGAGGAAGGAGGAGGAGGAAGGAGGAGAAAGAGGGAGGAGGAGGTAGAGGGAGGAGGAGGTAGAGGGAGGAGGAGGGAGGAGGAGAAGGGAAGAGAGGAGAAGGAGGGGAGGAGGAGGAAGGAGGAGGAGGATGGAAGAGGAGGAAGGCGGAGGAGGGAGGAGGAAGAGGGAGGAATAGGGAGGAGAAGGAGGAGGGAGGAAGAGGAGGAGGGAGAAGGAGGGTGGAGAAGCACACAGGAGGAGGAGGGGGAGGAGGAGGGAGGAGGAGAGGGAGGAGGGAGGAGGAGGGAGGAGGGAGGAGGAGGGAGGAGGCGAAGGGAGGAGAGAGAAGAAGGAGGGGAGAAGGATGGAGGAGGAGGGAGGAGGAAGAGGGAGGAAGAGGGAGGAGGAGGACGAGGGAGGAAGAGGGAGGACGCAGGAGGAGGTAGGAGGGAGTAGGAGGAGAGAGGAGGAGAGAGGAGGAGAAGGGAGGAGGAAGGAAGAGGAGTGATTAGGATGAGGGAGGAGGTAGGAGGAGGAAGAGGGAGGAGGGTGGAGGAAGAGGAAGGAGGAGGAAGGAGGAAAAAGAGGGAGGAGCAGGGAGGAGGATAAAGAGGGAGGAGGATGATGGAGGAGGGAGAGGGAGGAGTGGGAGGAGGAGGAGGGGGAGGAGGAGGAATGAAGAGGAGTGATTAGGAGGAGGGAGGAGGGCTTGGAGGTAGGAGGAGGAGGAAGAGGGATGAGAAGGGAGGAGGAGGAGGAAGGAGGAGGAAGAGGGAGGAGGAAGGAGGAGGAGGAGGAAGAAGAGGGAGGAGGAGGATGGAGGAGGAAGAGGGGGAGAAGGGAGGAGGAGGGAGGAGAAGGAGGAGGAGAGAGGAGGAAGGATGAGGGGGAGGAGGGAGAAGGAGGAGGGAGGAGAGATGATGAGGAGGGTTGTGGGGAGGAGGAGGAGGGGAGGAGGAGGAAGGAAGAGGAGTGATTAGGAGGAGGGAGGAGGGCTTGGAGGTAGGAGGAGGAGGAAGAGGGATGAGAAGGAAGGAGGAGGGGGAAGGAGGAGGAAGAGGGAGGAGGAAGGAGGAGGAGGAGGAAGAGGGGAGAAGGGAGGAGGAGGGAGGAGAAGGAGGAGGAGAGAGGAGGAAGGATGAGGGGGAGGAGGGAGAAGGAGGAGGGAGGAGAGATGAGGAGGAGGGTTGATGGGAGGAGGTAGAGGGAGGAGGAGAAGAGAGGAGGAGGGAGTTCGCCATTCCGAATTTATACTTGTCTAGGTTCTGTGATTTCGGTCCTTCCATTGATTGTTATTTCTACATGACTGTAGATACCTTCCTTACACATAAAAAGATGAATTGTTATTGTTATTGCCGTGGCATGGAGGGATATCAACATCAGAGTTGATCCAGAAAACCAAAGACCGAGATCTATGGAGAGTTATGAACGCCTACGCCAGCCGGCACGGCACTTGATGATGACGATGATGATTGCCGTGTGACGATTCTGTGTAGTCACGTCATTTTCTTCGCTTTTCCTAGCGTTTTGGTTCGGGGATTCTTTCATCATCATCATCATATGTTTACGTACGTATTTAGGGAGGGGGAGGAGGAGGAAGAAGAAAAAAAATATGACAGTTGGCAGCGGTGAATGAGAGGAATACGTGTAGAAAATTTCATCTCAATCTGATGGACAGTTCGCGAACGTATAAAGGACATACATACATACATATATACATACACTCTGTTTTATAGATATAGATATAGTGTTCTAACTTAATGAGCGTCTTCCGGGCAGTTGTTAGTTACACTGACAATCCAAGTTATTCGCAAGATTCGTCTCTGGAATCTTAAAAGGGGTTAAGAGACAGAAACAACGTATCACAAGCAACAAAAAGTGGTATTCGTCGTTGTTTACCACAGTGTGACAAAAGAAATACCTGAACATGTTGTGAGAACTGAAATCACACAGACATATAATTGAAGACAGCAATAGAAGATTCTTGATAGAAGCTTATTTTGACATGAAAGGGTATACGAATTGTTACATAATATTAGAGATCTCAAAATATACAGAAGCATGATCGCCCACACCAGGCAGTAAAACATCTGATGATGGTAGAGAATTAGAGACGTTATATCCATCATCGGGGACCAGGAGAAGTATACGACACTTCTGTTATTTGGTAAAGTTCATATAATATCAGCTCTCAACGCATTAGTGCAAACATCATACCTCAGAATCAGCCGCTCCATAATGCGACTGACAGCCGCGGCTAATGAACAGTGTCGTATGTAAGACTAAAAATATGAACTGAAATCTTATCTCACAACGCGATAAAGACATGTAAACCGACTCGCTCTACTTTACTATTCCCGCTCAAAACACAATCCTTAAACGCACGCCAAGCTTGATGTCGTTGTTTTTTTTTAATCTCCTGCTGCACGGTCCCGACCGTCTCATATTTTTCATTTCTGTTTTTAATTCTATTATCCAGTTGATTTTAGGTCTCCAACTATTTCATTTTTTTGCTCGTAGACAACTTATAGAAAAATCAATCGATTTCAATGAAATACTCTACATAGCCTTTGTCGACCAAGAAAAGGCAAGCCGGTCTCACTGGCCGAGGGGTTACACCACTTTCTCCGTAATCCCGTTTATCACGCAGAGTCTCGTAGCGGGCGAGAACTGGGAGCGGTTCGTCCCCCGCTGGTGACTTGCGGGATAACTGAGCCGGCCGCTCAGAAAGCAATGAAACTACTGAGCGTATTCTTGCAAAGAAATCAACAGACAGCTGAAAAATGCTGCTGTTGACAGCGATGTCCTGTAAAATGATATGCAAATTAAAAAAAATAAAATAAAGATAGAAACAAGATGTTGGAAATCCGTAAACAATATGGATGAGTACACATCTAACAAACCTATGTAGAAGCTTATACAACAACAGTGAATGCATTGTGAGAGCAGCTGGGGGACATTCAGAACCCTTCACCATGAGATCCGGAGTACGACAAGGTTGTGTCCTGTCCCCTCTCTTGTTTATAACATAGGTAGACACAAAATGTGAAGAAACCAGCCAAACAGAGACCGCAAGAACACCGCATGACGAGAAGACAGAAGAAGAAACATCTGCAAATCTAAGCGTTAGAGAACTCCTGTTTGCGGACGACCGAGCACTAATAGCAAAATCAGAAACTGAATTACAAGACCACATGAGTAGTTAGTTAGTTAGTTAGTTAGTCGCGGTTCCAACTTCACGGCAACGGGTTGTCCCCATATTGCTCCGTTCCTGTGCCAGTGAATATCACAAAATGCTCCTCACTGCCCCATGTGAACAATGGAATAGACAGGAATGTCGGCAAGCCAACAGCCCGCACAGGTACACTGTGCATAATTCCGCCACCAGAATGCCAACACAAAAGTCCTCCACGAAAAATACAGTTCATCGTCGATGAAAACGGCAGTCACCAGAAAGACTTCATTGACCGGGGTTTTATCCCATATGATTTGGTCTCTTTATGCAGGGCGACCCACCGAAAGCGCCACACAAAGCACGAACTCCGTAGCTACAGCGACGACTCCCAGGAGTCTCCTGAAAAATGCACTCGTGAACCGAAAAGGCAAACCAGTCAATCCAGCAACAGCCGGCTGTCATCGTTCCGAACATGCAGTTCACGCGAAAAACCGCGGACAGATGTAAAAGCATTCCACGCGAAATTCACAGCTCACAGTGTCGCGCCATGCATTCACTCAGTAGCAGGGCGACGGAACCATAGCTTCCTTAGTCGCCTCTTACGACGTGCATGGTAGGCAACAGTGTTACTATTCTTTGCTCCCCCTTATGGGCCCCGGCAACACAGACCACATGATTAATCTAAACGAAATGAGTAGGGAACATAACATGAAAATTAACACAAGTAAAACAGAGGTATTGACTATAACTAAAGAAGAAAAAGCAATAACGATTCACCTAAACGAATAGCACTTGAAACAAATGAAGAGTTTCAAGTACCTAGGAAGTATAATATAAAATGGCAAATCAGAAGACGAGATCGAAAATAGTTGCAATAAGGCAAACTAACTCATTGGACAAATGGCACCAATACTAAAGAACAAACATGTACCAATAACTACCAAGAAAGCATTTTACAACACAATTTTCCTACCAACTATGATTCCAATGCCAAACCTGGACAATGACAGAAAAAGAGAAAAGAAAAATCACAATAGAAATGCGATTCCTGAGCAGAATACTCAATGTATCAAGAAGAGATAAGATCAGAAATGAAGAAATCAGGACTAAAGTGGGGGTTATAGCTGCACTAGATTTTATTAGAAGGCAGCAAGTCAAATGGTTTAGCCATGCAAGTAGATTATCAACTAACAGTATACCACAACAAGCAATGATGTACAGACCAGAGGGAAGCAGAAGAAGAGGCTGGCCACGACAACGATGGACGCAGGGAATAACAGAGTTCATGGGAATATCGATACATGAAGCCCATTATCGGGCACTCTCTCGCTGTTTATACTTCACCTCGACACCGCAAGGTACAAGAGGAACATGATGAGATGAGATGATAAGATGAACTATTTCATTTGCCATGTGGATTTCAGTCAAGGGATTGTCTAGTTATACTATCTTCAGATTTTTCTAATGAGTGTCTTTTTCCAGCGCCGATGTCTTCTCTTCACCTCTTGATTCCCTGGAATTTGTTTAATTCTCCCCATAAGCCCTACACTGTTGATATTGTCATAGAACTTAAGTCACCAGATAATAAATGTCTATATTTTATTATCGGATGTATGGTTGACGTCTCAGCCCCAAAGAGAGAAAGTATGCTAAGTTCCTCTTTCCCAATGTGATCCTGCCGGTTTAATTATGTTAACCTTTAATGGCTCAGTTGCTTGAGACCATAAATAGAGTCTCAGAAAACCAAGGAATACCTCTAGGAAAATATTTACAAGTTTTCCCCCTTAATACAGAAAATCTCCTTTTGGTGGTTCCTTGCCTCTCCTCTCTCAGTTAACCTAATTTTATCTAGTGTTGTTTTGATTAAACTAATTGACTATGACAAGTAAAAAATACACTAACGAGAGGAAATGACCTTTTTCCATCATTTATTAACTATACATTTAGTAATGAAAAGTAAAGTTTTTGAAACAATCAATTCAAATACATCAAATACATACATGAAAAAAAACAGAAGTTCATTTACATCAAGATCTTTACACTTGATTATATTTTCAGCAGTGACACACCTCCTCACATAGGATATATATATATATATATATATATATATATATATATATATATATATATATATATATATATATATATATATATATATATATATATATATATATCTTAAGCTTCAATGTGTTTTTCTTTCTAGGTTTGTAGAATATTTTAGTTGGCTCTAGATTTTTCAATTTTTGGCAGGTAAATTATGCTAAATAACTTTTTACCTCTCCTGTAAGGAAAATTGAACTTTTGCAGATGGATAGGTTTCTGCCGCACTCTCTCACATAGTATTTAGCAAAGTTGCTTCTATCACTAAAGTCATGTCTGGATCTATGTGTTTATAGCCACTACCTGAAAGTTCAGCATCAATTATAAATCTAATGATATCATCAATATGAACATCAGAAATGAAATGCTGTAAACTACTAAGAACACAAGAAATGAAATCAATAAAATGAATCTTGTTCCTAGTGAAAAATAAACATAGGAGAAAGATAGTCTTGGTGTTCTCAATTAGTTATCACCAACATAATTGTTTGTTCTCCACCCAATCTTCCATTATAAGGTGTTCAAGGTTTAGACTAGCAGATGTGCAGTTTCATCTTCACCTATGCCTGTAATCAGGGTATCCAGGTTGAGTACTACCTTGATTTATTTGGAATTTGACAACTATGTTCCCCATCCTCTTATGTGCGTAGTTATTTTCTCTACATCTTCTTCCATTAAAGAAAAAGGGTCTCATACATTAAGGGGTTTTTAATTATTCCCCATTGCAATTAGTAGTTGCTTATAAACAATATAAGTACATCATAGTATCCATTTGTGTGTAGTGTTCAGGTGAATTCTTTTCTAATGTTTCAAGGCGAGTATATTCCCTCCTATTCATCGTGTCTGTAATATGCTTGTACTTCATTTATTATCATCATCATCATTCTCATCATTCTCATTATCATCATCATCATCATCATTTTTATTACAAAAATTATCATCATTCTCATCAGTATCATTATATTATTATCATCATCATCCTTATCATTACAATCATCAGGACATTAGCCCATATGTTGTAACTTGAGCGATCTATAATACAAAGTGGGGTCTTGCTTACGACACAAAACCAGTTGCTTGTAATATGCGTGACATGTAATATGGGTTTATCGTGCTTAGGGCACCAAACAAGATGATGGTACCATGAGTGATATTTAATACAAAGTGATGTCATGCGTCGGAGTGCACTAAATTATTATGTAGTGTATGGCTATGCCGAATATATTATCTGCTGATACACAGGACATTACACATCAAAGTTGCCTTCTATCTTAAGATTGATTTTCAGCTTATACTCCTTCTCAGCATGTTAGTTCATCTTACTCATTCTCCTCATTCAACAGACATACTATTTATATGTGCATGGATGATCATTTCACTCTGTCACAGTCTCACATGAGGGTTGTATTAACATAAAGATAATAGAGAGTGGAGAAGGGATAGAACTCCAGCTAAAGGGAAAGAACCGAGTCACTCGAAGGCTCGAATAATTCAGAGCCTTCTCGAAGGACCGGTCAGCGTGTCCACAGCCCCGTGGACACCGATGGAGCCCGCCGATTGCGGGGTCCACGAGAAACTCGGAGAGAGTTACCACCCGTGTCGGATTGCGACACGTGTGGAAAGGCAGACACGGACTGGACATCGAAGAAGCAACAGGGCTTACCTTAAGGGGGACTTGATAGCTTAAAACCCAAGTGTATTTAGGGGTCTTACGCATACGTTAGATAGCTGATAGAGTTGTTGTACTGATCATGTATTATTGGTTTATTGTAAACTCCTGTGATACGCAATTCGAGGGTTGCTGGCTGCGAAAACCTTTCTTCGCCAGCTTGATGTAACATAATATAAATAAATGATGTTAGATTGTGTCTGAACGGAGTTTGTTGCCTGTATGAGCCCGAGTTTCATTCCCCTAGGTATCTAGGACGGTGACAGGAAATTTGGAGGCTTCAAGCCGGTTTTGGCAAGCACAAGCTTTACTTTCCAGACAGCTCTTGGTTTTGCCAAGTAAAATATATCAACTGTCATACATAACAAAGTCTACAACTTTGCAGCTACTATTGTATCATCTGTAAATGAGCTATTGTAGTCCCTCTAGAAAAGTAATCAAATTATGATGTTCATGAAATTTGACATTGACATGACTGGACAATTACAGTGACAATTACTAATTTTTTTTTTATTCCAACATCAGATTGTTCCGCGAAAGATCGTGTGTATGTAAACTGTCCTCCAGCAGTGGCGAGAAAACAGGAGAACCAACCAACACTACAGTCAAGATACCAGTAAAAATAATATGAGTCCCATTTCATGCTCATTAGATCCCTAAGCGATACTCATTAATGTTTCATTGATGTAACATTTTTCTTTGCATTGCTTTTCATATATATGCTAATATTATAACCAAGTGAACCTGCTCGTGCAAATTTGAATGTAAACATTAAGGGGGATAACCAAGTTTGTACACACAGACTAATTTCAAAGGGATGTAATTTCGATAAAGTGAACACTAACTAAAATACAAGATGTCAACATTAGAACAGTGCATTGAATTAGGAATTAAGTTAGGGTATACTGACTAGAGACCATTTCAAATCGTGGCGGTTGATTTAGTGGGTCCTTTAAACCACATCTCAAACAAAGGAAATAGGTACATCTTTACGCTCGTTGATCTGTGTTCAAGTTGGGCAGAAATGATTCCATTAAAATCTATCTCCTCTAAGGATGTGACGGACGTATTATTACAGATATTCTCCCGTTTTGGCTTTCCGGAGAAGATAATATCGGATAGAGGAACGCAATTCATATCTAATGCCACCCAATCAGTAACTAAGCTACTGGGCATAAAACAATGTTTTATAAGCCCCTATCGACCGTCCGCAAACGGAATTTGCGAAAAATTAAATGGGGACCTAAAACATATGTTATCCAAAGTGACAGCTGAAAATCCAGCCGATTGGGATATACTTCTCCCAACGGTGCTGTTCGCATATAGAGAAGTGCCACAGTCAAGCACGAGGTTCTCTCCGTTTGAATTAGTATATGGAGCGAACCCAAGAGGACCTCTCGCTATGTCCAAAGATATGATATCACAACCCGTTAGCACCCAATTACCAGTTTCCACCTATGATTTGGTCACTGACACCAGAGACAAAATCATTAGATCCTGTATACTAGCCAGAACATCGATACAGGAGAAAGGTTTTAGGTACAGGCAGTACGCCAACAAAGGGGCAAAAACGATTGTATTACAACCAAATCAAGATATTTTACTATTACTACCTGACAAGAGAGATTTACTATCAACCTCTTGGCAGGGACCATTTAAAGTTATAAGAAGGATTTCGGAAGTTGACTACGAAATCTCTTTGAATGGCAAGTTGAAAATATTCCATGTAAATATGTTAAAACCGTACTATTCTAGAAATGACAGTGACATGAACAAGCAGACGTAGGAAACAGATGACAATAACCAGACTGACAAGAATGACAACGAAAACGAGACGACAACTAGCCGACTGAAGAACACCTCGATAAACGAAGCATCATTAACGACTCATTCTTGTGACAACGAAGACGACGAAAACATATTCACAGTACCGACAATATGTGAGAACGACAAATACGACGAATTTAACGACACATTAGCAACAATTAGTCTGGACGATGACTACAATGACATTGAAGACAATTTGCAAACAGTAGCGTCAGTAATAAATCAGACGGACGTAGACAATACGGAAATTCCAGTACCAATCATGAACGACGACAGTACGATGAAGGACATACAAATCTCTGACACTTTGACACAACAGCAGCGACAAGACATTTTGTCTCTTCTTAACGACTATAAAACTATCTTCTCAAACAAACCTGGACAGACTGACAAAATAACACATTCCATTATTTTGACAGATCTAACACCTATCAAATGTAGACCATATTCAATTCCATTGCATTATAGGGCAAATTTGGATAAAGAAATTTTAGACTTAGAAAAAAATAAAATAATACAGAAATCTGTGTCCCAGTACTCTTCGCCAATTGTTCTGGTGAAAAAGAAGGACCAAACCATTCGTTTATGCATAGATTACAGGAAATTAAATACTATAACCACGACAGATGCTGAGCCAATGTACAGCTGTGAAGACCTCATTTTGAATATGTCTCAATCATCCATTTTTTCGAAACTTGATTTAGCAAAAGGTTACTGGCAAGTACCACTATCTCCTTCTTCAAGGCATATAACAGCATTCTCAACACCGCTTGGTCTATATGAATGGAGATATCTTCCTTTTGGCTTAATGAACGCTCCCACTACATTTGTCAGGTTAACTAGACTTTTATTGCACGGCATCAAGGACGTGCAATCATATTTTGATGATATATGTATCCATTCTTCAGACATGACTTCTCACTTACTTACACTCCAACAAGTCTTTAATCAAATCCTTCTTTTTGGACTTACTATCAAACCTTCCAAGGTTGAAATAGGCTATAAACAAATAGACTTCTTAGGTCATAGGATTTCCGAAGGGAAACTATTGACAGATGATAGAATCGTATCAAAAATTCAGAAGCCTTTTAGGTCTCATAAACTATTATGCCAAGTTTATACCAAACTGGGTAGAACTCACATCAGTTTTTTCTAATCTGTTGACAAAAGATCAACCAGAGAAATTTTTTAAGAGTATCCGCTTAGAGGATGTAATGTGCAAATTGAAATCAATTTTTTTCTAACCCACCCGTATTGAGATTACCAAACATAGATATACCTTTTATTCTGACCACAGATTCGAGTGCTATCGCAATTGGAGGATGCCTGATGCAGGAGTATCAAGGCGTGAGACATCCAATACTCTATGTCAGCCGCAAGCTGAAAAAGGCAGAAATCCGTTATTCCACAGTTGAGTTGGAGGCATTAAGTCTACTTTTTTGTATGCGTCGTTTATCTAAGTTACTCTTAGGTTCCCATTTTGTTGTTTTGACCGATAATGCGCCACTGCTGGTATTGAAACAAGGCGTCCCAAAGAATTATCGATTAGCAAGATGGTGTCTTTTACTTCAGGATTTCGACTTTGAAATCCGTCACATCAAGGGTACGGATAATATCATTGCTGACCTATTATCACGACAGACCAATGCACCAGCAGACTAATACTATGCACATTAATTAGTCGCCATATAATAAGCTGTGATATTTTAGTCTGTTGCATAGAACAGTGTACCTTTACACTTACTGTAGAACTGTGATTCAGAAGTATCAACGGCTAAGTGAATAATCTACTTATAACATTCACGGACACGAAACTTGGAGAACCCTATACTGTATTAAGCCATATTAGCAATTGGCAATGCTTTAACAACAATCCTAGCGATATAATATCTGTGAAGTTATTTCATCAACCAAAGAACTCAAAGTCATCGTGTAAAGATTAAGAACTCTGCATACTCGCTATTTCAAGGAACTTCGCAAACTACCGGAATAGAACTACGACTATTACAACATACAGAAGACAGCTATACGAACTGTTAACATTGGTGGCACAACACACGGACAACAGGAGGACAACACACACATCGTCGTTGGAGTTAATTAATTTACTATTAGTTAATATGTATTACACTTGTATTTCATTATATATATATAAAATATGTCAACACGTAACTTGTATATTTTCTAACATAATATATTACAAACATTTTCACTCATAGTTGAAATATTCTTCCAATACAATTTTTCTATTTAAGTTATAAACCATTTTTTGATTACAAGTACAAAAAGTACTTGCTACCGTAAAGGGAATATATCGCCTAATCCGTTTTTCTAAGTGCAGTAAGACTTACCTCAACTTTATTTGTATATTTTAACAAAATACTATTTTGGATGAAAGATGTACGCATGAGAGAGCGAATGAATTAAATGAGAGAGCGATATACTGAGCGGACAAATTATACGCAAAACGTATTTATTTTAATTTGTCTGCGTTTTTCATGTAAAAATGTACTACCTGTCTGAATTGTTGATACATGTTTAGTATTAAATAAACTAAATCTAAGTATCACTGTTTGAATGCCCTGATCATGCATTACACAGATTGGGTAATTCATGACAAAGGATATTCCAACTCGTGACGCTTAGAAGTAAACCACACATCACATACACACATTGAGCACACACTTTATACATGAACTAAGACAGACTGAAAACTGAACACTAACAATTAAAACACAGTCAGTTTATTATAGACAGCAACATATCAGTCAATACACTAACAAGCAAACAAGAACATACGTAGTCAGATGGGATAAAACAACGGTGTAAATATATATCTAGCAGTATACAACATACGGAAGTAAAAATGTATCGAAATACACATGCAGGACAAGATTTGCAAGTGTACTTAAATAAGCCAAGACAATTTGTCTTGTTAAAACTCTCTTACACAGAGTTTTATATATCTTGGTATCATATGGATACTTGAGAAGGGCGCGGTTGCAAAAACAACTGGAAACGTCACGGAACTTCGGTCAGATAAGCATGTTTAAGAACATAGAAGAGAGTGGAGACCTCTTCATCAATCATCTTGAAGTGCTGTATGGGAGAATACATGAGTTGTTGATGCAGATATATAGGTTGCCAAGTTACTATCCACCAAACTACAAACACCTACTTCATGTGATCCTGTGACAGAATTAGTACAAAACTAATTACCATATAATAACCCATCAAAGCAGGGGGGGGGAACTCCTGTCACAGTCTCACATGAGGGCGGTATTAACATAAAGATAATAGAGAGTGGAGAAGGGATAGAACTCCAGCTAAAGGGAAAGAACCGAGTCACTCGAAGGCTCGAATAATCCAGAGCCTTCTCGAAGGACCGGTCAGCGTGTCCACAGCCCCGTGGACACCGATGGAGCCCGCCGATTGCGGGATCCACGAGAAACTCGGAGAGACTTACCACCCGTGTCGGATTGCGACACTTGTGTAAAGGCAGACACGGACTGGACATCGAAGAAGCAACAGGGCTTACCTTAAGGGGGACTTGATAGCTTAAAACCCAAGTGTATTTAGGGGTCTTACGCATACGTTAGATAGCTGATAGAGTTGTTGTACTGATCATGTATTATTGGGTTATTGTAAACTCCTGTGATACGCAATTCGTGGGTTGCTGGCTGCGAAAACCTTTCTTCGCCAGCTTGATGTAACATAATATAAATAAATCATGTTAGATTGTATCTGAACGGAGTTTGTTGCCTGTATGAGCCCGAGCTTCATTCCCCTAGGTATCTAGGACGGTGACACACTCATTCATCAGAAATCATTATCATACTTGCATGTAAGATAAATAATTATACTTATTTGATTTCCCAATGCTAACTTTAAATGTTAACACCATTGGCATCACGATTAAATCTCAATCATTCATCAGACACAATCATATCTGTATGGATGACATTTAAGCTTATGTATGTGCTTTACAAAGAATACATTCACAGATTCAACAACAATGACATTACAATGGATTCTCAATCATTCCATCATCCTTCATCAGAAATTATATTTTCCTGGATGATAATTAGTCATACTGATGTGGTTCTTAAATGATATATTCACACTTGTTTAACAATAATGAAATCACACATGACTCACCACAGGCATGCTTTCATCAATTACATTGAATTGTGTCATCGTTAGGAATAATTATGAGATTCACAAATGATGATTCCTCATGTTTAACAATAATGAAAATACACATGGATCACCACATCAATCACTCAATCAATCATGTGCCTTGCCGGAAAACGTGGGCGGTCATGACTCGCCATTTCACTCGATCACCAGAGTTGTGGATCAGCTCAGTGTTCCTGTCTCGATTATGCCATGTGGCCAAGCCATCCGGGTATTTGCTTCTAGGCCTTTCCCTTCGTCTGTTAACTTCGATCTTGCCAGTTGTCACTGAGTTCTCCAATCCATATCTTCTCATAACATGTCCAAAAAATTTTAACTGTCTACTTCTAATTTCTCCAATCAGTTTATGTTTTTCATTTGTCTCCTGTAGTACTTTGTCGTTGGTTTTTCTGTCTGTCCATGGCACTCTTTGCATTTTCCTCAGAAACCACATTTCTGCAGTCATCAGATGTTTTTCAGCTTCACTGCTCATTGTCCAAGTTTCACATCGATACAAAAGAACAGGCTCTATGTAGCACCTCAACACTCTTTTTCTCGTTTCAACTGACGTCTTTTTATTGGTCAGTACGTTATTCTTCTTTCTAAATGCTACTTTCGCCATGGCGATTCTTGTTCTAATTTCCACAAGGCATCTCCCACTAAATTTTATGATTGTTCCGAGATAATTGTATCGATTATTGTAACGAAGTCAACTCATAACTGATAACTCATAACATGAGTGGAGTCTGGTGGATCTTTATAAATATACTTTATTCGTGTTGATGACAGCTGGAATTAGTGTGGCAACCTTTCTGTTCGGTATCTTGATGTTAACTGCCCCTTTGACAACAAACCACGTCACGAATTGAGCATCTCTCCTCTCATTCGACCCCGATGCTCAATCGTGCTGTAGTCGTTTCCCACCTAAATACTACCAAAACCCCTTCCTCTGTTACATTATCTTGTTGAAGAATATTCCCGTTTATTTGTATATTACATTATGGTATTTCGTTCTTCCTCGTGACCTCCATAATCTGTGTCTTTTTACAATGTAATTATAATCCTAGTTGTTCACTGTGTGCAACAACCGCATCTACTAATTGTTGCAGATCCTGCTCATTGTCTGCAATCAATACTTTATCATCTGCATATCTAATGTTATTGATGTTTCGTCCTCCAATGCTGATTCCATTTATGTCTTCTACATTTCTGAAAATATATTCACTGTATAGGGAAAAAAAGATCTGGAGACATTACACATCCCTGACTCATCAAATACATATAATTATGTGATACATCCATTCCACATTCATTCATCATGAATCATAATCATTCTTGCATGGCGGTTGATTATGTATTATTATGTGGCTCACAAATAATAAATCCACATGTTTAGCAACAACGAAAATACATTTGACACGCCACATGGGTGCTTTCACCCAATACCCAAAATTATGATCCATATAGAAATATATTTACATCTCATGTGCTCATGTACTTTTCTGTTACATATTACACAAATTTCTCTTACCAGTGTTGGCACATGTAAAATAGTTTATTTTTACTGAACTAAGTATTCTTAATTTCCTAAATCTTAAGTTAATCACTTCTAAATCACTGCTGGTTTAGTTTTAACTCCTTAAGAAATAAATTGTACAACCTAGGTCTAATGCTTACACATTAAATAACTTTTTTACCTGGGAGAAAAGGAAACTCACTGTAGTTTATCCTAATGTACAGTTTATCCATGACTATGATAACTGAATATAATATTTAGTTTCTACTAAATTAATTTCTTAAGGACTAAACACATGGTTTACAACACATTTACTTACCAACTCTTCTTTGGGAAAGGATTACTTACTAACGCAATTTAAAATATGCATTGTGCTTACCTTCATTCTATTTTAATGGCTTCAACACATCGGCAACAGGTTTCAGAATCTGACTGGGATTCATACCCAAAATGCGATGTCGTAGGCTGATGCTTTCCTCATTTCATTCACAATACTAAGTACTATTTGAATATTTTGTTCAGGAATATGCCATCACTCTGTCCGATATCTCAGATCTTTTCCGGCCTAGTGCTGGGTTGGTAAACAAACAGATCGTTTTCCGCCGTGTGTGCCGTAATTATCGCCGTGTAGTCCTGCTTAGCCTGTGGCGCCGCATCCATTCCCAGGCCTTCTTTCATCTTGTCTTCTGCACAATGTCGCTGTTGGTTCGTATGTCGTAAAATGAGTTTGTAGTGTAGAATTAGGATTTTAGAAGTGGGGAATATTCACAGCGACGTTGACGAATTGCGAAAATATATCACATTTATTAGTAATTCATTTAGTCGTTCTCCATGATTCTGATCCATACCGTAGGACCCAAATAACATTGGCAGACGGACTATTCTCATTACCCAATAGTCTACGCGTACACCCCATTTTATCTCAAGCAACAACTGTTTGTACATGAAATTACAGTAAAGGACCTGTACCACGCCATTAATAAGTGGCATTTACCACGTCATCAGTAAAGGACATTTACCACACCATTTGTTAAGGACATTTGCCGCGCTTTTTGGATGTAAGAGAAGGCTATAATAAAGGATTCGTCAATACGCCTATTGCGTATATCGTAAATAAAAGAAAAATCAAGGGCTCTTTACACACCTTTGAGGTGCAACAGGTGTATGCTGTTAGCCCCATATCTATATCTATAAAAGGCGATGTATGTCGGGATGTGTTTGATGCGTTCGCGAACGGTCCATCCGATTGAGATGAAATTTTCTACATGTTGTCTTTTCATTCCCGTGCAGAGAACTGTCATAGTTTGTTAGTGTACAAACAGCTATTTACTTACTAAAATTTAATATTTTAATTTACATTATCATTTATATCTAGCGAGAGGATTTAACTTAAGAAAAGTTATATCAAGGGTCATAACTTTTAATAGGATTGCTATATATTTTATATATAGATTGTTGCATTGTTATCAAAGCTTTATAAACTATTTGTCTACAGTTATTTACACGCATATTCGTTATAATACATAATGATAAAATCTTTAAGACATTTTCAAAGTTTTCATAAAATTAATGCATCTATTTAAATAATGAAAAATTTCTAACTCATCTTTTTATTTTTCTTCAACAGCACATTTAATATGTTTTTAAACATTCTCATATGTTTAGCGCCTTACACCCACGTTAGGTATTTGTGATGCCCATGTTAAACATTGCCTCAACAAGTTACTTTTCATGCCTTTTAATGCTTATTGTTCTTTTGTTGTCAAAGAATTGCTTTATAAGAGATGTTGAATGAAAGAATGTATGAGAGGAAATAGAGAAGCAGGGCAGAATGTAGGACGGACCTGCGTGCATAATTCTTAACCCTTTGCAAATAAAGAATTTCGTTCGTTAAAAAAAAAGTAATTTTTTGTGAAAGAAAGTTACTTGCATATCCTTTGCAGTACTCTGCAGTCAACCCAACGCCCACCATTTATTGGCTATTCGTGATATCTTGGTAAGTTATCTTTAAATAGATCTCTTCCAATCATATTTTTTTATATTTGTCTATCTATTCTTCTATTCTATCTATTTTTAACGGGAACGATAGATAGACAGACAGACAGACAGACAGACAGACAGACAGACAGACAGACAGACAGACAGGATAGGATAGGATAGGATAGATCGATCGATCGATAGATAAATAGATAAATAGATAGATAGATAGGTAGGTAGGTAGGTAGGTAGGTAGGTAGGTAGGTAGATAGATAGATAGATAGATAGATAGATAGATAGATAGATAGATAGATAGATAGATAGATAGATAGATAGATAGATAGATAGATAGATAGATAGATAGATAGATAGATTCCCGCCAAGGGCTAGGCGAAGCCGGCTGGGTCACCTAGTGTTATAGAATAATCAGCACTGGATAGGTGGTGGCGTCAATATCACGCTGAACGCCTTTATTTCCCAAGTATTTCCTGCTACTAATTTTTGGTTAATTTGATGGGGGAATCCCAAGTCAGTTTTGCAAACAAATGTTCCTCGATGGAGATTCGAATACACACCACGGGGTGGGCAGGCAAACGTGCTAGCCACTGCTGTACGGCTCCCCCACCAGTATTTGTAGTCTTGGTAAACGAGTTGGTGATCCTTGAACCCCTATATTTACAAAGTTAATTTTTATTGACAATCCACATATAGATTTCCACCGTACGGCTCAATGTTAGCTACTAGACGCTACTAGTTGTATATATTCTTGAACTGGTGCCTATTCTTCCAACTATTCAAGGCAGAAGGATAATATATCGTCACATCTGACCTTTCATATGGACAGAAGGACGATATATGGCCATACTAGGGTTATTGTGTTATGTGTTTTGTTTCGTGGTATATTCTGCATATTTAATGCTAAGTGAATTGAAATTTACAATATAATATTTGTTCATTCGATTGTGTACCATGTTTGGTTCAAACCTACTTTTTGTTTGGTTTTGAATCATGTAAGATATGTTTGGAAGTAGAGTCACCTGTACATCTGCATGCTAAGATTAGTTGCATGCCATTTTGCAGGACGCTGCAGTCGACTAAACCATTTATTCGTTGACTGTGATTTAGATTTAACTGACTGTTGTTTAAGTTTAGTAATTTGTCATTGTTTTCTGAACGGTCGCCGTTCATGCCATTGAAATCAAGGCAAAGTGAACAGCTACTCCATGGCCTGCTTATGATTTTGAACCCTCAACCTTCCATGTCGGGGGATTGTGGATGTTAGGAGACGGTGGTCATCGATCTTCAATTGATGAGGGAGCCGCTATCACTGTGAGTGCTTTTGTTTGAGGATTCGTGTTTTTTTTTTTTTTTTTTTTTTTGGGGGGGGCTCTCTCTCTCTCTCTCTCTCTCTCTCTCTCTCTCTCTCTCTCTCTCTCTCTCTCTCTCTTTCTCTCTCTCTCTTTCTCTCTCTCTCTCTTTCTCTCTCTCCCTTTCTCTCTCTCTCTCTCTCTCTCTCTCTCTCTCTCTCTCTCTCTCTCTCTTACCTTCTCTGTCTCTGTAAATTCGGGACCATTATTAAACATGCACACGAATCCACTGAGGTATTTGAGATGTATTTTTATGAATGTCTAATAAAATGTCCAGACTATATTGTGTTGTGCCGAACGTTCATGTTATTATGGTTACAGCTAGATGGATTTAATATCACAATCCCAATCACAATCAGCGACATTTAATTCATTTGTAAACAATACGCATCTTGTACACGCCAATTAAATGATCATGTGAGATAGAGAGGGAGTAAAGAGAAAAATAAGCATAGTGGAAAAGAGAGAGAGAGAGAGAGAGAGAGAGAGAGAGAGAGAGAGAGAAACAGAGAGAGAGAGAGAGAGAGAGAGAGAGAGAGAGAGAGAGAGAGAGAGAGAGAGAGAGTCGCATGATTGCGCACTCCGTCTTGTTCACTGCTGCACATCACAATTTCAAAACACACTTCCCACTAAGGGTTTGCACTAGAGAGAATTGGGATGCTAAGAATGTGGCGTCAACAGTATTAATAGCTGTGACACCCAATGATGGACAGATCATGTGATTTAAGCCCGTTCTGTCCATTGGTTAACCATTTCGCCCGCGAAATATTCTGGGTCCAGCGACGCTAGATTTCGGACTTGCAGAGCGACCGGCCAAGCATCTAGATGTGGTTTAGGTCTCTGTATGTCCCTCATCCTGATTCAGAAGGAAAGCTTCAGACGAAATTATGCCTGAGTTTGTTTATTTCTGAGTCAGGTGAGGATGGCTGTGTTCGCAGAATGTCATGATCCAGAGTTGCAGATCACTGTCCAATAAGGTACCAGGGGATTGCAAATCATGAGCAGTTCAGTAAGAATTAGGTGCACCAGAGATCTGTTGTCAGGAGTTCCCTGATCTTAGAATCTACATTGCCCAACTGATCTTTGCTTCCTGGAGAAGTGACAACATAAGTGATTTGGGGAGACTTTCTAAGATCATTAGGATCAGTTTTATCATTCACAATAGACTTGCAAATTTTTAATATCATGGCTGAAGTCTGATAGACAATTTTATAAGGAAAGACTGTGTCATATAGTTATGCATTCCAGAAAGTTCTCCGGGATATGTGTATACTGTTTAATTCCAAGTTTCACTCAATAACTTAACTGAAAGTTCACAAACAGAACATTTGTGTAGTGCAGAGACTTTGTTAGGAAATCAGAAGGGTGGTACCGTGATGAAATGCCAGAACTGCCATGAGATCTTCCAGGAGTTCTAATCTCCATTGTGTCTTAGAACATTATGCTGGAACCAAATGGGTTTAGTTCATATGTCATAATGCATCACTGGTTTACTTCCACAGGTTTTTTATTTTGATTAATAAACCAAAATTAACTGTTCCTGCATTTTTCTGTCAGTCCATTGTGGTGTGACAAAACTTTTCATTATTATCTATGTGTTTAGTTGATGTAACTACTTCACATAAAGGTAGTATCTGGAACTACAGGTGACTGGGTAAACTCTAATAGACAGCTAAAGTCTGTCCTATTGTAATCTCCCAGGTTCCAGGTTACTCAGAAAAGGGAACTTTACATTTTATTAATTCCTGTGACCATTTCATCTAGAAGGGAAAATGATCATAGGTGGGGGACTCTCGAGCTAATTAAGTTTCTCTTTTCGGGAAGGAAGATTTTGGAGGGAAGAAATTAATTTTCCTGGGAAAACTCCTAGATTTCCAGAGCTATTATGGGTCACTTTGGCTTCCTAGAACCCATCCCCTCCAAATGAAATCAGTCCCATCCTTATAGCTTTACTTCATTGTGGGGTAAGTCAGAGGGGGTACTGCTTCCAACTCTCAATATGTCACAGAGAGAAAAGAGATAGAGAGAAATACTGAAAAGGGAAAACAGAAAGGTGGAGAGGTAGAGAGGAAGATTGGAAGCTAGATTGAAAGGCACAAATATAAAATGGCTTGCGTATCCTTTTCTTTCTAACTCTCTCTCTCTCTCTCTCTTTCTTTCTCTCTCTCTCTCTCTCTCTCTCTCTCTCTCTCTCTCTCTCTCTCTCTCTTTTCTCTCTCTCACTCACTCTCTCTATCTCTCTATCCCTTGCTGATCAGCCAGAAATTGTGGGAATAAAACAATATTCCACATACGCCTGTGCTTTCTCAGTGATACAAGTGAACATAGAAATATTAAGTTACACAGTCACATACACCCATAGATACACACATGCACATAAACATACGTATGAATGCACACACACAGTTACGCATACAAACACACACATTTATATACATAATACCCGCGAGTTCACCTGACCCGATGAAAGTGTCAGATGAAAAGAACTGGACTCTTTCATCGCTTGCGGTAATCAGAAAGTTCAACTAAGATAACAGATTATTACAGTGCACCAAATCCAATGTGAATGTCAATAGACCGACTTGTTGAAGTGCGTGTGGTACCTCAGGGTAATAAGTAGTCAATTTTGCCAACAACAACTCTCAAGTCCATGGGAGAGAGGCTGCATAGGAAAGTACTGTTATCATCATAATAGTGGCATTGATTCTGGATGCTGTGAACTCTGCACTAGGTATTCAATATATAACGACGCTAACATTGTGTAGGCATTTGTCTACGTAAGAAATTGCAGTAGCGTAGTGGCTAGAGCTGCTGGAGTAATTAGGTTGTCATGCGTCCATGTTTACTATGAAATAATTCACTGTCCCGAAACATGCTCCCGGGACGCCCGTTTTTACTGGTTTTTCCTGTCAAATGAAAGATTTAATTAAATTAATTTTGTTTCTTCCTATTTTCGATTATGTAGAACTGTGTAACATGCGACAGAGATTAAGAACAGAACTGAAGGTGTCAAGCAAAAGACGCATTTCAAGAAATGAAAAATATCTTATGCAGTGAGTCACTATCATTGAATGTCAGAAAGAGAGTGCTGACATGTTTAATATAGAATCTGATTTGCTGTGTGGGAGTGAATCATGAAACCTTAATGAGCAAAGTAGGAAGAGCTTGGACTCAACTAAGAATGGTTTCTGAGACGAATTTTGCGAATACCTTGGACTGCCATAATAACTAACAGCGATTGTCAGATAGAGGCTAATGAAAATAGAACAGTATACACAACTATAAGGAGGATACAAACAAGTTTTTGTTCATATAATGAGCAGAGAGGAATAGGAAAACATGGACTGGGAAAATAAGTGTGAGGAGAGGCAGAAACAGACCGAGCAATTTAATGCTGGATGGACTGAGACGGTGGGATGCAGGAATATCATCAACAGAGTTGATTAAGAACACCGAAGACAGAGATCCGTGGGGAGATATGAATGTCCATGCCTGCTGACAGGGCAAATGATGATGATGATGAATGACAACATTACTGTGTGTAACATCCTTGATCCTAAGAGAAACTTCCCGGTTTCTCAGTTACAAGATATGTCAACACTAGGCCTAGAGGACCTGAATTCAAGTATTCCTTCAATTAGGATTTTCACGCAGAAACGTGACTAAAGGGATCCATCCAGTTCATAGATTAAGCTCCAAAAAGTGTATAGAAATTGCACAGTTCACAGGAGCTAATATTATGAATACTTAGCACAGATTACAGACGTGTCTAAACTATGGACCTTGCACTATGCAATTATAGTATGTCATATGATATTTGAGATCAATAGGGCAATTGCTTTGCACTGTTTAGTCAATCTTATGGCTCATTACATTCGACTTCGACAAGCATGTTTCGGGTTTACTTTCCCTAGCCGTTGACTGTCTCCAGTCTACCTACAAGGCAACAGGTTTGTGTCTCTCTTCATCTGTATCTTATCCCTTAACCGGTCAGACATGGGAATGTCCTACCAGTAGCTGCGTTGCCGTTATAACTCATTGGGGTCATTGGAACGCGCATCCCCTCTACCTCTGTAAGATGTAAACACAACAGAGGAGATGAGGTATTTTATGAGGGGAAGTGAATTTATAGCCCTAGTGGCAACTGAGAAACCTGATGGGAAAATGGTAATTGGGAGACAAAGATGTAAACAATTATATGGGTTGATCAAATTATATAAACGAGACAGGAATACAGACTTAAGCCCAGAGTCCTGGAGATCATGTGAGATGGTGAAACATGAACCGCAGCGATTATCAACAAGATAATCGATAAATAGTGATTGATAACTGAGTCTTTAAATTTAATATTCTATATTATACTGCGTAATGTGACTATCTGTTCAGTGTAGGATCAATTGTTCTTCAAATACTTGTTTGTCAATTGCAACTTACCTTGTCTCCAGAATTATCCTGCTTAGTATTAATCCAGGAAATGACAATAACATAATTCCTATTTAATGTTCACATTCATCCATATCTCTTTATTTAAGTAACTGCGCCAAACTATCCTTCTCTCCAGTCTGTTGATGTTTCTTCGGTTTCCTAGGCCCTGCTATATAATTTATAACAGCTCTGTTGAAGTGTTTGTGTACGCTTTAATAGTTTCTGCCTGGATACAATCTGGACCAGCAGCTTTCCCACCCTTCAATAATGTTATAGCTTTTATGATCTTTTCTGTGTTTGGTTTCTCACAGCTTATATCTCATTCAACTTCTTAAGGTTTCCGGAGATATCCATGTTGTATGTGTTCATTCCCTTATTCGAACTCAAGACCACAGGACGGAGATGGAAGCGTGCTAACCACTCACATTAAAATATACGGTGTTAAAAATGTGCGATCTAACTAATGCGAAGACCACAGGACGGAGATGGAAGCGTGCTAACCACTCACATTAAAATATACGGTGTTAAAAATGTGCGATCTAACTAATGCGCTACATTAAGAAACGTACACTTTTAAAATGTCAACGAATTACTACTCTACCGACTAACAGAAAATATCTCCAATCGAATACAGGATAAAAGAAACCTATTAGCTAAACTGAGCAGATATAGGAAAGATGGTTTTGAAACCTCGACGGGTAATGGTAGCTGACAAAATTCCCGGAAATTGCTTTTTGAAGCAATTTTGTCAACGGTTGCCAAGCATGCTTGTGAGTACGTTTGTAAATTTTTGCAGTCTAAAACATATATGACATTCAGTGATGCATGTCATGCGCTTCCCATCTTACTCATAAGTTAGTAAGTAGGTTAGCAAAGGACCGTTTTACACATCTGTTGCTGCATTGGACATAAGATGGTAGACCCAGATTTTTATAGGCCAATCCGTACATGGTGGATGTTATAGTTAGACATCATGCCGGCTGTTAGTAGTAGTAGTAGTAGTAGTAGTAGTAGTAGTAGTAGTAGTAGTAGTAGTAGTAGTAGTAGTAGTATTAGTAGTAGTAGTAGTAATAATAATAGTAGTAGTAGTAGTAGTAGTAGTAGTAGTAGTAGTAGTAGTAGTAGTAGTAGTAGTAGTAGTAGTAGTAGTAGTAGTTGTTGTTGTTGTTGTTGTTGTAGTCGTAGTCGTACTGTAGTAGTAGTAGTAGTCGTAGTCGTCGTCGTAGTAGTAGTAGTAGTAGTATTAGTAGTAGTAGTAGTAGTAGTAGTAGTAGTAGTAGTAGTGGTAGTAGTAGTAGTAGTGGTAGCAGTAGTAGCAGTAGTAGCAGCAGCAGCAGCAGTAGTAGCAGCAGTAGTATTATTGTTAGTAGTAGTAGTAGCAGCAGCAGCAGAAGCAGCAGCAGCAGCAGCAGCAGTAGTAGTAGTAGTAGTAGTAGTAGTAGTAGTAGTAGTAGTAGTAGTAGTAGTAGTAGTAGTAGTAGTAGTAGTAGTAGTAGTAGGATAATCTCTGTGAATAGTCACATTTTGCATGCTTTGTTCTTTAGCTGTTTTGCTCCTGCTTTAGCAGGTCTAACGGTTTGCCTATTTCTCAATAGATCACTGTTTGGAATTTAGTTTTTTGCATGTCCTTAGCAGACGTTGGTATCAATTCAACATTTATTGACCGTTTGTAATTTACTAGACAAATTCAGTCTTGTGGTTTGTCATAACTTTCTAAAAGGTAGACGCCTCATACCATCTACATCAATTCAACGCGGTCTGCTTCCAAATCGCCGGATGCAAATTTCGAACCATGGATTCTGTATGATAGGGAATTGTGAGCAATACTTTCACTATCCACTAAGCCGCAGCTCATGTTTGGACTATGCTGTTATGTTATTCTTATGGAGTGGGATGCTATCAAGTTGTAGAATACTGTTCCTCCAAGGGATTTGATGTCTTTCATTTCGTACAGTGCTTCTCGGTATCTTCTGGGCAGATAAGGCAAAAGGGAAAATCAGTACATAAATGGCTTTTATTCCACAAGTTCGAATTGCTGGTGTAGACGTTCAGTCAGTGGTGGCCCTCTCTGCAACAGTAAAAGAGTACCCTAACATGCACAGTTCGCGGCGACTATGCAGTTTAGGGTTCTCTTCTTTGCCCTCGTCAGAAATAAAATCCACACTTTACAGAGGATTCGAACCTGGGTCTCCCGGGAATAGCACGAATGTAGTTATTAGCAATTAATCTGTTGAAATCAGCATCTCTGGTTTAGGGGCCGTGAAGGTATTTCACAATACCGACATACCGGGTTCAAAATCAGACAGACTTGATCTGGTATTCAGTTTGTACTTGCTCTGGCCGTTCATAAAGCAATGGCTAACTGTTGGACATAAAATTGCCTAAAAATCATACGCAGCCACAAATATGCTGGTGTTGATTCGGACGTCATGTAAGAGACATGAGACTAACAATGTCTTAAAACGGCGTCTGTCTAGGATTGAACGTGCTAAAGTAACAGCTGTCTGCTATTGAAATATAACAATGGTCTGGAATTGATTGAGTTGAAAATGCGCTATGGACATTTAATGTTCTCTGAAAAGCTACTATTTATCCTGGTATTTGTCCGCGATTACTTCAAAGCAGAATTGAACGAGGTGATAAATGTATTCCGACAGCAGAATAGAAGAACGGAAATTATCTCTGAACACTGAAAGCTAATGGTATTTGATATCCATCTTTTAAAGTGGTATTTGACACATTTCGGTCAGTAGTTGGGTAGTAATGTTTTGGTATTTGACACAATTTTCTCATGGATTCGGTAGTAAAGTTTTCGTGTTTGAAACATTTTGGTCAGACATTATGTAGTGATAATTTGATATTTATCTTATTTTGGTTAGATGCTCGGCAGCAATGTTTTCGTAACCACATGCCTCCATTGTCGAGTCAGCCTGAACATTAGGTTAGCATTTTATTATTCTGTCTTGTTAATACGCACGAACGATCAGTGTTCGCTACCGCACGATCAGCAGTCTTCGGTTAAGGTTGGTGTTCTTGTCCGGACTGTACAACTGGCCAAGTCATCTTCATACTTATATCATTATGTCCCTCTGCTCCTTTCTCCTCTAGTTTTCCTGTTTTTGCTAATTTCCCAAGTCAGTTAATTATTAAATAGAGAACCCTCACTGCAATTATAAGTCCATAAGTGCTCACATCCTCTCCTCGGTATCTCATCCGCGCGTAGCGACTGACGACATCATTTCTGTGTTGGTTAACTAATCGTTAGTGTACCATCGTGCATGTCAGTCTTGTCCAGCTTGACTCTGTTTGACATGGTGTGATTGCATTTTGGTTAACTTTGCAGAATCACATCCAAACATTGAGTCATTTACTCGTCCTGCTTCCTTATGTGAACTCAGAATGTTAGCCAGGTCCATTGCTCACCCGCTCCCCACAGCAACCTCACAGCAAATCCAATACAATCCTATCTGCTCGTTAATTTCTTCTTACACCCGCGTGCCTTGGTAGACAAGTAAAACATGTATTAGTCTTGTATTACTAACAGAATAGTGTACTAACTATGTATGACACTAACTATACTTGTATGTAATGCTAGGAATATGGAATACTAACAACATTTAATACTAACAAAATATAGTTCTAACTATGATGATACTAAACATATGTAATACAAACCATAATTAATAATAACCATATGTAAAGCTAGCAAAATGGACTACTATTAGTAGGCCTCTTTCAGTCCTGTAGGACTATAGAGTTGTGCCGCTGGGGAGATTCCAAACAGCGCCGCTGGTGACTGTATAGTCCAGTGCGTGAGTGACAATCTCTGACACAGTTTTCGCAAGTGTAAGACGAGGCAGGTACCGCAGTATCTGACTGCATTTTATGCATGTGCTTCCTATCCTTAGTTGTTGGATCAGATTGCGCTCAAAGAACGCCAGTCCGTTTGGTACTTCTCTTCTTTAGGAGCATGTGTCTGTTGAAACTCTCTCCCACGTGTCTGGATCTACGCCGAGGATTTCATATATTGTTTACACACATCCCTATATTATATCACATTCGGGGTCTTCCGGTTGGCCTCTTCCCTGTGGCTAGTTCTCAGTATAGGAGATCTTTGGGAATACGTTCATCCTCCATTCTAGATACGTAGCCCAGCCACCGGAGGCGTATCTGCTTGAGGAGGGAGTGCACTGTGGTAATATCCGCTCTTTCAAGCACATGTTTGTTTGTTATATGGTCTTTCCACCATATGCCCAGGTGCGTCTCAGACATCGCATCTGGAAGGAATTCAACTTTCTTTCCCGTCGTGAGTACAAGGTCCAGGATTCAGACCAACAGTGTAGTGTGCTCCATTTCCATTTTCCATTTCCAATTTTCAAAACAAAAATTCCAAATTCGGCCTCGTTCAACCTGCTTCCTCAGCGTCGGTTATTGTTGAGGGCCGTGGTTTTTGTGGGTTTATTCACCCGAATTCTTGTCTTGTGAGTCCTATCTCTGACTGGTTATGTTGGTTTGTATCTGTGATGTCAGTTGGGGGATAGGTCGCGGCTATCCTTTATGCTCGTCTCCTCTTGTCGTTTTCTTTGTTGGTGAGGGCTCCTGGCTCGTCTGGCTTGGCGGGTGCAGTCCTTATAAGGACTTTTTATTTGGTCTTTTTGTCTCCTTTTTTGTGTATTTTCTGTAGGAGCTTTTCGACGTTTTCATTTTCCTCCTTGCGCCTGTTTTCACTGTCGCGTTTGAGTATCTGCTGCCTAAAGTTTTCTTCCTCCGTGGTCAGCCATGGGACGATTTTGCGGTCATCTATATAGTACTCGAAGTCGGTCTCACAGTCGTAGTGTAAGACTGGGTATTCCATCGGTTTCCCCCGGAGTTTCTTAGGCTTCTTCTTTTCTTTTTCTTCCCAGCGCCTTCTGAATTCCTCGCGCTTGAGTTCCTCCTTGCTAACTGGGTATTCTGTGCCTCCTTCAGAGATCCGACGGGATAGTGGTTCCCTCTTGGGCGTTATGGTTGGGCTGCTGGCTTTAGCTTGCGGTTCAGGCTCGGTCTCTTGGTTTTCATCTTGCGGTTTCTCTGTGAGTTCTTGTATGGCTTCTGTTGGTTTGTTTTGAAAGATTTCCATTTCAGATCTGTGCAATTCTCTTTCGGTCTTGATCATTTGTAGGATTTCTTCGTTCTCCTTCTTCATCTCGGCCATGTTTGATGTTTTTCTGTATCTCCTTCATTTCAACAAGCAGTTTTTTATTGTCGCTGGTTTGTGGCGGTGCTAGAAGTAGCTTGATTTGCTTCTTTAGCTCGTCTATTTGGTTTTGCAGTTGCGCTCTTTCCGCTTGTGAGCAACCCATGGCTGTCTCGCACCTCCGCATTGCTTCGTTGTATGGTGTCCTTGTGGTTATGGCTATCTTCAAGACGTCTCTGTGACGTTGCAGGTACGGACAGCCCAAGTATCTTGCTCCATGCTTGCCCAGGAAGTTGGCGCACTTTCTTCTGTTGTTAGGAGCTCGGAAGTCCGTGTCCAGCTTGGCCAGCGGACACTCCTTGAAGGCGTGGTGATCGGCGCGGTAACGGCAGATTTCTGTCTTACTGCGGAATATTGCTCTGCTGTGGCCGGCCCTCTGACATCTGGAACATTGAGTGATTCTTGAGATGAGTCTCTTTGGCTGCCGCATTCTCTTGTTGATTGATACTGTGGTCGGCATCTCGCTGCCCACCGCCAAGGTTGTGGGTATCTTGGAGTAAGTGAGGAGCCACTCCGCCTTAAAGAATCGGATGTGGAGATTCTCTTCTCGTAGCTGCTTCAGGATTTCTTCATCTGTCAGCTCCGCTTGGATCCGCTTGACAACCCATCAGACTGTTTTTGAGTCGGTGTTTCCGACTCTGGTGTCTTTTTCCTCCTTCTCTGCTGTCTTGGTTCTTGACTGTGTTGGGCTGTCGATCTTCTCCCTCGTAGTAGCTTCAGTAATAGCTGTAGTATCAGGCTCTTTGATGCGGCTAGCAGGTAGGCTCTCCACGTTCTTCTTCTTGTCGGCTCCCACACTGCACATCTTGGTTACCGCGGGTTTCTTGTTGTTGGACTTTCGACGTCACATTTTCCCGCGTATCAGGCTTCTTGACAGAATAAGGCGACTTGACTTGTTAGCGCTCGCAGTGCGAATGACGACGACCCAAAAGCGAAAAAAGCACGACACCCTTAGTGTGCTAACAACACAAGCTTTATATACTTGAACTTTTGTATGCTCTGTTAGTTTATTGTTCTCCCAGACTCTGTTAGTTAGCCCGGAAAGTGTTGTGGCTGTCTTCCCAATGCGTCTGTCGATTTATGTCTCAAAAGAAAGATTATCTTATATTATCGACCCCAAATACGCAAACTCATGGAGAATCTTCAGTTCGTAATTAGAAATTTTTATTGATGGAGGCACACCAGCATCTTATTCCATCACCTGTGCTTTATTTAGGCTGATCTGCTGCGTGAGTAGTCAGTGCTGCATCTTCTGCAAAATGTAGTTCTCTTATGCATCTTGATTTTATTTTGGTCTTTGCCTTGAGTCTTGATGAGTTGAAGAGTTTGCCATCAGATCTTGTATAGAGGTATATGCCTTCAGTGGCAGTCCCAAATGCATGTATTAAGAGAACGGCAAAGAAGATATCAAAAAGTGTAGAAGCAAGCACGCAGCTCTCCTTTACTCCGCCGCTAATGCTGACTGACTCGGATGTTGCCCCATCGAATACAATGGTCCCCGCATGTTTTCGAGAAATGATTTCACAAGACTTAGCAGGGTGGGTGGACATCCTATCTTCTCAATGATCTTATAAAGGCCGTCTCTGCTCACGAGGTCAAATGCTTGTGTGAGGTCGATGAAGGCAATATATAATGACCTCCTCTGTTCTCTGCACTTCTCCTAGAGCTACCTGAGTGAGAACAAGGTATCGATTATGGACCTGTTGGGTCTAATCCGCACTGTGATTCCGGGTAGATCATCTTTGATCATCTGTCATCGTTGGTTGTATAACACGGAATCAACCTAGACAAGAGTGTCATACAGAGAGCCAGGTGGCAAGAGGTTCATTCAAGAGCCTCATTCCTGTTAAACACAGTGGATACATGGATACGGGGAACAAAACCAATTTCATACAATATATAACAAATAGTATACACTACATAGTTGAAGTCACTACACAACGGAAAAATAACTCTCGCAGGTAGATAGTTGAGCTCCAAAACAAAGCAGTAACGACATCAGTAATCTGGCTGACTCCATACGTTGAGCTCTGTAGTGCTGAGACAACAACATGACAATGCCTGGGTAAATTACAAAGCAGAAATCTGAACAGATGTTGAGCGCAGCCGGAACATGTAAGTCAAATAAATGCTACTTTAGACATATAGAGATGCATCATTACTGAATGACGTAGATGACCGCCACTCATGACATTAATTGATAATGATATTTAGAAATTCAATCTAGACAAATTCCTCAAACATGAAGGTCATATTTACTCGTTGGAAAACCAGCTGTTGTTTGTTTGCTATGACCAGGTTTGATTATCACGATGTATTAGTGACTTAATGTCATACACTTTACGGTGGTAGTAATCATTGATGATAGAGGAATTAATATATCCACATACACAAAATATCCTTGGGGACAAGAATGTGCCAATTAAGAAGTTTCCTTATGACATGCATCCAGTGGATGGATATTCCATGAAGGTGGTATAATGGTCAGTTTGCTATATCAATGATCATGTTTCAAAGAATGACTGCTTGTGTAACAGTAGATGGACGAGCATATGACAAGACGACTTTCATATTTAATTCATCATGGGATGTTGCAATAAATGTTCATAGCAGCCTGATCCATTGGGTTCTGTTCTCTCCTACCACTGACCAGTTGCAGTAAAAGACCTCTGATATCTCCAATAGTGGTCATGACAACGTCCAGTTCCAGATCGTTCTTGTATGCTTGTTTATATATATAAACATATATATCTTTGACATTCCGAATCTCAGTTTTGTTCTTTGAGCAAACAGAGCCAGTCAGGAAGGAATCATCTCTATTGGCATCATTGACAGTTTCATGCAGACAATAAGCGTCAACCTCAGCAGATTGATTCAGCAAACCCAGGAGAGCTCGTTCAGAATTCCCCCCCCCCCCCCCCAGCTCAGATTTCAATTCTTTGATCAGATCCTGGTAATACAGTTCCTGGTACCTCTGCTTGAGTTTCTGTCTGTCAGAATGGGAGTTCTTGACAATGATACCGATAATTGTGTTTTCATCTGTACCAGCTTTGCGCATGGCCTGGTACAAACGTTTTTCATCTTCATCCAGTTCACCTTTCTTATCCGGTTCTGTTGCCGGGGTATTATTGTCATCTTCATCAGTCAGTTTCATCGACCTTATCAAATATTCTCAATAAGGTTTTCTGATAGTCTCCACTGGTCTCTTCCTCCATATCTTCTCTGAGGGATTGTTTATATAGTTTGCGATACTTTCCATTAATGGCAGGAAGGTCCAGCTCAGATTGAGATACAAGAACCCTTGTCAGAGGTCTTTCTTGTTGTGTTCCAATGTCTTTCATGGTATCTTTTAAACATTTTGTTTGATAAGAGGGAAATCATAATTGGCTAAGGCGGAGGATACGATCAGACAGGTGTGCATCTTGGAGAACATGAGGCGAGGAGAGGAGTGGGTCAGAGTGCCAGTGGAGCCGTCAGACTTGTGCAGAGTTATAATCACATTGAGCCGGGAGTGCAGGGAGTAGCCAGCAGAGGCCACGGAAATGGAAATCCAGCAACTAATTCAGGATAATGCTCGCTCGGGTGATGTGATTATCTACACAGATGGGTCGGTGTTGAGAGGTAGGAGAAGTGCCTGTTTTTTTTTAGCAAAAGCTAATGGTTGATGTTTGGAGCAGGAGAGCCTGGCATATGATACCACAACGTCTTAAGAAGCTTAAGAATGGAGATGGAGGCGGTCAGTGCAGCTTTCCGCTGGATGGAGAATACGACACACACACACACACACACACACACACACACACACATACACACACATTGTGACTGTAACTGATTCAGAAAGCATGCCGAGGAAGGTGAGGATAGGCAAGCTTCGGGCAGAGTGGCTTGCTTCGCTTCAGAGGTCACGGGTGGCAAGCATCGCCTGGATCTTTTCTCCGGGGCATGCCGGTGTGCTGGGGAATGAACAGGCGTACAGATTGGCTGGCTCTGCACAACTTAGCGGAGTACTGATGCATGACAAGGCAGACGTGGTTGCGGCCTTGTGGGAGCACGTGTACACCTCGGAGGAGCAAATGGATCACCATGGTCTGGTAAGAATGAGACAGCGAGGAGTGACGAGGGGATCTGGCCGACGCTCGACGCTCAAAGAAAAGGCGAGACGGACATATAATCAGATTGCTACTGGTACTATTGGCGTTGGAACTATTCGCTGGCTGCTGAGGATGGGGACGGAGCGCTTATGGGAATGCCCCGAATGCTGTGATGTAGGTTCCTAAATCAATCAATCAATCAATCAATCAATCAATCAATCAATCAACTAAGACATATGATAAAGTAAAACATGATAAATTGATTTAAATTTTGGAAGATATCTCATTTATGGAAACTGTCTCAGAATAATAAAGAACATTTATTCGAAATTAGTAGCAGCAATTAAAATGGTAAAATAAATTGGGCGTTTATGAATAAATAACGAGAGGATTGCAACAGGGATGTGTTTTGTCACTGGACCTCTTCTCTCTTTATAGTTAAATGATAACGCTACCAGCGCTCCAGACACCTACTAGACAATTGAGCTGCGTAGTATTATATACCTCATCTCTACCAACTAGAGAGTTGATCTATTGCCCAGTCCATTTCGCGTGATGAATTTTTAATTAAAGGTAAGACGCACTTTCCCAATATTGTGTCGCATCGATAAATCATAAGAGGTATTTTAGAACCATTCAGATAGCAATTCGTGTCAGCTATCTTGGCCACGATTCAATGTGAAACGCAGTATTCAGGAGCGGGCAACTTTAACCTAGAATCTGCGGGAAAGGCCGTGACATGGTCAACAATAATACCGCAGTGAAAGGCCGTGCAGATCTGTATAAAACTGATGTTTTTTTCTAATGTTATTGGAATACTTTTACTGAGTGGAGAAGAATCATTGAGTTCTATCTCCTACCACGAGATTCGTCTAACTCCGAACTTTAATTCAACTACCGTCATTGGGTACTCTCACTTGAATGTTAAAAAGATCATCAGTATGGGGCGTGACAGAGATCTTCTCTGATACATTAATACCCATAAGGTGTTCCTGCTCGGAAGAATCTGAATTAACATAATTCTTCCACTCATATCCTCTGTTCTATATAAGAGCATATCCAAATACTATGGGAAAACACTCCAACCTAACATACGATCTTCTCTACCGAACATCATGGAATAATGACTATCGAAACCATTCACACACCCATTACTGTTGGAGTGATAAGAATGTCGGGATTGTCGTAAACCCCAGACCTGATGTCTCTATGTACAATTACAATAGAGGTTATGAAACCTAAGAACCACTTGTGTCCAGTCTGAATGTGAAGATGTCTGGTTGGACAGCCTAATATATGGGCCTGCTCCAAAAGGGTCTGAGAAATCGACAGCAGAAGGGACAAATTTATGCCATTTGACTATTAGGGTATTGGTCTGTACAGTGAGTACTCCTATATTCCTGTTCCAGGATCCCCATTTGTCTGCCTAGATGATGCCATGAAGAGCCATAATGGAAGTGCTCCAGTAAGCTAAAGCTGCTTAGCCATTAAGAGTTAGTACCACGAAGATATCCTTGAGAAGAAGCCTCATTTGCCGGGACATACAAGCCCGCCCATTGATGAGATACTATCCACCCACCACTAGTCTAGCAACTAGTGGGGAGGACACCTACAACCTCCAGGTGAATTCGGTCTCATACTGACCTTAACATTGACTGTCACGGACATATCTGCAACCCCTGTCAACAGTTTCAGTGGTGAAGATGCCAACCGGTCTAGTCACCATTGGCAGCCATTTACTGTAACTTTTCAGTGTAAGTTCGAAAAGAAGGGATATCTAATAAATTTTCTTTGTTTTATAAATTAACTACAATGTGTCTTGTTAGTTTTATTAACTGTTTTAATTTTTTATTTGCACTCACTCGCTGTGAACTCAAGCGTAGTCCATACACACAACTTCAAGTAGTGCTGGACTGAATTTTGCGTGTGGATTAGCTATGCCTATAACATTGTCCCTCGCCATCAAGCGAACCCACTCCGACTTCAGAGGTACTTGTAATTAACGTCCCCAATTCAAAGACAATAAGTCAAAATTTTAGTCCAACTGTCTGGTGTAGAGGTTGAACCCTTACCTCAGCATCAGCACACCGGATGTTTAAGAATACGCGCTCTTATCCATTCGGCAATGATGACCTACACTGTTTTGAGATCATTCCTTTGATTCCTGAGCAAGTGTCAATGGTCCTGAAGTGGGCGGTAGGAAAACGCTACTATTCCAAAAAAAAAATTATTTTTCGTGTTACTTTTATCAAAGATATTCGCCGATTGGACAACAGTCAACCTATCGACTGTGCCTACTTGGTCATTAACTTCTCGTGGTTACCTGAATTGTACTCACTTCATGATTCGTGACGTAATGAAAGAGGTCAAGGTCAAAATAACATTTCGCACAATAACTCGTGTCTGGTTCCTGATAATCCCGTGAAACTTACTGAACACAAAACGATCTGACCATATTATTGAGTACCTATAACATATTGACTCTTCTCGAATAAATTCAGTTGAAAAATCAATGCGCAAATATGGCTCATCTCACTACAGATCAACGACTCATCATCATTGGGCGTTTACAGGCTGGACAGTCATAAATTGTAGTAGCTAGATAATTTAATGTGGTTAGAAGCACTATTAGTCGCCTTTGGAGGCGATTTCAAGAAACTGGCTCAATTGCAGATCTGCCGCGCAGTGGAAGACCCAGAATCACAACTGCTGCCGAGACGGCTTCATACGGTTGCGTCACCTTAGGAATCGATTTGCATCTGCGTCCTCCACAATCCAGTCAATGCCAGGAGCTCGTCGAATTTCAGATCAAACGGTCAGGAACCGGCTACACGACGATGGTCTTTGGGCTAAAAGACCCTCCAGAGGTCCTGTTCTTACGGACCGACATCGCTAGAACCGACTGCAGTGGGCAAATAGCATCGTCAATAAAATTGTGGTACAAGTTTGTAGTTGAAACTACAATAATGTTGGGTTTTTTTTTAAACAGTATATAAGGGTTCAGACAGCAGGACCACTTCGAGATGTATAATGGTAAGAGTCAGTAACCCACCCCAATCTCGCTACATATATACGCGGGAAGTCAATAAGTAAGTCGCACATGGCTGTAGAAAAATAACTAAATATGATAACAACTTGAAACAAGTTTATTTTTATACATATTTTGTTCTCAGCATAATTTTCACCAACATTGATGCACTTATCCCATTGTTTTATCAGTCCTCCGAAACCGGCTGCGTAGAACTGCTTGCTCCGTTTTCTACACCACGTTTTCACGTCACATTGAACTTCGGCGTCATTTGCGAAATGTCTCCTGCCAAGGGGGTTTTCAGTGGACCAAAAAAGTTGGAAATCGCTAGGGGCTAAGTCGGGACTGTAAGGTGGATATTCCAGAACTTCCCACCTTAGTTGGTTAATTTCCTCTTGAGTTAATCGAGCCGTATGTGGTCTGGCATTGTCATCAAGAAGCAACACTCGTCTAGTCAGCAGTCCTGGGCGTTTTCTTCGAATTAAATCATTAAGCATCGACAGAACTTCACAATATGATTCAGAATTCACATTGTCACCTTTCTCCTTGAAATTTGTTAAAAGAACTCCTTGACAATCCCAGAACACTGTCAGCATAACCTTCCCTGCTGATGGCGTAACCTTGAATTTTTGGACACAAGGCGAAGAAGGATGATTCCATTGCATAGAAGCACGCTTTGATTCCAGCTGGTAGTGATGCACCCATGGTCCCCAGTAACAATCCTGTTCAGCATGTCTTCTCCTTCATCTTCGTATCGACAGAGATGATGATAGGACAGGCCAAAAATGTTCATTTTGTTTCCTCCTTCAATTGTCTGGGTACCCACCCTGAGCACACATTCATAAATGTCAATCGATCATGCATTATGCTGTATGCTGAACCAAGTAAGTACCCTATTGCAGATTCGACAGAGTCTATCGTTACTCGCCTGCCACCTCTAATCATCTCCTCCACCCGCTGCACGGATGCTTCTGTCGCAATTTCAAAAGGACGACCAGATCGGATTTCATCAACAATTTTAGAGCGTCCTTGAGAACATTTTCCTACTCAGCTATGGACCGCTTTACGGGACAAACATTTGTCAGTATAAACTGGAATAATTTCCTTATGAATGTCTTTTGCAGGCAGTCCTTTTTCCCCACACAAAATGCACAACAGCACGTTGCTCTTTGGTTGTAGACTCCGTAAGTAGAGTCGCCAAAAAAGTTGCCAAAAACGGCATTTTGTTTTTTCGCTGCGCATGCACATGAGACACCTAACGCCACCTGACGAACGGGAATATAAAGTTCGATGTTACTATCACCTAATGGCACCTGTAGAAAACACCAACTACATTCACATGCCATCCTACAGAACTGTGTGATTTACTTATTGACTCGCCCTTGTAATACATGATTTGCTGTATGGCAATGAATCTCGGAACGTAAATGAACAAATAAGAAATAACTTGGAAGCACAAGAGACGTTGTTCCGGAGACGAATGTTACGAATTCCTTGTACTAAAGGAGCACCAAAGACAGATAGCCCAAAAGCGTCTATTAAAACTACAACATTATATATAACAATAATATAAGGCGAAGAGAAGAGAGGCATTTGAGAACATCGTGACGTCTTGAAAGATCAATGGAAAAAGAGCTAGAAACAGACCAAGAAAAATTATGCTGGATGGAATATCATTATCAACGTTGATCCAGAACACTAAAGACCGAGATCTGAGGAGAGATATGAACGTCTACGCCATCTGGCAGGTCACATGATGATAAAGATGATATGGGCAGACAGGCCGACATACAGAGGACGTACAGATAGATATATAGATTGTCAGACAGATAGGCAGGGAGAGAGACAGACAGACGGAACGACGGACAGACAAAAGATAGGCAGGATAACAGTCGGACAGACGGATGGATGGACAGATAGGTGGATAGATAGACAGACAGACAATATAGGATATGTTGACATTTCTCTTAGAGACTTATATTCATCTGGCAATCATCTCGGTAATGTTCGTTGACTCACATCGAGGTTTTGTGCCTCCAAAAAATACCACGATGCATTAGTACAATCATTACCAGTGGCCTGGGCGTCTTCACATCATTTCTATATTATCTCGACAATGTTGTACAATTTGACGACGTAATAGTCGCCCAAAATTAGAATCCCATCAGTTTTAAATTTAACAAAAAGATAAATACACACTAACCTTGAGGGATAAACTGATAGAGCAGGACGCATACGACAACGCAGAAGGAAAAGAAGGAGAAAGAGCGGAAGATGAGGTTAGGAGAAGAAGAAGAAGAAGAAGAAGAAGAAGAAGAAGAAGAAGAAGAAGAAGAAGAAGAAGAAGAAGAAGAAGAAGAAGAAGAAGAAGAATAGGTAATGAAGAGGAGGGGAGATGATGAAAGAGGAGCTATAGATTGAGAAGACAAATGAAAAGTAGAACGCACGAAAAAGAAGAGGAAGAAGGATAGGAGTGGTTGGGGGATGAGTGGTTGAAGAGGAATGTGGAAATATGATAAAAAAGGAGAAGAGCATGCGAAGTAAAAGTAGAAAGGAATGAAGACGACGGAAGAAGAAGAAGAAAAATAGGAATAATTAGAAGAAGAGAAAGAAAAAGAAATGGAAGAAAAGGAGAATGAGGAAGAAGCGTTGAAAGAAGTAATGTGGAAAGAAAAGGAGAAGAGCAAGGAAAGTGAAAGGAGAAGGGAAAGAAAAACACAAGACGAAGAAGAGGAGGAGATGGTGAAACGGCAGCTTTAGAATTAGAGAAAAAATTAAAAGTAGAAGGCACGAAAGAGGAGAGGAAGAATGAGGACGAGAATGGAGAGGATTCGTTGTAGAGACAATGTGGAAAGAGAATAAGAAGGAGAAAGGCAAGTGATGTGAAAGGAGAAGGGAAAGAAGACAGAAGAAGAAGAAAACACAGAAGAAAACACAGAAGAAGAGGAGGGAAAAGGAGGAGGAAGAAGAAGTGGTGAAAGAGGCAATGTGGAAGGATAAGGAAAATGATAAGAGAAAGTGAAGTAAAAGGAGAGAGGAAAGAAAAACACAAGAGGAAGAAGATGATGATGAATAGGACCGCATGCGGCTAATCTTATAACATTCTTCTTCTTCTTCTTCTTCTTCTTCTTCTTCTTCTTCTTCTTCTTCTTCTTCTTCTTCTTCAGCATTCCAAGCCATAGAGGTTCTTTGCTGCAGATACAAGCCGTCTCCATTCGTCTCTCTGGTTGACCTTCTCTTGGCAGTCGCTGATTCCAAGTGCTTGTAGGTCTGTTTGTATAAGGGGCGTTCATTTGAAATCCGTTCGTGCCATACCGCGCGTAACTGCGTACGTTGAACATGATCATGTCATAGTCTTGTGATAAGTACTGACCAATGAATCAAAGAGCAAGTGCTTATCGTCCCATAATGCATAGGTTCTGTTTCTGACCGTTGAGAAAATGGTCGGGTTGATCCAAAATCCGTCCAAAGAAGCTCAAAAAGCGGTGATTCAGTTTCTTTCATTTGAAGGTTGTCGACCAGTGGACATTCATCGAAAAATGCAGACAGCGTACGGTAACAAATGTGTGTCGAAGACAACAGTAACAGACTGGGCACGAATGTTTCGGAAAAGACATCAGTTCACGCAGATCTTCGACGGCCGGGTCAATCGCATATTGTTGCAATTGAAAAAACCATCGCCAAAATTGATGCAGCAGTACAGATGAACAGTTGTCGAAGCATACATTCGCTAGCGAAAGTATTTTATGTGTCAATTGGGACAATTCAAAAGGTCGTTCGTTAGAAACTGCAATATTGGAAGGTATGTTCACAGTGGGTACCACGGATGTTGACCGACCACCAAAAAGAGGAGCACATGGGATGGTGTTTGAACCACTTGCTGCGTTACAGAGTGGAGGGTGATGCATTTCTCTTCCGCATAGTGGCAGGCGATAAATCATGGTGTTACCACTTTGAGCCGAGCAGCAAAAGAGAGAGCATGCAATGGAAGCATGCTGGATCACCAAACGCCAAAAATTCAAGTTACAGGTTTCCGCTGGTAAAGTTATGCTGATCGCAACTTTTGACCATGAAGGGCTATTGTTGGCCGACTTTAACTGAATCAATGCCAACCTCCACACGGTTGAGAAAAAGTCTCAACTTTGGCGCCCCTTCTCCTTTTCATTGACAAGATCTTGGCAGTTCGTTTGTTTGGTTCGTTTGCGTGCATTCCTTAATTTTCTTCTTGGTCTACCTCGGGGTCTACGGTAATTTATTTCCCGAGTGTAAGCGAGTTTTGTTTCCCTATTACCTTCCATTCTGTCTATATGCCCCAGCTATTGCAGTCTATTAGCCTTCATGATACCAGTGATTAGCGGGGACTTAACAGATCATAAATGACTTTGTTGCTTCTTCTTTTCCACTCTCCACTTTGTGTATCCCTACTGGGCCCAAAGATGCGTCTTAAGACTTTGTTCTCAAAGGTTTGTAAGAAGGCTTCGTCTCCTTTAGTTGTACTCCAGGTTTCAGAGCCATACAGCACAACTGGTCTAATCAGTGATTTGTATATTGTGATCTTGGTGTTACGAGACAGCGTGTTTGATTTTAGCAGGTATTGTTGTGCATAGTGTATCTTATTTCCAGAGTTGATTCTAGCTTATATTTCTTCCCTTATTATGTTGGAGCAGTTGAAGATTGTACCCAGCTATTTGTATGTTTCCGTTCCTTTAATTGTCATATTATCTATTTGTATGTGGCCGGAGTTTTTACCCGTTCCTTCTCTTGAAATTGTCATATATTCTGTCTTATCTTGGTTGATAACTAGCCCCATTTATTGAGCTTTTTCCTTTAAGTGAGTCAATATTTCCAATGCCTTTTGTTCATGTTCCCCTATAATATATATATCATCTGCATAACTAAGCAGTCTGGATGTTCATCCAATAGCACATTCCTCCCTTACCTTCCTTACAACTTTCTCTAGAGCCAGATTGGGACGCAGAGGTTATATACTGGCCAAGACCTATTGACGCGTCCTCGTCGAGCGTCCTGGGCGTAAGGTCCCTTCGGGGTCCTGGCTAAAGTCAGTAGGATCGCCGATTCCTCCGAAGTCGGAGAGTGTCTGACCGTTACGGCGAGGAACCACCAGTCTGCACACCAATAAGTCTGACTCGGGACAACGGATACTCACGCAAACCTCAGGTCCTGTATGACATCACACTGATGTTGGACAACAGGATGCCTTCATCCGACATACAGGATTTCGCTCTGGAGCTCAAGCCAACGAACACAAGCAAGAAAGCAAGCATCTAGAGCCAGATTGAAAATAAGCGGCGATAGTGCATCACCCGTTTGAAGCCGGATGTTATTTGGAAAGGGTCTGATTTCCTGCCTTTACATGTTACTATATTATAAGCATCTGCAATGCATAGTCTGGTCATGTTGATTAACTTCCTTGGTAGTCCAAATTTCTGCATAGCATTAGAATATTCCTTTGGACACTATCATAAGCCTTTTTAAAATACACAAAAATGTTATGGGGATCGCTTTGATATTCCTAATTTTTTCTCGGCTATTTGTCGTAAGATAAATATCTGATCTATCGTTGATATGTTTTGTCTGAAACACGTCTGGTAATCACCTAATATGTCTTCTGAACATGGTTTTAGTCTATTTAGTAATAACGAGGATAGAGGAGCGGCTGGCCGAGTGGCTAGAACGCCGGACTCTCCTTCGGGAGACCCAGGTTCGATCCCTCGGTAAGGTGTGGTATTTTTTTCTGTCGGGGGCAAAAATAAAATCCTAACCTGCACAGTTCACGGCGACTGCACTAGCCAGGCGGTCTTAATTCCTCAGACTCAAAGACCCCTCTGCCATACACCGCAAGGTACTATATTGGCAGTAAATGACAGAAATGACAATGCGGATAGTATCTTATAGCTTGTGGAAAGTAGTGATATTCCTCTCTAATTTTCACATTGGAATTTGTCTCCTTTCTTAAAGATAGGTATCATTAATGACTCTTTCCAGTCATGGGGTAATTTTTCTGTCCTCCAGATTTTTATTATTAGTTCGTATAGCTTTAGATATAATGCATGGCCGCCTGCCTTTATAAATTCAGTAGCAATTCCATCAGCTCTAGTTGCCTTATTGTTTTTAAGTTGTGTTATTACATATAGGATTTCTTCAAAAACAGGTTCTTCAATTTGTGGTTCACACGTTAGAACCGTTTTCTGTGGGAAAGTGTTACTTGGAGCTTTACAATTTAGTAATTCAATCAAGTATTACACATTTCCTCATTGGTATTTATCATATTCCCATTTTTGTCTTTTTAAACCATATGTGTTGTGTTGGTGCCCTCGTTTCATTGATTTCAGTTCTTTAAAAAAAACTTTTTGGATTCGTTTTTCTGGTGATTAGTTTCCATATCTTTGATTATATTGCTTATATATTCTCGCTTCTGCTGCCGAACTATTTTTGTAGCCTTTTCTGAAGATATTTTCAGAAATGTAGACGATATGAAAGGGATCACCATAGGGGGACGTAACATCAATAACAAAATAATTGCGGATGATACAGTATTGATTGCAGACAATGAGCAGGATCTGCAACAATTAGTAGATGCGATTGTTGCACACAGTGAGCAACTACGGTTAGAATTAAATTGTAAGAAGACGCATTATATTATGGTCGTCACTAGGAAGAATGAAATACCACAATGTAGGACGCAGAGGTGTTTCCAAGGCACCAGGACCGGGTTATATACTGGCCAAGACCTATTGACGCGTCCTCGTCGAGCATCCTAGGCGTAAGGTCCTTTCGGGGTCCTGGCTAAAGTCAGTAGGATCGCCGATTCCTCCGAAGTCGGAGAGTGTCTGCCTGTACGGCGAGGAACCACCAGTCTGCACACCAATAAGCCAGAAATGGTACAACGGATACTCACGCAAACCTCAGGTCCTGTATGACATCACACTGATGTTGGACAACAGGATGCCTTCATCCGACATACAAGACTTCGCGTTGGAGCTCAAGCCAACGAACACAAGCAAGAAAGCATACCACAATGTAATATACAAGTAAAGAGAAATATTCTTAATCAAATGACTGAGTACAATTATTTCGGAACAGTCATAACATATCATGGGAGATGTCTTGAAGAGATTAGAACAAGAATCGACATGTCGAAGGTAGCCTTCTACAAGATGGGAAACATACTGACCAATAAAAAGATGTCATTTGCAACGAGAAAAAGAGTGTTGAGATGCTACATAGAGCATGAACTTTTGTATGGATCTGAAGCATGGGCAATGAGCAGTCAAGCTGAAAAACATCTGATGGCTGTGGAAATGTGGTTTCTTAGGAGAATGCAAAGAATACCACGGACAGACAGAAAAATCAATGACCTAGCCCTACAAGAAACAATTGAAACCGTAAACGTATTAGAAAAAATAGACGTAGAGACTTGTTATAAGAAGAAATAAATTGAAGAACTTAGTGAGCTGATCCACGGTTCAGGTAATCGCTTGAGATGGCGAAATATGATCGCTTACGCTTATCAGCATGGAACATGATAATGATGAGTTTACCATTGCTTTGTGAACAATCGACACCGTATACCATTGGAATCACTGCAAAGCCACCTACTTCTGTGTCAGTCGCCTCTGATTCGAGCCGTCAGCTCGGTATGTCGAATATTTATGAAACGCAGTTTCACTATCCCCTACATCATAGTGCTTGTTCATAAAGCAGTAGTGGTGCTAATTACGTGTAGTCCTCCTTTTTAAGTACTGTATCATTTACTCATTTATTCACTCATTCATTCAGTAGCATGTCCTTTGCAGAACCTCGCTCCCATAACAACCTTCTGGAAAACTTCTCGATCTTGAGCAAGATGTCTGGCGTCCGATAAACCCATCTGGAAATCATCCGCCACATCCTGCACCCATCTTCTCTCTGGCCTTCCTCTTCTTCTCTTCCCAGGCATATACCCCTCCATTATTGTTCTCTCCAAACTTTCGTGACGTTTCAAGATACCAAAATATTTAAATTTTCTTTGTTTTATCGTCTGTAATAGTCAACCTCCTTCAATATTCAGCTCTTGAAGTATGGGTGCATTTATTCTTTTCTTTATCCGAGATATTTTTATAACTCGTCTATTACATGTATATTGAAAGGCATTTATGCGCTGTTCAGCTTGTTTACATTATTTACTAGCAGACAATTTTCCGTGATTTTCACATGTGGTTGGCAGTTCAGAAACCAATGGCCGAGAAAAACACAGACAATAACTGATGGGGTTGAGGACATTGTTTTGAAAAGGGAATGTCACGCAACTAACTTTAACTTAACATTATTTACTAATATATGGAAGACGCACTTGTCGAATATCAAATCATCGAAACATTATAACGAATCTGCAGTAAAACGTAAAACATTCTCAAACTACTTAAATAGTATGAAAATTGCAATGTTTTAACAGTTCATGTAGATGATGCAGTATTTATGTGAAGGAAAGTGACTATATAAATATACTGTACATGCTTAGTGTATACATAACAATTAGCAGTACAAGATTTTAGTATACTGTTTTTCGTAACCTCTTGTTGTCTTTTGTGGCTTAAGCGTAGTTTAACAATCTCGACATACTGGGTTATAAATTAACCGCAGGCAATATGGGAGATAATTGCTTTGCGTTATTTTCAATTTGGAATGAGCGTCTGCCGTTCATAAAACAATGACAAACTACTGAAATTAATATTGGCTATAAAATTACAAATAGCAAATATATGGTGCGGTGGATTGCGACGTCGCGTAAAGGACATGCAATTAACTACTACTCATGTTGCCCCTGTCATCGTTATCATCGTGAGTTCGCATAAATTATCTCTTCTGAACTTATAAAGGAAACAAAGTCATCAGACAAAACAACATGCCAACCACATATTGAAATTGAACATCACAAACTGAATATGTTGGCTCAATAATTTTAAAAAACAAAATAACAATGGGGCATGTTCACACATATTTTTATAGACCAAGCGATACTCGAGGGGTGATGTGTTCAATATCGATCCAGCCGCCTTTGCTTCCCAGGACATTTCATGTTGTCTATTTTAGGCGGGATTGATCTGGGAGAGAATTCAAACTCTTGACCACCTTCTGGTAAGCCAGCGTATGATATGTGTCTTCAAGCTGCAAAGTTCTCGAGGAAGAAAATTGTGCTTTTGTCGTGACAAAAAAGCAACCTTACGATGGAAACACTAACTGTAGCCAATGTCCTGAATTGATTCACCATGCAAAAGTATCCGCACGCGTGCATGCATACTGAGCACTTCAATGTGAATGCTTAAGAGGGTCCAGACTGGCTTCATATTGAGTGGCTCGACACGTTGAGCACATCACAATTAGCCAAAGTTACTGTTATTAATGTGCCGGGCACTCTGCGTGACAGACAACGAGCGAGCCCATCGGTTGGCTGACATGACGGTGATTGAGGTGGGGGGCACTGGATGGATCAGACATCATCAGCGCACTAGAGATAATGGACGTACAGACGACGTTAAGAATCCCTGGGAATCTGCTTCGTCGTCGACAGTGAAGGAGATGGGAGTGAAGCGGGGAGCCATCAGACATTAACATTGTATCACGAGCGCAAGACAGTTGATTAACGAACACAGAACTTATATGATCAATCGAGATCCGCTGGTGGAGATGTAGAGGAAGAGATCGGAGCACTCATGTTCCTCATTGGACTGTGATGAGGATGATCCTTACTAATCATATGTCTCCATGGTAAACATATTTCATAATTCACGCACAGGAAACAAATGAGAACTAATAGAAATCTCTGGTCAGGTCGATAGGCTAATAACAAACATTAAAAATTTGGTAGGAGAGTACACGAGGTCAAACTCTTTATCACGCTTGGCTAGGAACAATCCATAGCGATGAGTGGGAAAGGCAACCAAACGTTGATTCCCGATCATCCTCCTGTCAACATTGTCAGGAAATAAGCAATTTCCAGGGCGCATTGTTAATCTGGAACATTCTAGAAGTGTCAGATCGCATATACAATATTCTATCCTTGGGGTATTTAAGATAGCTGTTAGATCAGACAAAGGTTGTCCTGAGAAGGGTGATATGGGATGTAGGCAAACGTAGGAACAGAATGAGCAGTGGAGGAATGGGAAAAAGGAGAGAGAGAGAGAGAGAGAGAGAGAGGGAGAGAGAGAGAGAGAGAGAAGGAGAGAGAGAAAGAGAGAGAGAAGAGAGAGAGAGAGAGAGAGAGAGAGAGAGAGAGAGAGAGAGAGAGAGAGTAGCTAGGGCTTCAACGGCTTGGATAGTTACCAGAACCAGCAAATGAAGTAACTGTTCAACCACTACACGCTGTACAATCACAAATCCGAAAGCTGGTATATCAATGTACATACATGTTTCATCGCAAACTGTGCTTAGTTATATTTAAAAGAGAACACAGCGATGCATAATTTCTTGTCATCTCAATATAAAGGTTGAAGCAACACGGACTACGGTGTCCAACTTCTTACTAACTGTGGCCGATCTCGTTGCCTTCATAGACGTCAACGCTACATGTATTATCGCATTGTGGCTGTCTCACGTGTTGTGGCTCATGTTTTGTATAGCCACTGCTCGCTCACCAACTGTGCAACATTAACTAACCATTGGGGTGAATCAATAAAGAAGGAGCATTGATATTTAATCCATCGAGTGACGGAAGACATTATAGCTGATTAGCAAATTTATGTTGGTTGTTTGATTGGGTTTTTGGTCGGTCTGTCGGTCGGTCTATATGTTTATTTGTTGGTCGTTTGGCAGGTGAGTATGTTGGTTGGTTGGTTGGTTGGTTGGTTGGTTGGTTGGTTGGTTTGTTTGTTGGTTGGTTGGTTGATCAGTGGTTAGTTGGTCGCATTATCATCACAGTGATACATAAGGTTATTTACAGAACACATCTCTCATCACGTCCAGGCGAATATTATATCGAACCTTTACCAGTGTGTCTGCGAAGACCTGTGTCCATCTAAGCACTGGCTGACCACTGTCTCGTATTCCAAGAACCTAGCATCCCGTCACTGTTCTTTTCAACCAAATGCGAAGTTTAAGATGGCTAAAATATGTGTTTCGAGACAGAATGTTGTTTGTAAGCCAGATTTAATTGTTTTTCTTTGCTCAGATCTTGTAGGATGCCAATATATTCTTCTTCTTGCTCAACGGTATTCTAATAATCCTCATTAACATACAAGTTCAAAAGTCCCGATTTTCTTCTTTAGTGACGGCAACATTTGCATTGCGAAAATACTCATATCTGTTTGTGCTTCAGGAAAGATACATAGTCTCAAAATGTTTCCTTTAATTTATTTGCTGGCGTTGTCCCATAGACTCTTTAACCTATTCTATAACCTATTTATTTTCTGAATCGCTATGGTTAAACTTCGTCTGCCTTCTTTGTTAGCAGACTCCTTTGTCATCAACTTTGGAGCCATGATGTGTAAAGCTTGCCAAATTTTCAATTGCTTCATTGCTGATTGTGACATTTTTGGTGGACATGATATAAATTTCAAACTGTAAATTATAATTGTTCATCCGCATGCACATTTATATATCTCAGTTTGCAATGAACTCCACGTTATTTACCCCAAACGATTACGGTCGTTACGCAATACGTTTTCTTATCATCGCTTATGCACTTCTGTAATTTCAATAATAATAAGTATCATGAACCATGTCGGTCTCCCTGGCCTACGGTTTAGCGACTTTCTCTGTTATCCAGTTTATCCACGTGAGCAAACGTGGCTGCGCGAGAATCGGTAGTGGTTCTCGCCGCTCCCGTTACTTACGGGATATGTGAGCTGGCCGCTCAGAAAGCAATGGCAAGCTACTGAGCGTAATCTTGCCAAGAAATCAACAACAGCGGTAAAACGCTGGTGTTGACAGCGATGTCCTGTAATAGGATATGCGAAAAAAAAAAAATAATAATTACTAAATCATGAACCATGCTGATAAGGGAAGACTGTCATGGTTGGACATCTCAGACGGTATTCAATCTTGTTGTTGTCCCGATTATGTCATGTGGCCAGGACATTCATGCATGTATCTCTGTGCCTTCCCCTTTCACGTTTTTCCATTATTGTTGCCAGTTGTCTCAAAGTATTCAACGTTAATAAATAAAATGCAACCTTACGATGAAGACAGTAGCTGCCTAACAGTTTTTGACTATCATTGTGTCATTTCTTCAATCAATTTATGGTTTTAATTTTCTGTTTGTGGGACTTCCTCATTCGTGTTTCAGTCTATCCTTGGTAATACTTCGGCGTCTACAAAGAAAGTTTACTTGTTTTAAACATGATATTCTATGCACTGTCCTCAGAAACCCCATTTCCATTAGGATGAGATATTAATCAGAATATTTTGCTTAATGCTCATGTTTCACATACATACAACATCAATAGGGGTTCTATATAGTACTTCAATAACCCTTTCCCGTTGCAATTGACAGCTTTTTATAATACTGTCATCTTTGAAAATATGCCCCAGCTTTGACATATCGATTCATGTTCAAATCTCTACAAGGTCTCTGCCATCAGATGATTATCCGGTTTATAGATAATCGTACGGATTAATGTGATTAAGAATGTTCCTATTTACTTGGAAATTACATTGTGATTATCTCTGTTTGCTTACAGTTCAGTTATATTTGTAAGTTACAATAACCGCATCTATTAAATGCTGCAGATCCTGTTCATTGTTTCATCTTCTGCACTCTACCTATCGTTGAACTTGTCCCCCAATGGCAATTCTCCTATAACCTAGCATGTCTCATAATATGTTCAATATATAAGCTAAAAGATCTGAAGAGATTACACATTTCTTTCTCAAACATATCTTGAGAGGATGATATTGAATTACATAATTACTCATTTTTATGGCAGCTTATTTCCAATATATGTCTTTTACAAATCTGAAGTCTTTCTCATTAATCTGGAGATCTGCGAGATCTCCCATCATCTTATATATAAAAAAGGATCTCCGTCCAAATGTATGTCTGTATGTATTTATGTCTGTATGTCCTTTATACGTTCGCGAACGGCCCATCCGATTGAGATGAAATTTTCTACACGCCTTCCTTTCATTCCAGAGCTGCCAACTGTGATATTTTGTTAGTGTGAAATCGCCTGCTTACTCAGTATTATTTCATTTTTCATTTTTCATCATAATTTCATATATCTCAGGGGACCTAACTCTGTAAAAGTTATTTCAAGGGGCATAACTTTTCTGTATAACTTATAGTCATATTGTGGCATCGTTTTCAAAGATTTATAAACTCTTTGTCCATAGTTATGTACCGGCATATGAGTTATAATAAATAATGATACAATCTGTAAGGCATTTTCAAAGTTTTCATAAAAATAATGCACAATGCATAACATTGTAACTCATCTTTTTTTGCTTAAGAAGTTACTGTAGTCATGCAGGTGATTAGAAAGAGTTTTCATTAAAAATAATGGATGGTGTGTAGAAGGCCATTCTTTTAAGTAACTTTTTTTGTTGTATGAATTTAATGAGACGCTAGCCGCCAGGAGCTGGGCGAAGCCACGCCGGGTCAGATAGATAGACAGACCCACCTTTTCGCTGCAGTTGTCTACTCCTCCTTTTTCTTCTTCTGTTGATGCTGCTGCCGCCGCTCCATTTACCCAAGTTAATTGTTGGGGAAGATGTAAAGATCTTTCAAGTGCTCTTTCTAATGCTTTTTGTAAGTTGGTCTTCGTTTATCTAAGGTTGTTCTAACTGCAACCAATAAATGATTAGACAGACAGGCAGACAGACAGACAGACAGAGAGGGAGGGACGGACAGACAGGCAGACAGACAGACAGACAGACAGACAGACAGACAGACAGACAGACAGACGGGAACGGGAACTTATATGACTACTTATATGAATTAAATGAGATGCTCGCCATCAGGGGCTGGGCGAAGCCGGGCCGGATCAGACAGACAGACAGACAGACAGACATATAGACAGACAGACAGATAGATAGTCGGGAACGGGAACGAGAGCTTATATGACTACTTATATGAATTAAATGAGATGCTCCACACCAGGAGTTGGGCGATGCCGGGCCGGGTCAGACAGACAGACAGACAGAAAGACAGACAGAAAGACAGACAGACAGACAGACAGACAGTCAGTCGGGAACGGGAACGGGAACTTATATGACTACTTATATTAATTAAATGAGATGCTCCCCACCAGGGACTGGGCGAAGCCGGGCCGGGTCAGCTAGTTTTTAATAATGTAATACAGTATAGCTTAATTAATATTCATTTCATATTATATCTCTTCCTAATGATAAACATCATCAACCAGGTGTTTGTGTACCTTTCACCACTTGAAGATTTTAAACTACGTACTTAAAATCAATGTAATTCACGTATCGACGCGTAACTGTAATACGTTTTCAAACGTCTTAACCTCGGCTGTCCAGTTTGTTCTTGATTTAGGCGACTTGTTCTTTTTATTTTGCATATCCTTTACAGCAGTAGCTTCCAGCAGTGCCGGCCCGCGAACCCTTTTTTGAAAAGGTAAGAAAAAAGGTAAATATTTTCTCATTTGAGGATTGTTTAGAACTTTTCAAAAACAAGATTGTCATTTTCCCAAAACATGACATCCGCACCGTTTTTATGGTGATTTAATTTTAAAATAAATTGAGCTGTAGCCAAGGAGTATTTATTTTTAAGGAGACGAGAATCATTGGTTCAATGGGAAAGTTAAAAATAGAAACCAGCTGAGACCGATACTAAAAGCCGGTTCGGTCGACGACATTTGTTTGTTGACGACGTGCGTTTCTTTTGTTTTCTATGTGTGTGACGAAAAGTGATAAAGATGCACATTATAATTTGCTGATTGTAATAAGATGCAGAACATACATGATTTTCGTTGTAAGATTATAATGCGTTTTGCCATCGTCTGAGCGAGTGAAGGTGTTAGATACATCTGCCGACGTCATTTATTCTAGGAACGATGGCTTCGTGCTTTAGAATGGCTGACAAGATCGAAGGTCATAAACAAAAGCCAGAGGCTTGGAAGAGTCGAGTGTCAGGAGATAGTTTTGAAATGTTTCACAACCTAGCATCAACTATCATTGACCAGGTGAAGTGCTGGATATTTCATCTCTACGAAATGTTATCAGTGAACACTTGAGAAATTTGACTGAACAATTCGAGTTTTACTTTCCACGCGAAGATGATCCACGAATAGGGACTGGATGGATTCGAAATCCATTCATAGCATCAACAGCTGATTTGAATGTCACTTTACAAGATTAACTGCTGGATATGAAGTCTGACGAAGGATTGAAGATTTTTTTCGAAACCAAGACATCACTAGCCTCTTTTTGGATACATGTCGAAGCAGAATATCCTGAACTTACTGAAATCGCCTTTAAAGTTCTCCTTCTATTTCCGTCGACGTACCACTGCGAAACTGTGTTTTTTTTTTTTTTTCAATGAGCATTATTAAGACAAAATACAGAAACAGTATGCAATTTGTTCTCCTTTACGAATAACGCTGTTTACAGTCGTGCCACGATTTGATAAGCTTGTAAATAATAATCAGGCCCACTCCTCGCATTAAATAGTTACAGTTAGCAGCTGATCATTAAATCATTTTTATTACAACATACTGTAATTTAGTCAGCTTGTTTAAAATCTGATTTGGTATCGTTTTCCAGGATATATTTAATTTTTATTTTATATTGGTCATCATAACTGTCCGTGTATACGAGTATATACACCTTTACAATAAGACCGAAATGTAGTTTTAACATTTGAAAACAATTTTGATTTGGAAATCTCTACAATAAAATTTTTACTCATGAAAATGGGACAACCATTAAATAAATCACCGTCATCCAATAATATTATGGAGCAATATTTAGCGCACCGGGACAACATCCACAATACAGTTAAATCTTATATTTATATTAAAATGTATATTGAGGTCGTATACAATTCATGATTACAAGGAGACAATTTATTTTAAACTGCACCGGTCCCTGGTGCAAAAGGAAAATTTTATGTCGGTCCGCGAAAGTGAAAAGTTTGGGAAGCACTGCTTTACAGGACATCGCTGTAAACACCGGCATTTTACTGCTGTTGTGATCTCTTGGCAAGTTTATGTTCAGTAGTTTGCCAGTGCTTTCTTAACGACCGGCTCCCATACCAATACGTTAAAACCCAGCGCAATGCGGAGTTGCGAAAATCGAACACGGCTGTGTTTTTAAGCCGATTACATCTTCTTCCTCTTCTAGTTCTCTTCTTCCTCTTCATCTTCTTCCTCCTCCTTCGCACTAAGACCTTTAAGCTTATATCTCTTTTGAAATCAGTAAATAGTTTTGGTCAACGTATGCGTGGCACCGTTTTGTTTTCCCCAAACGGCCCAGACATCCAACTTTAACTAGCAGTTGTTGGGGCATGTTTAAAATCCTGTTCAGGGGGAGCACCCTGTGGCGTATCTTCAGGATATGAGATTCAGTCTGAGATTGTCACAGGAATATAATGAGATAACGTATACGTGCTGAGTTAGTCTGTGTATTGCTTTTGATTGCTTATGAACGCTCACAGTGAAACCCGAAGTAATGTCTTACGATATTGGATTCTATTGACTTCTTGAGTAATTTAGTTTGTCTATGTTTTAAGTCCTTTGAAGGACTCTGCGAGCAACTCCAGGTTGATTTTCAAAGCAATCGTACGTTCAGGAGTTCGCCAATGATTTCTGAACGAGATGTCAACATTGAAGTCTAACTGACTTGTTTAGGGAATTATCCCATTGCCCAGTCATCAGCGCACCGGAAATTTCAGAGCGATCGTTCTTATCATCTCGATATTACAAAACACTAACAAACAGCAAGTCATCAAGCAGGAACCAGCTATGTGTCTGTAATGGGATAAGACAATCATATTTTGTAGGGCTGAATGCACGGAGAATGGGTCTCCACTCTTCCCCTCATTTAGCGGACGATGAACGCAGGTGTCGAACTTTTGTCCTACTGCACTCATGACATCAGCGGAGCTCCCTAGCGACCGCGCTAACGCACCCGCTAGGAAATATTACAGCTACTCATAATCCCAACCAGTTTGTGTGGGCTGTGGTCAGTCATGACCTGGTCACATACTATTAAGTCTCTCCGCAGATGTGAAGTTCGAGCACAGGACTTAAATAAATCACAAAAATGGTCAATTGGAAAATGGAGCAAAGTTAGTTTGTTGCATATCCTTTATAGGACGTAGCAATCAACTCCAGCATTTTTTGGCTGTTTGTGATTCCTGGGCAAGTTTACGTTCAGTAGTTTCCCATTGCATAGCAAAAAGAGATAATATAGATGTTTCGACTAAAAAGCCTACACCAGCATATAAAAATAGAACAAACAACAACAAATTAGTGATATAATAAAGAAATCTGTTGTAAAATGGCATTTAGCTCCAACACGGAACCGTGAGTTTCCGTGTTTAGAATCCAACCACGGAACCGTGAGATACGTGTGGGTCGTCTTTCTAATTAAAACCCCTACAATGTGCCATGAGGTCTCTAGATTATATGGCAGGAAGTGACTATGTAAAGGATGTGCAATCTAATAATGATGCTCATAGGCATCAACAGAATGCTTACCAACCAAGCTGTAACCATGTCATCGACAGTCCTTAATTCTTTGTAAATGAATGCACGGCCAGAAAAGAAGGATTTGACAACACAAGCAACAACACATTTATAACACAAATGCAAGCAAATAATGGAAAATAATTTACAAGCGTAACATCACAATACAGAATACCGGCTTACCTGGATTTAGAGAGCAAATACTCTTGTTCTGTGTCGTGTCACTGTAAGTGGTCCACAGCGGGAAGTTGTAGCAAAAGACAGCCGTTAATCCAAGCACCATCAACACCACCTTGGCCTTCCCTGGTGTGCACCAGATGTGCACCTGATGAGGATGGCATATCCTGACATAGTTTTCCAGCGTTACCATGACTACCATCCAAACAGATAGGAAGCCGCAGACGTAGGTAACGAAGACTATCATCTGGCAGATGCCATGTTTGTGGAACCAGTGAACGTCTATCCTGGCGAATAAATGTTAATTGGCAGATATTTTATAGCAAACCAGTATAACTGATTTATAAGAAAAGTTATGTGAAAGGTTACAACAGAGATATCTGAAACTGAATATGTAAACAATTGAATCGACCAGTAGACGAGTCACCTCTTTAAATGTTGTTATTTTCTAAGAAAGCCACTGTAGCTAAGTGGCGGCTTGACTCTCGCCTGCCACCCCGTGGATATAGGTTCAATCCGCATCGGAGCGGATTAGGAATTTAGAGAACAGCGTGGCCCAAAGGTTAAGAAAGTTCACTATGAAACTTCGTGAGCGCTGATGACGGGTTAGTGGGTTCATTCTCTACACAGGTCAATTGACTGCTAAATTAGAAAGCAATGGCAAACTGCAGAACGTAAAGTTGCCTAGAAAATCAACCGGGGATGATCACAATAGCTCCCAAAGAAAAACCACCCCCCCCCTTCCCCACCGCCATGGATAGGGTACATTAAGCAAATCCGAGAACAGTATAGCGTGAACGGCATTTGTTTGGAATTCATGAAGCAAAATAAATACGAGGAGGAGGAGGAGGAGGCGGCGGCGGCGGTGGAGGAGGAGGAGGAGGAGGCGGCGGCGGAGGAGGAGGAGGAGGAGCGACTTGCAAATTTGAGAAGCGCCTTTTATGAGAGTGGTGCTTTGAAAATATAACTCCGGCGTTGAGCCATCCTCCTCAACAGGGTACAAGCAAATATCCTGGCAGGTCAGACGGGGGTGGAGGAGAGGGGAATGGCAGTGCTAAAATAGTCAGACGGAATTACCCATGCCGAGCTTAGGGAGAGAATTAGACAGATTCCAGCCAACCAAGAGGTGAAGGAAAGACGCGGGCGCTGGAAAGGACACATTGGGAAAACATAATACAAGTGTAACTAGAAAGTTCTTCCACTAAATCCCACAGAGTAAATGAAACAGAGAGAGAGAGAGAGAGAGAGAGAGAGAGAGAGAGAGAGAGAGAGAGAGAGAGAGAGAGAGAGAGAGAGAGAGAGAGAGAGAGGAGGAAGAGAACAAATACCACACAGAGAAGAGAATTACAGAGATAGATAATATGAAGAGGAAATAGCTACCAGACATCGTACAAGCTAGGACGGCTTTGCGCGAGATGGTAACGAGAACATGCTATAATAGAGGATAAAGGACAGAAGGCGAAGTGGAAGCAGTCGAGCGGCATACCGTTAACCCAGCAACACTCAAATGGTATTTGATCATGAAGAAAGATCTGCCACCAGATGCCCACGGGATCCGAGGTAGCGCAGTGGCTAGCACGTTTGCCTGCAAGTCCAGTGAGCCTCTTCAAGACAGGGGATTTATTTTCAGCTATCTGTGACCCCCGTTCGACGTTACAAAGGTAAGGATAAATTTCTTGGAAAGTACAGGCGTCAGGTATGATATTTACCATGTCAACCACTACCATGTCATCCACTAAATGATACCCAATACCATGTCATCCACTAAATGATACCCAATACCGTGTCATCCACAAAATGATACCCAATACCATGTCATCCCCTAAATAATACCCAATATCATGTCATCCACAAAATGATACCCAATACCATGTCATCCTCTAAATAATACCCAATATCATGTCATCTACTAAATGATACACAATACCATGTCACCCACTAAATGATACCCAAAATCATATCATCCACTAAATGATACCCAATACCATGTCACTCACTAAATGATACCAAATATCATGTCATCCACTAAATAATACCCAATACCATGTCATCCACTAAATAATGCCCAATACCATGCCATCCACTAAATGATACCCAATACCATGTCATTAACAAAATGATACCCGATACCATGTCATCCACTAAATGATATTCAATACCATGTCATCCTCTAAATGATATCCAATACCATGTCATACACTAAATGATACCCATTATCATGTCATCCACTAAATGATACACAATACCATGTCATCCAATAAATGATACCCAAAACCGTGTTATCCACTAAATGATACCCAATACCATGTCATCCCGTAAATGATACAATACCACGTCATCCACTAAATGCTACCCACTACCATGTCATCCATTATATGATTGATTGATTGATTGATTGATTGAGGAACCGGCATCACAGCATTCGGGGCATTCCCATAAGCGCTCCGTCCTCATCCCCAGCAGCCAGCGAAGAGTTCCAACACTAATAGTACCGTAGCACTGATTATATGTCCGTTTCGCCTTTCCTCTGAGCGTCGATCGTCGGCCAGATCCTCTCGTCACCCCTCGCTGTCGCATTGTTGCCAGACCATGGTGATCCATTTGCTGCTCCGAGGTGTACACGTGCTCCCACAAGGCCGCAACCACGTCTGCCTTATCATGCATCAATACTCCACCAAGTTTTGCAGAGCCAGCCAATCTGTCCGCCTGTTAATTCCCCAGGACACCAGCATGCCCCGGAGAAAAGATCCAGACGATGCTTTTCACCCATGACTTCCGAAGCGAAGCAAGCCACTCTGCACGAAGCTTGCCTGTCCTCACCCTACTCAGCATGCTTTCTGAGTCAGTTACAATCACGATGTGTGTGTATGTGTCGTATTCTCCATCCAGCGGAAATCTGCACTGACCACCTCCACCTCCATTCTTAAGCTAGATGTTGTGGTATCATATGCCAGGCTCTGCTGCACCAAACGACGACCAGTAGCTTTTGCTAAGAACCCCCAGGCACTTCTCCTGCCTCTCAACACCGATCCATCTGTGTATATAATCACATCGCCCGGGCGAGCATTATCCTGAATTAGTTGCTGAATTTCCACTTCCGTGGCCCCTGCTGGCCACTCCCTGCACTCCCGGCTCAATGTGATTGTAACTTTGCACAAGTCTGACTGCTCCGCTGGCACTCTGACCCACTCCTCTCCTCGCTTAATGTTCTCCAAGATGCACACCTGTCTGATCGTATCCTCCGCCTGAGCTATCCATGATTTCCCTCTTATCAGTCTCTGACCCTTAACTTCGTCTCGCGCCTCGTGCAACTGGTGATCTGTGTCTGCAGCTACTCTGAGGTATGCCTTCGCCTGCATCACCTTGAGCCTACCAGCAGCAGTCAGCAAACCAAGAATGTAAGGCGTACACACTACTGGGGTGTCTCTGGTGCATCCCAGAATGACCCGCATAGCTTCGTTCTGTATGCGATCTAATTTCACCAAGTGACACTTTGAGACAGTGAGCAGTCCTAGTCCATAATCAATCACTGAGAGGATCAAGTGCTGGTATAGTGTGAAAAGCATTCTCTGCTCTGTGTCCATTGCAGCCATAGTTTTAAGTGCATTGAGATCTTGTCACAACCGACTGAGTCCCTTTTGAGATCTTGTCACAACCGACTCCACATGGTCCTTGAAGGACAGGCTCGTGTCAAATGTGATTCCCAGATACTTCAGTTTGTTCTCTCTGTTGACGCTTCTACCATCTATCGTGAGGCTTGGGACATCAGTCCATTATATGATACCCAATACAATGTCACCCACTATCATGGCACCCAGTACCATGTCACCCACTACCATATCACACTAACATGTCACATACTACCATGTCAAACACTATCTTGTCACCTACTAACATGTCATCCACTAAACTGTCACCCACTATCATGTCACCCACTATCATGTCACTACCAAGTCATTCACTACCATGTCACCCTACCGTGTCACATACTACCATGTCAAACACTAAAATGTCTCCAACTACCATATCACCCACTACCTTGCCACCAACTACCATGTCACCCACTACCAAGTCACCCACTAACATGTCACCCACTACCATGTCAATCACTGCCAAGTCACCCCTACCATGTCACTCATTACCATGTCAACCACTACCATGTCACCCACTACTAAGTCACCCACTACCATGTCACCAACTACCATATCACCAACTACCAATTAACTTACTACCATGTCATCCACTATCGTGTCACTCACTACCAAGTCAGCCACTACCTTGTCACCCACTACCACATCACCCACGATCATGCCACCCACAACCATGTCACCCACAAGCATGTCACCCACTACCGTGTCACCCACTACCATGTCATTCAATACCAAGTCACCCACTATCATGTCACCCACTAGCATGTCACCCACTACCATGTCACCCTCTACCCTGTCACCCTCTCCCCTTTCACCCACTACCTTGTCACCCTCTACGATGTCACCCACTACCTTGTCACCCACTACCATGTCACCTACTACCATGTCACCCACTACCTTGGCACCCACTACCATGCCACCCACTACTATGTCACCCACTACCATGTCACCCACTACCATGTCGCCCACTACCATGTAACCAACTACCTTGTCACCCACTACCATGTCACCCACTACCATGTCACCCACTACCATGTCGCCCACTACCATGTCACCCACTACCTTGTCACCCACTAGCATGTCACCCACTACTATGTCACCCACTACCATGTCACCCACTACCATGTCGCCCACTACCATGTCAAGTACACTACCATGTCACCCACTACCATGTCACCCACTACCATGTCACCCACTACCATGTCACCCACTACCATGTCAAGTACACTACCATGTCACCCACTACCTTGTCACCCACTAGCATGTCACCCACTACTATGTCACCCACTACCATGTCGCCCACTACCATGTCGCCCACTACCATGTCAAGTACACTACCATGTCACCCACTACCATGTCACCCACTACCATGTCACCCACTACCATGTCACCCACTACCATGTCACCCACTACCATGTCGCCCACTACTATGTCGCCCACTACCATGTCACCCACTACCATGTCACCCACTACCATGTCACCCACCACTATGTCACCCACTACCATGTCACCCACTACATGTCTCCCAATACCATGTCACCCACTACCATGTCGCCCACTACCATGTCACCCACTACCATGTCACCCACTACCATGTCACCCACTACCATGTCACCCACTACCATGTCACCCACTACCATGTCACCCACTACCATGTCATCCACTACCATGTCACCCACTACCATGGCACCCACTACCATGTCCCCCACTACCATGTCCCCCACTACCATGTCACCCACTACCATGGCACCCACTACCATGTCACCCACTACCATGGTACCCACTACCATGGGACCCACTACCATGGCACCCACTACCATGGCACCCACTACCACGTCCCCCACTACCATGTCACCCACTACCATGGCACCCACTACCATGTCCCCCACTAGCATGTCACCCACTACCATGGCACCCACTACCATGTCACCCACTACCATATCCCCCACTAGCATGTCACCCACTACCATGTCACCCACTACCTTGGCACCCACTATCATGTCACCCACTACCATGTCCCCCCACTACAATGTCACCCACTACCTTGGCACCCACTACAATGTCACCCACTACCATGTCACCCACTACCATGTCACCCACTACCATGTCACCCACTACCATGTCACCCACTACCATGTCCCCCACTAGCATGTCAAAGTCACCCACTACCATGTTAAGAGAAATGACTATGCCTGTTCACCACCCATGCCCTAGTTGTCCATTTTGACATGTCCGCAAAGACCCAGACACATCAGCATTTAAAATTAGAATTTTATGATGTCCCTCTGTGTTATCTTGGACACAACCAATTCTAAGACCTTTGTCTGAAAAGCTTATAGGAATTAACCTCCCTTGAATAAAACAGTCTATTTTTGGGCAAATGAATTCTTTCAATCGGCCAAGTTAACTTTATGCCCTGTCTGCACGTCATTCAATGTGCCAGTTAAGACAATTTGGAGACGTGTTTGCTGGCCAAAGCATCATGGTTATTTTTTATACTTTACTTCCAAGGAGCTGTAGATAATTATTTTTTATACTTTACTTCTTAGGATATGTTGATAACACCAGATTGTATTTACCATTCTGCCTGTTTGACTTTGTCTGTCTGTCTGTCTGTCTGTCTGTCTGTCTGTCTGTCTGTCTGTCTGTCTGTCTGTCTGTCTGTCTGTCTGTCTGTCTGTCTGTCTGTGTCTCTGTCTCTGTCTCTGTCTCTCTCTCTCTCTCTCTCTCTCTCTCTCTCTCTCTCTCTCTCTCTCTCTCTCTCTCTCTATATATATATATATATATATATATATATATATATATATATATATATATATATATATATATATCCATCCATCATGTGCTATACCGGTAAGCGTGGACGGTCATGTTTTGCCATCTCACTCGATAACTAGAGTCGTAGATCAGCTCCGTGTTTCTGTCTCGACCATGCCACGAGGCCAAGCCATCCAGGTATTTGCTTCTCGGTCTTCCCCTTGGTCTTTTCCCTTCGATTTTACCAGTTGTCACCAAGTTCTCCAAATCATTTCTTCTCATAACATGCCCAAAAAATTGTGGCTGTCTACGTCTAATGTCTCTAATCAGTTTACGATCTTCATTTGTTTCTTGAGGGACTTGTTCATTGGTCTTCCTGGCTGTCCATGGTATTCTTTGCATTTTCCTCAGAAACCACATTTCTATAGCCATCAGATGTGTTTCAGCTTGACTGCTCATTGTCCAAGCTTCACATCCATATAAAAGTACAGGTTCTATGTAGCACCCCAACACTCTTTTTCTCGTTTCAATTGACATATTTTTATTGGTCGGTATACAAAGAATACCATGGGCAGATAGAAAAACCAATGAACAAGTCCTTCAAGAAACACATGAAGGTCGTAAACTGATTAGAGACATTAGACGTAGACAGTCAAAATATTTTGGGCATATTATGAGAAGAAATGAATTGGAGAACTTGGTGATAACTGGCAAGATGGCTTGGCCACATGGCATGGTCGAGACAGGAACACGGTGCTGATCCACGACTCTGGTGATCGAGTGAGAAGGCAGAACATGACCGCCCACGCTTACCGGCATGGCACATGATGGATGGATGGAATAAATCTTCTCGCTCATTATCTATTCGCTAATACGTAAGGCCGGTTAAATAGTCGTTTATAAATCTTCTAGTTCCTTATCTGATGGTCAATAAATCGTCTAGTTCCTTATCTGATAACCAATAAATCGTCTCGTTCTTTATTTATTCGCTAATAAATCTCGCTTTGTATCTAGTCGCTAATAATTTTTTTTTTAGTCGTTACTTCACACTCTTCTCCATGATTCGGACAGTATATCCACGTAGGTCGCTGCAAAGGAGAAGTGTTAATGCTTAGTTTCTCTCATGCTAATGACAGTTTAGAACTGTATCCACTACAGATTGAGAATCAGAGACTATACTCGCTCTAGTAACTTTGTTACCCGCTGTCCACATAAATACTGCCATGATTGCCTCTACCTCCATTCTCATACTTGTGTTAGTAGACCTGCAAGTTCCATTTTTCTGAGTGCTCAGCTACAAAATTCCTCGTTACTCTAGCAAATAAACCTCACACAGATTTCGCACTGCCATATGCACAGAACCACCAGAGTAAACCATTGCTTCATCTTTCCCAACATATTCATCGATCAGTTCTTGTTTCAAATACACTAAAGCTTTCCACCCCTCTCTACATTTTCTGCAAAATTTGCTGATTACCTGGTGGAAGCAGCTCTTGTGTGTGCTGCTGTTGGTCCATAAGTTGTCCTTGTAGATTTGCTTGATTAGGGTCACATGTCTGATAGTATATTCTGCTCTTTCCATCCATGACCTTCATTTCAGATCATTCGGGATACCACGCAGTGGATATTTGTCATCCTTGGTAACTCATATGTAGGCTGTATACTATACAATTGAGAGTCTCTACTTCACTCATGTTAGTCCAAGAGTACATCGCAAAGCTCTGATCGGGATATCTACTGTTAAAACCAAGACGATTCGCATTCCTTCATTTTTAAAACACAATAGATAGAGCAAGTTTCGCATCGCACAATGAAAAGTATGTAAACCTTATAACACAGAGAGCGAGAGAGAAAGAGAGAGAGAGAGAGAGAGAGAGAGAGAGAGAGAGAGAGAGAGAGAGAGAGAGAGAGAGAGAGAGAGAGAGAGAGAGAGATGGAGAAAAGAAGGGAAGGGGGTGCCTAAATCTTACTCTTCATTCGGCATGGTACCAATTGAGGGGGGGGGGGGGGTCTATCGCGAAGTGATAAAGTCGTCTGTCTCTTGCTCACGGGTACATTTCTTGGACTTGGTGATTCAGTTCTATAGTACAATTTTTCGGTAACCCCTGAGGCTCGCGTCTGAACTACGGCGTTCGTGCTTTGTGCGATTTTCGGCAGACGGTCATCTGCTCTACGGAGAGAGACCGATCTATATCAGATAACGTCACTCGCAATGAAACTGAATATCTTGCATTTTAACGTATTTTTAACAAGTGGCTCTGTTATTGTGTAATTATCTGGAAACGGAAGAGACATTTCGAGTGTTAAAGACTCATGAGGACTTTGTGCACATCTCAACCCCGCAATACCAATGTCAAGCTTGGACATTATCCAAATCACACTTACACAAAATGAACACCTGCGAGATGAAATGCTTGAGGAGAGTTTCCAACTTAACTGCCAGAGACCGAATAAGAAATGTTGTTATCAGACAGAGAGTGAGATCAAAACCTTGTGCCACATATATTGAAAGACAGAAATGGTTTAATCTTCTGGATAGAATGCAACATCATCAACCGCCACTACTGACCCTACTTAAAAAGAACAGCTTTCACGGGAACAAGAGGGCGCCCAAAAAGAAAATGGATTCACAACATATAAGACAGTGTACAATCACACAGAATGACACCATCCAGAGCCCACCCATCGGGCGCTGGAGTGCCAATTATCACCCCTCCCACACATGTCAGGGTCTTAAACTTGGCTCGCTAACCTAACACATGTGAGACAGTACAAGTACAACGTGATTTGACGTAAGACTCAACGACACACCGTTCAATGGATTTATTCACAAATCAAATACATTACGATGATCACAACAATATATACTTGATACTTCAATACACTTACATCCACAATACAGCTCACAAGTCTAACTCTCAAGATGTCCAGACACTCGACTTTCAGCACAGAAAACCACACAACGCCTTTCTCTCATCATGCGTCCGTCCAAGTCCGTGTCCCAGAGCTGTCTGCCGCTAGTTCGCAACTTGCCTCCCACCTGAGGTGGCTTCACGAGGCATGCGTGCGTCTTGCGTCGTCCTTGTCTGACCGCTGGTCGCTCGTCAGCCAGCAATCTTGCAGGCAGGTGACTACCACTCGCCTGGCGGCGTAACGAAGTTGCTGCATCCCTGCTGGGAGCTAAGTCGCCTGGCGGGCTTAACGATGTCACTGCATCACTGTACCCTTTCTGGGCTCTGACACGCTCCCCCGGCAAATTCATGAAAGATGTCATCTTTCATGTATAATATATGTACACACTGGGTTAATATTCTAACCTTGTCAGAGTCTACCCTTCTGTTGTTATATACATTGGTATCAACATACAAATACATACACATATGCCATAGAAATATATAAGAAATGGAAGTTGCATTCAACGACATGTGGTGTTCAACCTTTAACACATGTCAGGTTTCATCCTCTCGATGGCTGATTACCTCAATTGCATTAATGACCCAGTCAGATCGGTAGTATCAGCTTCACGCATCTACCTCGCAGCTTCCAAAATAACGTAATAATATGGTTCTTGAAACAAACACCATCTAGCTAGACCGAAATACGGCTTTATATAAGTCGTATAAAACGCTCAAACCCTGACCTTATGTGGCCAGTAGCTCTTGTGTTGGTCTGCAATGTCGGTAACACTCTGCCATGCCCAGTAGATGGCTACCTGTTGTGTCAACAATCTGGCAGCAACATGGCTATTTATACGCAACACATTACTGAATACATTTCAAATTATGGCCCTTTGTGTAATGCTGTAATAACAAATAAATGAAAGGGGAATAATTTACACATTAATGAAATACAATAATTTACAATAATTATCCTATTTCTTAGCGTCATCGCTTGACGTTTCTTCATATTAACGAGAAAAAGTCGGTAATATGAATACATTAATCAAGATATGATTCTAAGATTACACTACATAAATATATAAACACACAATTCGTGTATTTAACTTTGTTGATTCCTAAAGATTTTAGAATCGTCATAGATTTTTAAACTTTTATTTGTCGTCTGCTAATTTTGCTCTAAATTTCTAACTAATCCGGAAGCACACACGAACACTAAAAAAGCTGATGTTGAAGCTTGCAGAACACACTTGTTCCGGTCTGATGTAGTTACGGAAAGTACAATGTTCTCACAGTTCATGTGTTGGATGTTTCACTACAAAACCTTCTGTATTACGATTGACTGTTCATGTGTTGGATGTTTCACTACCGAACATTATGAATTTCGATTCACTGCAATGGTGTAGCTGTCAATGTTTAGTTCACACGTTCACACACGTCTTTAAAATATCCCTGGAATGTTCCACACGCAGATGTCACTGTCAAATTGGATAGTTCGCTTACGGTAAGTTTTTGAGCGAATGTGACACTGTTCTTGTTCTTTGTATATACAATTAACAAAGTTCGCTTTCTACCACACACTACACAATTATACACGACAATCACTACATGAATTAGTAAAATAAGAACACTATATATATTGGGAGTAATCCCTATCACAATATTGTAGACATTACACAGCTTTTTGTGAATGGAAAAAAATATTCAATTATAAATGGCTGTGTCGGTCTGAGTGTATTTGTACACACTGCACTCAGACATTGGTGCTTACTGGGTCGGTCGGACAACGGGACAAAAGATCGGCAATTGAATTGGTTCTGCCTGGGATATGTCGAACCTCAAAGCTATAATCTTGAAGTTTAAGAGACCAGCGCGCTACCATATGGTTTGAAGGTACACCTGAATTTATAAATCGTAACGGGCTGCTGTCAGATTCCACGATGAAATGGCGTCCTAGAAGAAATCTGGACAATTTTGTTATACCCACCACTAAAGCTAGGGCTTCCAATTGAGGTATAGATCACGCCCGTTCTCTGGGTTTTAGTTTCCTGGATACGAAGTACACGGGATGGAGGATGTTATTGTACTCTTGTAACAAGACTGCCCCAATCGCCACGGAGCTAGCATCTGTACGCAATCTGAAAGGTAAATGGAGATTGGGCAATTTCAGGATGAGATTATTTAAATTGTTATCAGAAAAACATGCTAGTACTTTATGGAATGCAATTTGTAGGCATTCATTGTTTACAATTTTCTCTGGTTTATCCTTTGTTAGTAAATTAGTAAACACTTCGGTCAGTTCGGAAAAATCAGGAATGAACTGCCGGTAATAGTTTATCAGTCCCAACAAACTTCTGACTTGTTTTTTTTGTAGTCGGAAGTGAGAGTTTTAGTATCTTGGACACAATGTTATCGTCTGTCGTGACAAAGCCGTTGGATATTTTGTACCCCAAGAAAGATATTTCCTGGTAGGCTATGTCTACTTTCGCAGGCTTTACTGTCAGTCCGTGCTGTCTAATACGTTCAAATGTCTGTTCTAACGTCTTAATGTGCTCTGTTATTGTCTCTGTGTGAACACAGATGTCGTCGATATAGCAGATTATGTGAAATATTTTGTGTTTGTCTTTTATTTGGATTTCGTAATCTACAGGTGAAATCTGTCTCGTCACTTTAAAAGGTCCCTGCCAAGAATCAGTCAATAAGTGTCTGTCACTAGGTAGTAGAAGAAGAACGTCCTGTCCAGGTGTCAACGTTATTGTCCTGTTACCTTTGTCAGCATACTGTCTATAAGTAGCACCAGATAATTTTAGTGCATTCTTTGCAATAATACACGATTTGATGATTCTTTCACGCAATGATGTAACATATACATATGATGATATGGGTTTAAGTACTGGAGTAGAGTCAGTTAACATTTGGTGATAAATAGTTAATGGGCCCCGTGGTTTGGCACCATAGATAAGTTCAAAAGGAGAGAAACCGGTACTAGAATGTGGTACCTCCCGATAAGCAAAAAGAATAGCTGGTAGATATACATCTCAGTTATTTGGGTGCTCTTGCGTTACTTTTGCAAGCATGTGCTTTAGATCCCCGTTAAATTTTTCTATTACTCCACTAGAGTGAGGATGGTACGGGGAACTGAAACATTGCTTCACTCCCAGAATTTTGGTGAAAGCTTGGGTAGATGCGGCAATAAACTGAGTGCCCCTATAAGATTGGATAGTATCTGGAAAACCTATCCGAGAAAATATATGGAAGAAAACTTCCATTATATCATTGGCAGTAATGTTCTTTAGCGGAATAGCTTCTGGCCAGCGACTACATTGATCAATGACAGTTAGAATATATTTATTCCCTCTAGTTGTTGTATGATTAAGAGGGCCCACTATGTCGACAGATAGTTTTTCAAAAGGTCGACTGGCTAAGTCAGTAACTTGTAACTTTGCCTGTGGGTGTTTATCTTTTTTTACCAGTTTCTGGCAGGTGTCACAACTTCTGCAATATTCTTTAATGTCATTGCAAAATTTGGGCCAATGAAACTGTCAGTAACCTTGATCTGGTCTTAACGTATGCCATATGCCCTGCAAGAGGTATATCGTGGGCAAGATGTAAGGCTTGCTTGCGATAATTAGTTGGCAAAACAGTTTGCTCTGTTGTATTGTCACCTCTGGTATAATACCTGGTGAGTATATCATTTTTCACAGCAAAATACCATTTTGCATTCTTGGTTACCTTTGGCTTTTGGCCGATCAGATTAAAGTATTTTGACAATGAAGGATCAGCTTTTTGAGCTGTTACAAACGTTTCCTTCATTGTGTTAGTAGGTAGTGATACTGGGCTAAGCATTTGTATAGCCTCAGTTTGATTACTTTCATCTTGCACTCTAGCAGTAGATCTAGTTACTGCGTTCAGACATTCAATGATATCAGATGGTGATGGAGCAATGTTATCAATGATGTCATGAGATGTTAGTGCTACATTAGCTACTATACAATCAATAGGTGGTGTGACATTTTCAATGATGACATTGGATGGTGATGTTATGGTATCATCAATACACAGAGATGTTATGTCATGAGGTTTATCATTCACCTCTGGTAGATTTCCAATAATTACATCACACACTGGGTTTGTTAATGCAGCGCACTTTACTTTCCCAGTGAGGAAAGGTGTTTCAATATATGCCCATGCTAGTGGGTATTTCTCAATATTGCCTGAGAATGTTCTGCATGTTACGTGCCTGCCTGTATAGTCTGTAGGCATTATGAACGTTCTCTGCAGACCAATGAGTGAACTGCCCGTGTCACGAAGGACTGTAGCAGACTTGCCATTCACATATCCGTGATGGACGATTATCTTGCCTTTTGAATCTACTACCAAATTAGCTTCTTCATTGGCAATAGGGATGGCGTGACCGCATGTTAAAATACCATCTTCATAAAAGGTGTTACAAACAGAACATTTATTTGCGCTAAACATGTCAAAGGCCTGTGCTGAGTTCACAGGATGTTTCTCTGGCTGTTCTTCATCTGATGCCGAACTGTCAAACAAGGCGGCATTTGCTTTGTTGGTCATTTGCCTACCTTTACAATCTTTCCGATGGTGTCCGTACGCCTTACAGAGGAAACATTTACGCAAACTTCTGAAGGATTTACGCTCCTTATCTTGTCTGTTTACCATGTTTAGTAGGTAAGTATGGTATCCTGGGTGCTTATCGCACATTTCATTCTGATGATGTGAAAATTTACAATAAGTACAGTGATTAAACTTCTCAGAGGTAGGCCTATGAGGTTTCTGCCTACTATAGGGTTTGTCGTAGTTAGCCGCTGCTACAAAATTTATGTCAGTAGCTTCACTGGCAAAAAAATGTTTGTTGGCTGTGTAATACGCCGAACCACGTCTTTCAATCTCATCCACACTAGTGCATTCATTCTCTTGCAAAAATTTTGAAAATGCTGATGGAATGGATGAAATGATTTTATCTCTAATGATCAGATCTTCTAGTCTCTGATAATTTTTGTCAATTTTAGCTGCTGAAGTCCATTTGGTAAATATATCTCGGACTAAGCAGAGGTAATCAGAGAACGTTTGAGTCGGTTTTGGGCTCAACTTACTGAATTGTTCTCTGTAACCTGCCTCATCTAACATAAAATGTGCCATAATCTTAGATTTCAGATAATGGTAATCTTTTCTGAGGTCTTTGGGGATGGTTTCAATGACTTTAAGAGGTTCCCTTGATAAACTCCTCATATAAACAATATTCCATTCAGACAGTGGAACCTGGTAATGTTCCATTAAAGTTTCAAAATTTTGGGTAAAGGCTGCGATGCAGTCACCCGAGGTATAATTACGTACAATACCTTGATATTTCTTGTACTGGTTTTCTTTCTCCAGTCTCTCAGATTTCTTATACTCTTTGTTAATGGCAGTCTCAGTATCCAGTTGTTTCATCTTCAACTGTACTTCCAGTTCTTCTCTCTTACTCTGAGCTGCTATTTCTGCTTTTTTAAGTTCAATATCTAATTCGGCTTGCTTTGATGCCATTTCAGTCTCTGCTTGCTTGGCAGCCATCTCTGCCTGCTTTAATGTTCTTTCAGCCGCTCTTTCATCGCGTTCATTAGCTTTCTCCTGTACTAGTAGGTATTCAGAGTATTTCTTCTCACTCCAATTTGTTAATTCATCACCTGTCAACTGTAATTTTATCCCCATATCGATGAAATCAAATAATGAAGACATGATGAAAAATGTCAATGAAATACCAGCCACACAAAATATGTTGTAAGTGGTTAGTAATCAACAATTTACAATTGATTTCTATTGACAATATGTGCCTAAAATTGCATCCTTAAAGTATATGAAAAGAAAAATATACTCAAGTGCCCCGGATGCGGTGAATAACGGTTGGAAATCGGGATAGGAACTGTAGGGTCGCTACTTCGAAAACACAAATGACCTCTACGGCAAGGTTTCGGATGGTTCGGAAAACCTGCTTTGTTTTTGGAGGAAAATAAATTAGCGTCTATTTGTTGGTGTGTGCCTGCTTGTCACTAAGTGTTCATTAGGTTTGTTTGGCGTTGAGTGTAGTTGTAGGTCGTAAGTTTGTCCGACAACAATTTTTTTTTCAATACAAGTTACTTTCTTTCCAAAACTTTCTGCGTTCCACAAACTCAATACACTTAGACAATCTACATGTATCTCAACACTCTACAACATTGATGACACATCACTTACATCAAGATCACATTCAGTAAGGACATAGACATCAAGTTTACAAGATGGCGACAAGATCACAATGTCGACAAGGTCAAAACGGTGACAAGTTTCACAAATCACAAATGTTTTACACGCTTACAAGATCAAACAATATGTATGCACTGTACGTTTACAAATAGTCTTACACATGTTTAAACAATGTAGTAAATTATCAAAATGAGCCTTCCACGATCACATTTACATGTACTATAAAGTTTGACAAAAATTCTAAGTTCACAAACTCTAGTTTTAAATCGTTATTCACATAAACACGTTCATTTCAAAGCCGGACGAATGCCGCCACGTCCACACATGTCAGGGTCTTAAACTTGGCTCGCTAACCTAACACATGTGAGACAGTACAAGTACAACGTGATTTGACGTAAGACTCAACGACACACCGTTCAATGGATTTATTCACAAATCAAATACATTACGATGATCACAACAATATATACTTGATACTTCAATACACTTACATCCACAATACAGCTCACAAGTCTAACTCTCAAGATGTCCAGACACTCGACTTTCAGCACAGAAAACCACACAACGCCTTTCTCTCATCATGCGTCCGTCCAAGTCCGTGTCCCAGAGCTGTCTGCCGCTAGTTCGCAACTTGCCTCCCACCTGAGGTGGCTTCACGAGGCATGCGTGCGTCTTGCGTCGTCCTTGTCTGACCGCTGGTCGCTCGTCAGCCAGCAATCTTGCAGGCAGGTAACTACCACTCGCCTGGCGGCGTAACGAAGTTGCTGCATCCCTGCTGGGAGCTAAGTCGCCTGGCGGGCGTAACGATGTCACTGCATCACTGTACCCTTTCTGGACTCTGACACCCACCCCCACCATAATGCTTGACCACAAACGTGGAAGATGATAATGATGACAAATATCACGACTGTTTAAAATTGACGAGTCAAAAGCCTAATATTGGTATTAATTTGGAGATGTGAAGAAATTCAAGAATCTAACCGTGCGGATAACACCCATAACATAGGATGAATGATATATACAAGAGGGGGAAAAACACAAACTAGGACACGTAAACAACGGCATGCTATAAAATAAAGAACATCTTATGCAATAATTCCTTGTAATTGGATGTTAAAATAGGAATTAGTTCTTGTTTCAAGTACAAAAGAATTTCTCGATGCTTCACAGATTTGATTTTATAGAAGAATGCAAATCATTCAGTGAAAAACCAAAATGATTAATCTAAATTTTTGAAAGAGGCTTAGACTCAAAGACAGCTTATTACAAACATAAACAAGACAAAGTTGTTATTGATTTTGGCACATTTGGAGAAGAGACAAATCAACAACAAAAAAATGTGACAACTGGAAAGATTAGCGGTAAGTGTGATAGCGGAAGACAATGAGATGAGATTCTTGACAACCTGTTGTTATGGCATGGAAAGGTGTCAGCACACGAACTGATACATGACACTGTAGATCCCAAGGTGCAGATAAACATGATCGCTCTGGCCAGACGGCAGGGGACGTGATGATAAAGCTTAAAATACTGCTGCTGCAGCTTCTGTTTCTTCTTATTCTCTTCTTCTGCTTTTTCTTCTCTTCTTCTGCTTTTTCTTCTCTTATTCCCCTTCTTCTTCTTCTTCTTCTTCTTCTTCTTCTTCTTCTTCTTCTTCTTCTTCTTCTTCTTCTTCTTCTTCTTCCCCTTCTTCTTCTTCCTCTTTGGGGCAAGAGTAGGAGAAACAAAAACGGAATTTATAAAATGAAGATCAGCTTATTCAATAAGTCCCTGCCATTGAAAGGTATGAAGGCTATTGTCGCACGTTACATAAACCCTATTTTAAAATATAACTATAAATTATGGACAATTAGTAAACAAGCAACAAATTAAGGAAACTGTCAAACTGTCATTCACTGCCAACATAGTACCTTGCGGTGTATGGCAGAGGGGTCTTTGAGCCTGCGGAATTCAGGACGCCTGGCTAGTGCAGTCGCCGCGAACTGTGTAGGTTAGAATTTTCTTTTTGCCCCCGACAGAAAAAAATCCCACACATTACCGAGTGATCGAACCCGGGTCTCCCGAATGAGAGTCTGGCGTTCTAGCCATTCGGCCAGCCGCTACTCTAGGGAAACTATTCTCGCATTTTACAAATAAACTATTTTAAAATATAATTATGAATAATGGGAAATTATTAACAAAGATGGAGGATGACAGCGAGAGGACAATTCTTACCAGCCTTTCACGAAACCCGTGAATGATTGCAGCACGGGAATTCTTATATTGCTGAAATATGGGATGATCACCCACAACAATCGACAAGTCACTTGATGATGATGATGATGATGATGATGATGATGATGATGATGATGATGATGATGATGATGATGATGATGATGATGATGATGATGATGATGATGATGATGATGATGATGATGATGATGATGATGATGATGATGATGATGATGATGATGATGATGATGATGATGATGATGAATTGCTTACTTGTTTTGTTTTTTTTAAATTTTCTTTAGATTTTTCTTTACACAGAAGCTGAAAGGTCATCGGTCAATTTATGAATGGAATATCATCAATGAATACATAAGTATTCGAGCAGATTAGCCCGAAAATGTAAATAAAATACAAACCAGGAATTCGTTAGCCAGAAGTACTTCTTGAACCCGATAATATGGTTCCAATCTAAAGTTCTGCTTTTGACACGAAGGCCTAAAATACACTAATTATTACATTTGTGTGTCCGAAAAATATACAATAGTTAACAATTAGCAGAGAATATATTTTCCTTTCCCATTCGATATGATAGAATAAACTACAGTTGTTTTTTTCCGTATTCACAATGAATGAAGTGATTAAGAGCATTCGCTAGGACACTGAAATAGCCTTTTAGAATATCTTACGCAGCAAGTTAATAAAAGTACGAAATCAGACATGATGCATATGAAAATGCATTAAGAAAAGATAGCAGATGAAAGAAGACTTCTTAAGAAACCAGAATGAAGAGGCTCTCATGGTGTCATAAAAAACTCAGAAACGAAGAAACATCAAAGAATACTGGAGGGCAAACTACTTAGGAAAAGAGGAAGTTTATACTAAGAACAACATGAACAAAGCCAGCATTATAGATTGATCAATACGGACATAGATGGATGTTGAAAGGGATCATCAGGAAGCTTTGCTCCAGCCCGAGGACTGAAATACTTGTACAAAAACGCTTTCATGTATAATGGTAGGAACTAGAAATCGCACTTTCTACATTTCTACATTTTTAAAATGGATAAAAACGCAAACAACAAAATAAAAACAAAACAGGATATTCAACAGACAACGTTAAATAGGGTACCCTCAACCGAGCACTTCTAACCCGCAAAAGGATTGCTTTTTCAGACAAGTACAATTTAAAACCAGTGATTTTCTGTCCCACATCCTGCCAAACGAGGACGGATTAGAATACAGAAGAGCGGACACAAACGTGATACGATGGAAATAACAGGAAAAATACCGCCCACATGACTGCTATTAAATATGGAGAATTGTCGGTAATTGCACCACATGTTGAGTTTTGGTAAGGGTGATGTATGTGTATCTACTTCCTGCTTGGTTGAACATTTCTTTCTTTCACGTTTTTTTTTTTTTTTTTTTTGCTTTGTGAAAAGAATGAGGAAGCTGTCCCCACGTCAAAATTACATATTGGCTTGTCTAGGTGGACCCATATTGTGGTGACCGGAGCTAGGCGGATGGGATAGTTAATGACACAGCAAGAAAAGTATAAGGCTCTTTTACACGTCATGAGACGCATAAGGCATATGGTTTTTCGAATTCGATTTCACTGTTATCCCTACCCTGTTCAACTTCACGGAGAAGCTATAGTTAGGGTCCATCACCGAAGGCGATTGTAGTCCATATGGGGTAATAGACTTCAATGGAGCTAGGCTCATTCTTTTATAGAACAATCAACATTCAGTAGAAGATTTAATCACTATCACACTGGCCGACTTTGTGTCCCACAGCATTTTCTTGTGCCCATTTCGGGCTGGGTTGACATGGAAGTAAAGTCCCGTAGCAGAAAACTGTTGTGGGTATTTGAAGCGTTAGGACCATCATCTTTTTATAGGCCATAGTGCACGGAGAAATAGGTGACCAGTCTTTCCCTCACGTAGCGAACGTCGAGCTTAAGCACTTAATTATTGTCACAGTGGCCTATATTGAACCCCATATCTCCGAGAATGCTTTCTGATACAATTGTATATGACAAGGATGCGTTGTAGTTAGTTATAAAGTTAGTGGTCCCGGTACAATCACCAGGAAAGGCAGACTTTTTTGTCGAACCATGCGACTCTAAGGTTTAGCCAGTGCCATGGAGTTAGTCTTATACGCCATGGAGATAGTCTGCGTGTTGATGGAGTTAATCTGGGTGTTTCTCTTTGATTGCATCTGTAGAGTCGGGTGCCCTGGAATGTTTCGGTTGTTCAATTGATTTATTCGTGACTCTCAAATTGCGTGCTGATAGAGACTGTTTGATAGCTGATAGAGAGCTTCATGGTTAGCTTGATACTGCTACTCTCGGCTCTTGATTGTTACAGCTGTGACAAGACCGCCGGGGCTTGGACTGGTTTGCCACGATAGATACTATCCCCTGCCTTTGCTCCAACCACCTCAATAGCACTCTACATCTACCAGGCCCCACACAAGCCGGGACAGCTTAACCTTCCCTCCCTCACCTAGGGTTCCAAACCCCAAGGGGGCTCGGACCAGACACCAGTCATATCACTGCACAAAGTCATAGCTAAGAGAACAAAATTTAATTCTGAACTACGTCAACCACAACACAGAGAAGGATGGCTGGAAGCCAGACTAGAAGAACTATGTACAAGATCAAAGACGCAGATGAGTATTCATCATGGAGGCGGACGATAGCTCGTGCGGTTGTCCAGTCGTGGTAGCGACTCACCCAGGCTCCTCCAGTGGACTGGAACTCCAAGGTCTGCTGCCTCTCCAAAGTTCCCTCTTCACCCAGAGAACCAAGCAAGGGCTGATCAAGCGCAGTACCACTGCCGGACTGACACTGCACTGATGAACAAGGATCCTTCCTTGCTGTCGTACTATTTCACTCGTCACACTCCTGATGAAGTCTGGGCCGACCCTATAACATTAGCGGTCTCCCACTTGCAGAAAAAATACATGTAGCGCCGTCTCAAAATACACAAGAGCCAGGTCACTCTTCTATCTCATCAGTGACCCACACACTGATATGTCACTTACACAATACGCGGTTGCTCCACACGAACACACAATGTCCCTGGTAAAGTCTATCAGGTGACTAAACACTTCACCTTAGTTCCATGTCCTTGGACAATAGATCTTCACACAGTATCATGTAACTACCCTGATCCATGGGTAGTAATCACAACCTAGCATACACTGTCAACAGTTCATCACGATCGCATGAGGTAACTCCCTACCTTCACAAACATTGTCAACAGTTCATCACGTTGGCATGAGGTAGCTCCCTACCGTAACAACCATGTCACTCAGGTGTTTCCACCAATGTTGTAATCAATGTCCTAGTTCACTGGACCACATGTTGGCTTCATAAAGTTAACCAATGTAAAAACACTATTTAAGCATCAACTGATACATGGTGTCCCATAACCCAGCCGGGCCAGAAGCATATAACACAGGTCATGGTGACCGGTAACAATGATCACTCTACTCAACTTGAAAGGTCACTACCTGGCAATTACCAAGGTTTACACAGAGACTGACTGTCACCAGTGCTTCACTGGCCAGAATCACCAGACGTTTCAGTGTTGGATCCTCTCAGGATCGGATGACACTCGTCGGACTCTTGACGGAGGTCCTAACCTAGACCTACCGACTTATTCAGCACTCAGCTCCTTCCAACATTGATCTCGCAGAATCAGACAACCACTCCCAGTATGGCCTCAATCAACTTCTGGATAGGCACTGGAATGAGTGGGCCCATAGAGCTCATGGTGCAGCTCTTGAATCTTCTACTGTATAGTAATAACAGATCCTGAAACACGGAGAGGTTGGTGTGAGTACTCAACTACAACAAAGACTACCAGCATCTCCACCCTGTCACCTGCCTCTCAGACATTCCTCATGTCTACCAACATGAGTATGAAATCATCACATCATAGATCTACTTAGTCACTATAATATATAGGCATAATGATGGTAGAAAAAGCAATAGCACACCTGTTCAGTCAAGTAACACTTCTGGGCTACATATAACCCCTAGCACCAGAGTCGACTGTATGACTCTGTCAAGCATCCTTCGCCTGGTGCCAGTCCAATCCGGTTTCATCTCCCATCATCAATCAACATATACACTTACTTTCCTTTCAGTGTAGGGATTACTGTATCGAGAAGGTGTCCAGCCGGACATCTCCTTCCTGACAGACTCATCAATTCCTCAATCCCTTAACCCATGGACTGATGAATTATACACATTAATAACTATATGTCCATAATGAATTATACTCCTGATAATTCATTACTATAGCATTAACTAAGGAGAACTCAGGACTTGTTACACTTAAATAACAAAATCATATCACAGCCATAGTGTCAGGTCTGGGATCCCTGCCCCAGATCCTGAGTTGCCCTTGTATTCACTGACTATCTTTCAGGTCAGTCATACCTGTGCCGGTCGAGCACAGCAGTGGTGGCCATCCACCACTACACTTTCCCACAGCTACTGTGGGTCTCGTGTACCTTGTCCCGTGACGACTTAAGTCACGTCATCCAATGTAGCAAACCTCTAGACTCCACTACCAAACTCTGGCTCCACCTTTTTGGGAGGGGTTATGCCCCTCCTATACTACTACTTCACGGCAGTACTCCAAGTACTCCATGAACCGAGTCAGGGTTCCAGAAGAGTAGAATATTAGAGACAGAAACGGTTAGGTTCAAACCTCGATCTATCTAGACACCTCGGCCTCGAATTACGGAGTGCCGCATCACCCTCGATCGGGTATGTTCACTCATCGGATATGCACGATTGCATTGGGTCGGACCTATTACCGATCGGGTTGGGGTTACCGGCCTACCTCCCGCTGCCTAGACATACGTAAGATGGAACACGCACGGTCATCCTTGCGGACGGACATGACAACAAGCAGTAACAATAGTATCATGAATACTTCTTATCAATTGTTATCCTACCGATGCAACGCCATTCGGCTTACGCGGAATAACACTGCTATCTGCACACAGCAAATACACCACTGCTGATTTCACCTTGATTCCTCGAAAAATCACCATCACTGATAGAACAATTACGTTACCATTCTAATGTCACGAAGCATATTACACATTTCTAATAATAAGCTCTACCTTATCCTTTACAGCGTCTAGCATGTTGATGTAATGACGGACAAACTGTCGCCTTGCCTGCGCAATGAATAAACCAAACCCGTAACTGCCACACACTGTAACGCACATCGTTCGGCCTATTTTATTTACACACCACTCGCTGTGGAATACGGCTTGTTCCGTCAGGTAACACATTACATTGCTGATCGATAAAGCCTACTTAAAAATGCAAACCGCCAACTGTAACGGATATCGCTACGCGACAACTCAATTTGGCGATGGCAATTAATTAATTCCGGGAATCATCACGGCATCACGACAACAATTAAATAACAGAATAAGTACTCAACTAACCTGTGATTGAAGAATCACAACCCTTGACTGTAGATATCCGCACTGGCCGCGAATATTGACATCACAATTACATCAGCCTCTTGGCTGCGATCTGTCTACGCTGAGGCTTGGTGGGCGACTGCTCACGACAAAGTCAGTGCGCCTTCCACTCGCCTACACGGGCCGCGTGACTTTCATGATTCATGAAGAAAACCAGAGTCACGATAAGTTCCACCACCCCGTGCTGCATGAAGCACTAGTGAACTTAGAGATCTCTACCATGTACGCACTTGAGGGAACATTCTAGATTTTCTATAAATAACTAGAATAGCTCCTCCCCGCACTATTTTTTGATGGGGAATCCCCTATTAATTGATATTAATTCAAGGGAGACCAACGCATCGCACTCCCTTCAAAGGGATATTATGCAGAGATCTGCCGTTCTTTATCCGTTTCGTCACAACAGCAACCACGTGGCATTCTTTAACTTTGATAATTGATGGCAAGAAGCACTTGTTGATTTTCCATCCTTTACCTTTGATAATTGATGGTAGACAACACCTTCGTGATTTACACACGGCATGGTTGTACAGCCGGTCTCTCTGGCCGAGGGGTTACAACACTTTCTCCGTAATCCCGTTTATCACGCAGAGTCTCGTAGCGGGCGAGAACTGGGAGCGGTTCGTCCCCCGCTGGTGACTTGCGGGATAACTGAGCCGGCCGCTCAGAAAGCAATGGAAAACTACTGAGCGTAATCTTGCCAAGAAATTAACATACAGCTGAAAGATGCTGATGTTGACAGCGATGTCCTGTAAAGGATATGCAAACATGGTTGTACAACACATAGATTTCATAGGCCATATGCGTTAAGATCGCTGACTCACCATAGCTTGCGGAACAGGACACCGGTGTAGTTTTTCAGTCTATTTTACTCACACAATACATTAGACGCTGTCATGAACATCATCATTTGTTCCATAATTAATTCACAAATGTACAAACAATGTACAAAAAATATGGAACATCACACTTCTACAAGAGCGGCGTAGTTTATAGCCGTAGCTCTGTTGACGAGGACAACGTCCAACACCGAACGAAGTCCAAGTCTGACTGACTCTAAAGTGATGTTTTGTTCTAGCCCAAAACGTCCAGCCTACTTTTCACGTGTTTTTAACCAATGTCATTATAAGTCACATCGCACGGTCTCCTTCTGTCGACCGCGCTTAAAACGTCTCATGCCATGTCCTCAACCTGTATAAACAGGATTATGGCACCAGCCTCATAAAATATGTCATTATCGTCATCATGTGCCCTGCTAGCTAACATAGGTTTTTATGTTTCTCCACAGTACGCAATCATTGGTATAGTAGATCAACTCTGGTGGTGATATTCCTCCATGTCTTTGTCGCAATCCATCAAGCATTATTTCTCCCGGACTACCTCTTTCATCACTGATCTTTCCAGTCGTCACGATGTTTCCCAATAATTATTCTCATTACTTGACTAAGTTATGATGTTGTCTCTTTCTTATAGTTGTATATAATGTTCTAGTTGCCTCGTCTTCCGGTTCAAGATGCCGGCGGACGGCTGTGTTGTGTTGCTACCGCTCCATTTTTAACGTAGGAGATGGATAATTTCATCTCTTGCGTGTAATTTCTGCGCCAGGATGTAGACCAGGAGTTTCCTCACAGGATTTTCGCCGGTGCTACGGAGTTTCGTGCATCTGAGCGAATCATCCTTGGGTGTTTGTCGCAGCATGTGGGTTACTGTGTGGTGGTTAGTTTTGTTTTTTGTTCTAGTTGCGTTATCCTCTACCAATCTGTCCGTTGTTAGTTACTCTGTCAATCCAAGGTACTCTATTTATGGAATAATACAGGCACCGGGCACATTTCAGATTGGTCTGGAAATTGTCTGGAAAGGAAAGTCGGCGACGAAGGGAACCGAATTATCCTGCCTCATTATGACGTGGCTATACTATGGAAGGTCTAATACTACACACACTCTACGGTCATATTCGAAATTGGACTGACGTCATTTATAATAATTTAACGATGCTAGATCGTAACGTAGCGAAAATTGTGTTCTTGGTGATGGTGATGAGGTAAATTTGGTGATGGTGTTGATGGTGATGGTGATGACGGTGTTGGTGTTGGTGTTGACGGTGATGGTAATGACGGAGATGATATTGATAATCTTAAGCAATTTACATATACAATTAAAGAAAGTCAAATATTCACCAAGAAACACAAAATTTGATCTACAGGCACTGAAGAGTGAGGAGATAAAAGATAAATTCAACGTAGAGGTAAAGAACAGATTCGATTATTGTCCGACATGGACATATTATTTCAAGACACAGTGACCAATGGGAAATATTAAAGAAATCAGTCAAAAGAGCTGACGAAACAACCATCCCAAAAATTAAGATAATAGGACGCAAGAAATGGATGACGTAAGACATCTTAAAACTCATGGAAATAAGAAGAAATAAAAATAACAAGGAAAAATATGAAGAGATGCACATGAAATTAGGAAGCTATGCAAAGGGACTAAAGAAACATGGCTTGAGGAAACTTGCAAGGAAATTGAAAACCAACACAAACCCGGAATACTAAATTAATGCACATAAGAACTAATAGCATCACTAACAAAAGAACACACACATGAAACGGATTGCCTAAAATCCAAAGGTGGCAAAATCATAATAGAAAAAGATCAGATTTTACATGGGTGGTCAAATTATGTGAAAGACATTTATGATGATACAAGAGAAGAAAAATATGATCATCAGAATAATAATGAGGGACCATCAATTTTGAAGATGGAAGTTCAGAATGCTCCTAACCATATGAAACCTGGCAAGACCCCGGGTACAAATAACATCACAATAGAAATGATCAATGCCTCAGAAAATATGGAATAGACCAAGTCACCGGACTGCTGAACACAAAATACGATGCTGGAGATATACCTCCTGAATTATGTAATTCTATATTTATTGCAATCCCGAAAACATCAGGAGCCTTGGAATGTGATCAACGTTGAACAATTAGTATAATGAGCCACATCACGAAGATTTTTCTGAGAATTATCATGCAAAGAGTTAGGAAGAAAATACAACCCGAAAAGGAGGAAAACAATGTGGGTTTGTTGAAGGCAAGGGTACAGTATATGATGTGTATGTAATGAGAACAGTAATTGAAAGTTATATAAAAGTAAACAAAGATCTATATTTTTGCTATATTGACTACACAAAGGCTTTCAATAAAGTGAGACACGTCTACATGATAAGGATGCTTGAAGATTCGCAAATTAATGGAAAAGACAGACTTGTAAATACATATATTGAAAACAACAATCTGCCATCAGAATTAATAATGATGAAGGTCAATATCAGCCTATTAAGAGAGGTATGAGACAGGGATGTGTAATGTCTCCAGATCATTTTTTCCTATACAGTGAAAATATTTTCAGAAATATATAAGATATGGAAGAAATCATCATTGGGGGACGGTACATCAATAACATTTGATATGCAGATGATACAGTCTTGATTGCAGACAATGATCAGGACCTGCAACATTTAGTAGATGCGGTTGTTACACACAGTGAGCAACTAGGGTTAGAACTGAATAGTAAGACGAGACAGATTGTGGTCGTTATTGGGAAGAAGGAAATACCACAATATGATATACGAGTAAATGGGCATATTCTTAAGCAAGTGAATCGATACAGTTATCTCGGAACAGTTATAACATCTGATGAGAGATGCCTTGAAGAGATTAGAACAAGAATTGCCATTGCGAATATAGCCTTTTGCAAGATGAAAAACATACTGACCAATAAAAAGATGTCAATTGAAACGAGAAAAAGAGTGTTGAAGTGCTACATAGAACCTGTACTTTTGTATGGATGTGAAGCGTGGACAATGAGCAGTCAAGCTAACAAACATCTGATGGTTGTGGGAATGTGATGGTTTCTGAGGAAAATGCAAAGAATACCATGAAAAGACAGAAAAACCAATGAACAAGTCCTTCCCTTCAAGAAACAAATGAAGATCGTAAACTGATTATAGTATGTCCCGAAAAAATGCCTTCATTCGCGATCAATTATTGTGAAAACTGTCTGTTGCATCGTTATGAAATTTTTCCAGCCGTCTTATATTTAACCCCACCCAAGAAATATGTCTTTGATAGGTCCAAAAACAACTTGAATCATCGAAAGCGGCGACATTTCTTTGATGTTTTGCTGAAAAACTAGTGATTTCTCGCTAACAAATTTATGTTTACAGTAATGACAGCCCCGCAAATTCAGATTACACACAAGGCTATCCGGATTCGTATGTGAGTGGGTGCAATGGAAGAAGTAGCTTAAAATCGACAGGGTCGGCTGCATTGCACCGGGTTTTTATCCCATATGGCTAAGTTTTTTTTTTCGCAGCGCGGAAAGCGTCGCACAAAGCGCGAACTCCGTACTCCAGCGACGACCCTCAGGAGTCTCCGAAAAAATGCACTCGTGAAATGAAGGACGCGGCCCGGAATCGAACATACAACCTTCGGAGCCCGAGTCGGACGGCTTGACCACTTCACCACGGAGAATCCCGAGAGGGGTGCAATGTGTAATATTAGTAAAGACAGATAATTTACAGAGGCATGGGGTAAATAATTTGTAAATTGACAGGAAAGTAGAAGAAATATATTTCTTACCTTATTTTTCATTTCCTTCTTGTTTCTTCAGCTGCGGGTTAATAATGTGTACACAAGTATTCGTGTTAGCTATTTATATTGAGTTCGTGAAAGCTTCCAAATAGCTGTGCGTTAATGTGCGTATGGAGTGACCAGAAATGATACCGCAATTTAGTCATCATGTTTCCATTTTTAAGGATCTGTTCAGCTGTCTGTGTAGTTTGTTCACACGTACACATGGGTGACAGACCCGCTTTGAGTCTTCGTGAAAGATTGTCTACTCTGCTGTTTACCGTTCAGAGACGGAACATGATTACCTGTTTTGCACTATGAAAATAGTTGTCAGTGTATCTGTAGTGGGCGTTCTTCTTAACGACAAGATGTTGGTCCTCTTTTCATTGAAGTTTATAGATTGATTCGTATGCACGTGTGTTGTCCCCTAATTTGACAACGTGTTTGCTCTCACGTTTCTTGTTATGCCACAATATGTCAATTTCCACAGCAACATTACTCTTCTGTTGATATTCAATGCGTTTGGTGTGTGTGTGTGTGTGTGTGTGTGTGTGTGTGTGTGTGTGTTGTTTTTGTTTTTGTTTTCAATACAGTTGTTTGTCACCGCTGAGGGCTTGCGGAATTGAAAATTCATCACTGTGGAATACAAACTGTTGCCATTGACATTATGCTGATGCTGTAATGTTTAGCGCCTGCAATTCTTCTGAATATTTGTAGCAAAATATCCCAGTTGGTGTGCACGTGGATTAAAGTCTGCGATCTGCTCAGACCTTAATCTGTGTCGGACGATTCAAGTAGGTTGATGACTGCTCTCGGTTGCATAAAATTCAATCCGTCCTTTCTCCAATAATCCTCTTCCTCTTTCAACACATGGTCCTCACATTTTTCCAGTAACTTTTATCAATATTTAATAGCGCGGACTGGATTAGTATCCTGACGTCAGACAATTTGAATATAGTATTGTCAGCTGCCACCTGTCCTTTAATTTTAGCCCACACAAGTTCTATGGGGTTAAAATGAGAATGGTACAGCGGAAGTCTCAAGCACCCATGACGATGCTCTTCTATCAACTTGTCGATTTGATATTTCTTGCTTTTTGGCGTCTGTTTTACAAGGGACAACAATTCTAGCTAGAAATACGTTTCTGGAAATGGTATGTTTTCCATTAGGAGTCATATCTTTATTGCTCCCTTTGTGCTCGATGCTGTAGGTATTTTGTCTTCTTGGGCAACAACATTGATATCATACATGGTCCATAATTGGACACGACGGTCTATCTAGGGATGGAAGCACAGTAATCTCGAGCCAATCTCTAAATACATTACCATTCATCTTATTATGATAATCCCTATTGTCTGTATGCTTTGATACGAACGCGAGCCCAGTATTCTGTTGTAAGCCATTATGCGTATTACCAGCATGGGCCATGACCTAAAGTTGTCCTATACTACTGGGCACATATCGCTTTATCTGTCCATCCACTGATTGCCATTCCTCATCACTTGTGTGGTGCGCATTGATCCACATTTCATCTAAACACACTATGCCATAATTTTCTTTTCGCATTTCCCTTATTTCACGTAGGTATCTGCTTCTCATGGCTCCTAAATGCGGTTGCTCGTAAAGATTATTTCTACCGCCCTTGTAGTTTCAAATAGTGAAGATGATGTCTTTATAATTTTCCACAAAGTTGTTTTTGGATAGCTCTATGTTATTGTTCTTTCTGAACCAAACCCTAAGTTTTCGTACAGTCACTGTTTCTTTGGCATCCAGCATTTTTATAATGCTGGATAATCCTGGATATAAAATCCAAAATTTTTATAATTTTAGGAGTCTCCGTGGCAAAGTGGTCAAGCCTTTTGACTCGGGCTCCAAAGGTCGTGGGTTCAATTCCGGGCCGCATCCTTCTGTTATAGTGATGACGGTAATAGTGATGATAATGTCGGCGATGGTGATGACGGTAATAGTGACGATAATGACGGTGTTGGTGATGACGTTAATAGTGATGACGGTAATAGTGATGATAATTACGGTAATAGTGATGACGGTAATAGTGATGATAATTACGATAATAGTGATGACGGTAATAGTGATGACGGTAATAGTGATGATAATTACGGTAATAGTGATGATAATGACGGTGATGGTGATGATGGTAGTAGTGATGATAATGACGGTGATGGTGATGACGGTAATAGTGATGACGGTAATAGTGATGACGGTAATAGTGATGATAATGACGGTAATGGTGATGACGGTATTAGTGATGATAATGACGGTGATGGTGATGACGGTAATAGTGGTGTCGGTAATAGTGATGATAATGACGGTAATAGTGATGACGGTAACAGTGATGATAATGACGGTAATAGTGATGACGGTAATAGTGATGATAATGACGGTAATAGTGATGACGGTGATAGTGATGATAATGACGGTAATAGTGATGACGGTAATAGTGATGATAATGACGGTATTAATGATGATAATGTCGGTGATGGTGATGACAGTAATAGTAATGATAATGACGGTGATGGTTGTGACGGTAATAGTGATGACGGTAATAGTAATGACGGTAATAGTGATGATAATGACGGTGATGGTAATGACGGTAATAGTAATGATAATGACGGTGATGGTGATGACGGTAATAGTGATGACGGTAATAGTGATGACGGTAATAGTGATGATAATGACGGTGATGGTGATGACGGTAATAGTGATGACGGTAATAGTGATGATAATGACGGTGATGGTGATGACGGTAATAGTGATGATAATGACGGTAATAGTGATGACGGTAATAGTGATGATAATGACCGTGATAGTGATAGCAGTAATAGTGATGATAATAACGTTGATGGTGATGATAATGGCTGTGATGGTGATGACGGTGAGGGTGATGATAATGACGGTGATGGTGATGATAATGACGGTAATAGTGATAAAAATGACGGTAATAGTGATGATAATGACGGTGATGGTGATGACGGTAATAGTGATAACGGTAATAGTGATGATAATGACGGTGATGGTGATGATAATGACGGTAATAGTGATGATAATGACGGTGATATTGATGATAATGACGGTGATTGTGATGATAATGACGGTGATAGTGATGATAATGACGGTGATTGTGATGATAATGACGGTGATTGTGATAACGGTATTAGTGATGACGGTAATAGTGATGATAATGACGGTGATGGTGATGACGGTATTAGTGATGACGGTAATAGTGATGATAATGACGGTGATAGTGATGATAATGACGGTGATTGTGATGACGGTATTAGTGATGACGGTAATAGTGATGATAATGACGGTGATTGTGATGACGGCAATAGTGATGACGGTAATGGTGATGATAATGACGGTGATTGTGATGACGGTATTAGTGATGACGGTAATAGTGATGATAATGACGGTGAGTGTGATGATAATGACGGTAATTGTGATGACGGTATTAGTGATGACGGTAATAGTGCTGATAATGACGGTGATGGTGATAACGCTAATATTGATGACGGTAATAGTGATGATAATTACGGTGATTGTGATGACGGTAATAGTGATGACGGTAATAGTGATGACGGTAATAGTGATGATAATGACAGTGATGGTGATGACGGTAATAGTGATGATAATGACGGTGATGGTGATGATGGTAGTAGTGATGTTAATGACGGTGATGGTGATGACGGTAATAGTGATGACGGTAATAGTGATGACGGTAATAGTGATGATAATGACGGTAATGGTGATGACGGTAATAGTGATGATAATGACGGTGATGGTGATTACGGTAATAGTGATGATAATGACTGTAATAGTGATGACGGTGATAGTGATGATAATTACGGTAATAGTGATGACGGTAATAGTGATGATAATGACGGTATTAATGATGATAATGTCGGTGATGGTGATGACGGTAATAGTAATGATAATGACGGTGATGGTTGTGACGGTAATAGTGATGACGGTAATAGTAATGACGGTAATAGTGATGATAATGACGGTGATGGTAATGACTGTAATAGTAATGATAATGACGGTGATGTTGATGACGGTTATAGTGATGACGGTAATAGTGATGACGGTAATAGTGATGATAATGACGGTGATGGTGATGACGGTAATAGTGATGACGGTAATAGTGATGATAATGACGGTGATGGTGATGATAATGACAGTGATGGTGATAATAATGACGGTAATAGTGATGATAATGACGGCGATATTGATGATAATGACGGTGATTGTGATGATAATGACGGTGATAGTGATGATAATGACGGTGATTGTGATGATAATGACGGTGATTGTGATGACGGTATTAGTGATGACGGTAATAGTGATGATAATGACGGTGATGGTGATGACGGTATTAGTGATGACGGTAATAGTGATGATAATGACGGTGATAGTGATGATAATGACGGTGATTGTGATGACGGTATTATTGATGACGGTAATAGTGATGATAATGACGGTGATTGTGATGACGGTAATAGTGATAACGGTAATGGTGATGATAATGACGGTGATTGTGATGACGGTATTAGTGATGACGGTAATAGTGATAATAATGACGGTGAGTGTGATGATAATGACGGTAATTGTGATGACGGTATTAGTGATGACGGTAATAGTGCTGATAATGACGGTGATGGTGATAACGGTAATAGTGATGACGGTAATAGTGATGATAATGACGGTGATTGTGATGACGGTAATAGTGATGATAATGACGGTGATAGTGATGGTGGTAATAGTGATGACGGTAATAGTGATGATAATGACGGTGATAGTGGTGGCGGTAATAGTGATGACTGTGATAGTGATGACAATGACGCTGATGGTGATGATAATGACGGTGATAGTGATGGCGGTAATAGAGATGACGGTAATAGTGATTATATTGACGATAATAGTGATGATAATGACGGTGATAGTGATGATAATGACGGTGATGGTGATGACGGTAATAGTGATGATAATGACGGTGATAGTGATGATAATGACGGTGATAGTGATGATAATGACGATGAAGGTGATGACGGTAATAATGATTTATAATGACGGTGATGGTGATGACGGTAATAGTGATGATAATGACGGTGATGGTGATGACGGTAATAGTGATGATAATGACGATGAAGGTGATGACGGTAATAATGATCTATAATAACGGTGATGGTGATGACGGTAATAGTGATGATAATGACGGTGAAGGTGGTGACGGTAATAGTGATGATAATGACGGTGATGGTGATGACGGTAATAGTGATGATAATGACGGTGATAGTCTTGGCGGTGATAGTAATGACGGTGATAGTGATGGCGGTAATAGAGATGACGGTAATAGTGATTATATTGACGGTAATAGTGATGATAATGACGGTGATAGTGATGATAATGACGGTGATGGTGATGACGGTAATAGTGATGATAATGAAGGTGATAGTGATGATAATGACGGTGATAGTGATGATAATGACGATGAAGGTGATGACGGTAATAATGATTTATAATGACGGTGATGGTGATGACGGTAATAGTGATGATAATGACGGTGATGGTGATGACGGTAATAGTGATGATAATGACGATGAAGGTGATGACGGTAATAATGATCTATAATGACGGTGATGGTGATGACGGTAATAGTGATGATAATGACGGTGAAGGTGGTGACGGTAATAGTGATGATAATGACGGTGATGGTGATGACGGTAATAGTGATGATAATGACGGTGATAGTGTTGGCGGTAATAGTGATGACTGTGATAGTGATGATAATGACGGTGATAGTGATGATAATGACGGTGATGGTGATGACGGTAATAGTGATGATAATGACGGTAATAATGATGACGGTAATAGTGATGATAATTAAGGTAATAGTGATGATAATGACGGTGACGGTGATGACGGTAATAGTGATGATAATGACGGTAATAGTGATGACGGTAATAGTGATGATAATGACGGTAATAGTGATGACGGTAATAGTGATGAAAATGACGGTGACAGTGATGGCGGTAATAGTGATGACGGTAATATTGATGATAATGACGGTCATAGTGTTGGCGGTAATAGTGATGACTGTGATAGTGATGATAATGACGGTGATAGTGATGATAATGATGGTGATAGTGATGATAATGACAATGATGTTGTGGCGGTATTAGTGATGACGGTAATAGTGATGACTGTGATAGTGATGATAATGACGGTGATAGTGATGATAATGACGGTGATAGTGATGACGGTAATAGTGATGATAATGACGGTAATAGTGATGACGGTAATAGTGATGACGGTAATAGTGATGATAATGACGGTGATGGTGATGACGGTAATAGTGATGATAATGACGGTGATAGTGATGATAATGACGGTGATGGTGATGACGGTAATAGTGATGATAATGACGGTGATAGTGATGATAATGACGGTGATGGTGATGACGGTAATAGTGATGATAATGACTGTGATAGTGATGATAATGACGGTGATAGTGATGACGGTAATAGTGATGACGGTAATATTAATGATAAGGACGGTGATAGTGTTGGCGGTAATAGTGATCACTGTGATAGTCATGATAATGACGGAGATAGTGATAATAATGACGGTGATAGTGATGATAATGACAATGATGTTGTGGCGGTATTAGTCATGACGGTGTTAGTGATGATAATGACGGTGATAGTGATGATAATGACGGTGATAGTGATGACGGTAATAGTAATGATAATGACGGTAATAGTGATGATAATAACGGTAAAAGTGATGACGGTGAAAGTGATGATAATGACGGTGATGGTGATGACGGCAATAGTGATGATAATGACGGTAATAGTGATGACGGTGATAGTGATGACGGTAATAGTGATGATAATGACGGTAATAGTGATGACGGCAATAGTGAGTATAAAGACGGTAATAGTGATGACGGTGATAGTGATGATAATGACGGTAATAGTGATGACGGTAATAGTGATGACGGTGATAGTGATGACGGTAATAGTGATGACGGTGATAGTGATAACGGTGATAGTGATTACGGTGATAGTGATGACGGTAATAGTGACGATAATGACGGTGGTGGTGATGACGTTAATAGTGATGACGGTAATAGTGATGATAATTACGGTAATGGTGATGCCGGTAATAGTGATGACGGTAATAGTGATGACGGTAATAGTGATGATAATGACGGTGATGGTGATGACTGTAATAGTGATGATAATGACCGTGATAGGTATAGCAGTAATAGTGATGATAATAACTTTGATGGTGATGATAATGGCTGTGATGGTGATGACGGTGAGGGTGAAGATAATGACGGTGATGGTAATGACGGTAATAGTAATGATAATGACGGTGATGGTGATGACGGTAATAGTGATGACGGTAATAGTGATGACGGTAATAGTGATGATAATGACGGTAATGGTGATGCCGGTAATAGTGATGACGGTAATAGTGATGACGGTAATAGTGATGATAATGACGGTGATGGTGATGACGGTAATAGTGATGATAATGACCTTGATAGGTATAGCAGTAATAGTGATGATAATAACGTTGATGGTGATGATAATGGCTGTGATGGTGATGACGGTGAGGGTGAAGATAATGACGGTGATTGTGATGATAATGACGGTAATGGTGATAAAAATGACGGTGATAGTGATGATAATGACGGTGATGGTGATGACGGTAATAGTGATGACGGTAATAGTGATGATAATGACGGTGATGGTGATGATAATGACAGTGATGGTGATGATAATGACGGTAATAGTGATAATAATGACGGTGATATTGATGATAATGACGGTGACTGTGATGATAATGACGGTGATTGTGATGATAATGACGGTGATTGTGATGATAATGACGATGATTGTGATGACGGTAATAGTGATGACGGTAATAGTGATGATAATGACGGTGATTGTGATGACGGTATTAGTGATGACGGTAATAGTGATGATAATGACGGTGATTGTGATGATAATGACGGTGATTGTGATGACGGTATTAGTGATGACGGTAATAGTGCTGATAATGACGGTGATGGCGATAACGGTAATAGTGATGACGGTAATAGTGATGATAATGGCGGTTTAATGTGATGACTTTAATAGTGATGACGGTAATAGTGATGATAATGGCAGTGATGGTGATGACGGTAATAGTGATGATAATGACGGTGATAGTGATGGTGGTAATAGTGATGACGGTAATTGTGATGATAATGACGGTGATAGTGGTGGCGGTAATAGTGATGACTTTGATAGTGATAACAATGACGCTGATGGTGATGATAATGACGCTGATAGTGATGGCGGTAATAGAGATGACGGTAATAATGATTATATTGACGGTAATAGTGATGATAATGACGGTGATAGTGATGATAATGACGGTGATGGTGATGACGGTAATAGTGATGATAATGACGGTGATAGTGATGATAATGACGGTGATAGTGATGATAATGACGATGAAGGTGATGAAGGTAATAATGATTTATAATGACGGTGTAGGTGATGACGGTAATAGTGATGATAATGACGGTGATGGTGATGACGGTAATAGTGATGATAATGACGATGAAGGTGATCACGGTAATAATGATTTATAATGACGGTGATGGTGATGACGGTAATAGTGATGATAATGACGGTGAAGGTGGTGACGGTAATAGTGATGATAATGACGGTGATGGTGATGACGGTAATAGTGATGATAATGACGGTAATAGTGATGACGGTAATAGTGATGAAAATGACGGTGACAGTGATGGCGGTAATAGTGATGACTGTAATAGTGATGATAATGACGGTAATAGTGATGACGGTAATAGTGATGAAAATGACGGTGACAGTGATGACGGTAATAGTGATGACGGTAATATTGATGATAATGACGGTGATAGTGTTGGCGGTAATAGTGATGACTGTGCTAGTGATGATAATGACGGTGATAGTGATGATAATGATGGTGATAGTGATGATAATGCCAATGATGTTGTGGCGGTATTAGTGATGACGGTAATAGCGATGACTGTGATAGTGATGATAATGACGGTGATAGTGATGATAATGACGGTGATAGTGATGATAATGACGTTGATAGTGATGACGGTAATAGTGATGATAATGACGGTAATAGTGATGACGGTAATAGTGATGACGGTAATAGTGATGATAATGATGGTGATGGTGATGACGGTAATAGTGATGATAATGACGGTGATAGTGATGATAATGACGGTGATGGTGATGACGGTAATAGTGATGATAATGACGGTGATAGTGATGATAATGACGGTGGTGGTGATGACGGTAATAGTGATGATAATGACGGTGATAGTGATGACGGTAATAGTGATGACGGTAATATTAATGATAATGACGGTGATAGTGTTGGCGGTAATAGTGATGACAGTGATAGTGATGATAATGACGGAGATAGTGATAATAATGACAGTGATAGTGATGATAATGACAATGATGTTGTGGCGGTATTATTGATGACGGTGATAGTGATGATAATGACGGTGATAGTGATGATAATGACGGTGATAGTGATGACGGTAATAGTGATGATAATGACGGTAATAGTGATGTCGGTAATAGTGATGATAATGACGATAATAGTGATGACGGTGATAGTGATGATAATGACGGTGATGGTGATGACGGTAATAGTGATGACGGTGATAGTGATGACGTTAATAGTGATGATAATGACGGTAATGGTGATGACGGCAATAGTGATGATAATGACGGTAATAGTGATGACGGTGATAGTGATGATAATGACGGTAATAGTGATGACGGTAAAAGTGATGACGGTGATAGTGATGACGGTGATAGTGATGACGGTGATAGTGATGACGGTGATAGTGATGATAATGACGGTAATAGTGATGACGGCAATAGTGATAATAATGACGGTAATAGTGATGACGGTGATAGTGATGATAATGACGGTAATATTGATGACGGTAATAGTGATGACGGTGATAGTGATGACGGTGATAGTGATGACGGTAATAGTGATGACGGTGATAGTGATGACGGTGATAGTGATGATAATGACGGTAATAGTGATGACGGTGATAGTGATGATAATGACGGTAATAGTGATGACGGTGATAGTGATGATAATGACGGTAATAGTGATGACGGAAATAGTGATGACGGTAATAGTGATGACGGTGATAGTGATGACGGTGATAGTGATGACGGTGATAGTGATGACGGTGATAGTGATGACGGTGATAGTGATGATAATGACGGTAATAGTGATGACGGCAATAGTGATGATAATGACGGTTATAGTGATGACGGTGATAGTGATGATAATGACGGTAATAGTGATGACGGTGATAGTGATGATAATTACGGTAATAGTGATGACGGTATTAGTGATGACGGTAATAGTGATGACGGTGATTCTGATGACGGTAATAGGTATGACGGTGATAGTGATGACGGTGATGGTGATGATTGTCGTGTCCTCCTTTACAGTGTCGTCCCTGGAGTGAAGAGAGTCGACACCCACATTATAATATTTTTTTCCTCTCAATATTCTGGAGAATCCACCAGCTTCCGTCCAACACACTCCATCAGCCTATGGACACCTTTTCCTATCACTCTCTCACTGTCGTACTATGCCCCTTCTCATACTTTCCCAACGCAACATACTCAACAACTCTTGCTTCTAAAAATTAATAAAAATTAATTTATTAAAAGAAAAGTGTAACGTATATGAGACGTGTATGCGAAGAAAATGTGTGACGTGTTCTATAAAGTGTGTAGAATCGGACTCTCAGACAACAACCCAGTCAGCTGATCCCAGCAAGGATAGACCACAGCACGTTACGTCAGAACATGTACTTCTCACCCAGTGCCGAAACCATCCTGCTGGATACTGATTTGCCTCTGTAGACCTCTGGTAATCCCATTTCATGATCATCCGAAATAGACACCGGTGGTATTAACAGTTAATCATGGACCGGTTGCACCCTACACAATGTCCGTTCCTATCGTTCATTAAAAAAAAATGCACAAGTCCTTTGTAGTGTGTACACAGTTATTAATGTTAATTGTTAATGTACTTGTTCCTCACTCGTGTCTATCTATCCTCACGTATCATGTCTTGTGTTCTATTACACGAGATTATATCACACTAGGTAACTAGTATCAGTAATGTTCTCAGTTAGTTACTACTGTCTGATGTTGTGTGGTGCATCAGTAATCATCACTCTCTTTGGTGAATCAACTTCCTTCTAGCTTTAGTTACGTTCTGTACGCAACTTTATTGATTGTTGAACTGGTGTTCTTCCGAATGGGATTTGAATCTTTCCCAAAAACTTGTTGAGTTTCCTTGGATCTAGTAGGGAACCTAGGATAGAAACAACACATCTGGTGATAGTACTAGTCACTGATCCTTTCGGCTGAGTGTAAGCCTATCGCCTTGCTTAATGATCTTTAGCTAACTAAACTATGTCCTAGAGCAGATTAGCTACCCACCTAGGGCCGAATCAGGCTATGATAAGAAAAGACCAATAAACAGAGTGCAACCTCAGTATTCTATTCACCTTAGCAGAGCCAATATCACTATTCTACTCTAACTAGTTTTCCACTAACAGTGCTAATCATCACACTATAGGTTTAACAAGGCTACAGTCTATATTAATTAGAACTAATAGACTATATTGACTACCTTATGCAAAACCGCCTCATTCCCGGGATGGCTACTACACTTTGCCATAACGGCACATGCTAGTTAATCTTAAATTAATCTAACACTGTAGAGCTCTCCCACAAACACGTCCATCATAATCCACGGTTTTGGTCAACTCCCTTTCTCCCAATCATGGTTTATGGCAAAACCTAAAATTTGTCACGTGACATGGGTGACGTCCTGCAGGTGTTATTTGCTCATATCATCCATTGTCAAGAATCGATTTTTCCTGGCTTTAGTCCTAGTCAAAGTTGTCATCACTTGTTTAGATTCCCAAAACAAGCCAGCGAGTTCCCGTATACCCCCAACAACAGTCGCAAATAACCAGCCGTCAATCTTCTCGATGTTCCGGAAACTAAGAATTGACATATGTACTGTTACTTCCGTGCTAAGTACTTCCGTTTTCCCTCTGATATGTTTATGACTTGTCAAAGTCATATATGATTCAGCGCACTCACTTCCTCTATACCTCTGCCACTGTTTAATTTTGTCCGACAGGTGATGGCTAACATCCGATTGCCACTATGATCCCCCGGGCTCCATCTGCATTCAAATGTTGACAAACTGTCACGGCGATTGTCGGGATTAGTCTCCCGCACTTCCGAGTGTGGCCAATCCGTCAACCATATGTACAAGTACAACTGTTATTTCTGCCCGACCTGTTTTGGAAACACGTGCAGCCACAACTATGAATGTTTTCTCTGTATAAGTTGAAACACTTGTTGCTTAGCAGATAGTCCGGTTAATCAAAAAATCCTCTAGAATAATCAACCGGTTAAACACACGGTTTTATTTTGTGACATAGGCCCCCTCCTAAGAGAGTAGTCCATCTCACTCTTCTCCACCGTGAGTTTAATCCAGATGATTCATTCTTCTTCTTCAGGAGCTGGGTGTCTTGACAAGAAATCCGCTCCAACATTTTCCTTCCCAGGAATGTACTCTACTGTGAAATTATAAGGTTGAAGTAACAACGACCACCGCATCAAACGGGCGTTGAGCTTCTGAGAAGTAGCCAAGAACATCAGGGGTTGATGATCCGACTGGACTCGAAACTTAACTCCATACAAATATGGCTGAAATTTTCGCACTGCCCATACGAGGGACAAGCACTCTCTCTCGACGGTTGAATAATTCCTCTCCGCCTGTAGAAGTTTCTTACTTGCATATGCCTAAGTTTTCAAAACCGAAGCATCGTCTTTTCCTTCCTGTAACAAAGCGGCTCCAATTCCAATCGCACTCGCATCCGTTCTCAACACAAATGGTTTGGAAAGGTCAGGGAGCTGTAATACAGGTTTGCTGACCAAGGCCTCCTTTAACTGACTATAGGCATTCTCACATTCGGGTGTCCAAATGATTTGGTCCGGGAATCCCTTTTTCAAGGTTTCCGTCAACGGAGCTCCCAGTTCAGTGAAATGTGGGATAAATTTGTGATAGAACCCACACAACGAGAGAAAAGATCGCACATCCTTCTTCGTTTTTGGCCTTGGTGCATTTCTGATTTTCTCCAGGTTCTTCTCTTCTGGGACAATGTGTCCTGGAGTGATGGTGTGACCTAGAAATTCCAGAGTCTGGTAACCAATCATGCACTTGGTTGGACGAGCAGTAAGCCCTGCTTCCTTGAGCCTATTAAACACTCTCTCCAAGGATTGTAAGTGGTCATCCAGGCTGTCACTGGAAATCAGAATATCATCCATGAAAGAGATGATGGACGGATCCTGTAACGGATCTAGTAAAGTCCTCATCATGCGTGTAAACACACTAGGCGCATTGCTGAGTCCAAAGGGCATGACCTTGAATTCGTAGTGTCCACTGGGTGTACTGAAAGCCAACAGTGGTCGAATCTCCGGTTTGACTGGTATCTGATAGTACCCCCGACTCAGATCCACCTTTGAAAAGTACCGAGCCTTATGGAGCCTAGCGAATAACTGAGTTGGATTCGGCAAAGGTTCCACCTGAAATTGTGTGTGACTGTTCAGAAGTCGGTAGTCTATACACAACCGGTGTTCTCCACTTGGTTTCCGTAACAAAACTACCCCTGCATTGTATGGGGATGTGGATAGTGCAATCACGTCATCCTCCAGCAGTTTCTGTATTTCCTCCTCCAGGGCCTTTTCTTTAGAGAATGGCACTGGGTAAACCTTTTGACGAACAGGCTCCTGTGTGGTCAAAGTCATCTCAAACTCAACCAACCTCGTTCGTCCTGGTTTATCAGTCAGTATCTCCTTATGAGACTTGAGAACCTGGGTTATCCTTTCCCTCTCCTGGGAGGTCAGATCAGGGTTCACTTGCACATCCCTATATGTTTCCTGGTGTACCAAGGGATATTCCCTGCCCTCGCTGGTTCCCACTTCTGTCTCCACTGCAACTGCCATTGCCATGAGGTGAGCTGCCTTGTCTCCAGGTCTCTCTTCGTATTTCCGCAAGAGATTGATATGGAAAATCTTCGACTTTCCCCGGATCCGGATCTGATAGTTGGTTCTGGATATCACCCTTTCCACGGGAAATGGTCCTTGCCAACCTATCTCCAGTTTGTTGTTTCCCGTTGGGAGTAGCAACAAGACTTTATCTCCCACCTCTAGAGATCTTTCTTTAGACCTACGGTTGTAGTAAGCCGCATGTCTTTTCCTGGCCTTTTTCAAGTTTTGATTTGCCAGAGTCCATCCCTTGTGGAGTTTTTCTTTCAGTTCCTCCACGTATTTATAGGATGAGATCACTTCTTCTGACGTCCCCTCTTCAGTCCAACTCCTCAACATGGCTTCCAACGGTCCTTTGATTGGACGACCAAACAGCAACGTAGCGGGTGGTAGTCCTGTTGAGCCATGAGGAACTCCCCGATAGGCAAAGAGTGCTGCTGGGATATATTCATCCCACCTATCAGGTTTTTCCTGCGCTAGTTTCCTGAGCATTGTCATCAACGTGCCGTTGAAACGCTCTACTTGTCCATTGGCTTGAGGGTGGTAAGGGCTGGTATGTATGTGGTTAGAGTGAAACACCCTAAATACCTCCTCCATGAGTTTTCCACAAAACTGAGATCCATTGTCCGTCAGAATTTGATCCGGAAAGCCTAATCTGGTAAAGGTCTCCATCAGTGCGTCCGCCACTCTTTTCGAGTCAATCGTGGTCAACGGTATAGCCTCACCCCACATTGTACAGCAATCCACCATTGTGAGTATATACATGTTCCTCTTCCTAGTCCTGGGAAGTGGACCCACGATATCGATGGCTACCCTCTCGAAAGGAGAGTTCATGATGGGCATCTCACCCAACACCACCGGTGCTGTCCAGTGTTTCGGTGCCACCCTCTGGCACTCAGGACATGACTTCACATACCGACGCACATCCTCTGTCATTCCCGGCCAATAGTAATGGCAGGAAATTCGCTGCATGGTGGCGGCAAATCCCATGTGTCCACTAAAGGAGATGGTATGCCCCATATGAAGAATCTGGGACCGGTGAGCTTTCGGGACGACCAACTGACCGTATAGGTTGTCTCCCCTTCCTGCTCTCCTGTAGAGTATCCTATTCTTCATGTAGTACTGCCCCCTTCCTGGTGGATCAGCACTTTTCTGCAGCTTTTTGTAGCAAGGACGTAAAGTATCATCCTCACTCTGGGCAGTTCGTAGCTCCCCCGGCATTGGGTTAGTCACAATTGCGTCTGCCTCTTCCGTTTTCGTCTGAGAGCGAGTCTGCATTGCTCCCATATGGATTGGCTCCCTGGGCATTCCCAGAAAGACATACCGGCAACCTAGGATGACTGGAAAAATGGGATCGGTAAATACAGCGGCCTTGATGGTGCCGGTGACGTACCTTGACCGAATCTCCACATTAGCAATAGGCAACTTCATGACTACAGCACTCTTCTGTGCAGGCTGTATATCCAATGTCTCACCTGTGAATTGTTCTGGATGTACCAGATCCGCAGAAATCACGGCCTCCCCGTCCAGTCCTGTGTCGTATAAACACTCCACTTGACGACCGTTAACCTCTACCAATTCCACTACAGGTGGTTTTTCCTGGTCTGGAGTCTCTTCCTCGGCCTCGACCTGTTCGGTGGGCTCCACCTTAGGTTTTCCTGAGCACACGACGAATTGAGTGTCTCCTGACTTTCCCTTGCAGTCAATAGCATTGTGCGTATTCGACTGGCATTGGTTGCACCATTTCCCTGTCCTAGATTTTCTATTGCCAGACTTGAGTGAGCTCTCCTGGTGGCGAGCTTCCTTGTTGACCTTGGCATTTTCTGTGACAACCTCCTTGGAAGTCACTTGACATGCTGCGAAGTGAGGGTTCTTAGCCTTCGATTTGCAGTCCCTCGTATTGTGAGAGGGCGACTTACAAATTGAACACCACTTCTCCGACCACGGTCGTTTAGGTGTAGAGCTTGAAGTGCTCTTGCTTCCCTCCTTCTTCTTCTCTGAACTATCCTCTGATTTTTGCACATAAGGTTCCCACTTTTTTGTTCCTGAGTTTTTGGTTTTCTTCTTGTCATGTTTCTCTTGACTTTTGGAGTTGGTGGAAAGGTTTTCCCCTGCCTCCCCATGTACCTCGACGAACCGTTCTGCTAATTTAGTCACGAGGTCAATACGTTCCGCTCCTTGTTCTCCCAGGAACGTCCTGAGAGGTTTAGACATTTGCTTCTTCAGCTGGTCGACCACCATGAGCTCTTCCAGACTCTCATAGTCATGTGCGAACCCAGCCAAATCCATCCACTTGTGGAGATAAGATATTAGACGCAAACTGTAGGCGGCAAACAACTCCCCCGGTTCTCGTTTCGCTGCTCGAAATTTTTTCCGGTAGGTATGTGACGTAACCTCGAATCGTTTCAGCAGAGCCGTCTTTAACTCGTCATAATTGTTCTCATGTCCTGGTGGCAGGCGAGAATAAACCTCGTATCCGGTCCCGCGTAAACCCTGGGATAGCTTAAGATTCCATTTGTTACGCTCCAGACCCATAGCAACTGACATAGCCTCGAAGCGTTAAAGGTATTGGTCTTTTCTTCTTCTTCTTCTTTCGTTCGCTTGAAATATGTCTATATCTGCAATGTCGTCTCTTGCATGAATTGAACTGTTTTTTTTTCAGTTCACACAGTGGTCCATAGAGTTTATCTTCCACTGTCGTCTCTCTAGGCCAGAAGGTTTGCCTAGATATGTTATATTTTGGGCAGTCTTGGAGTATGTGCTCTGCTGTCTGCGACGCCAATCCACATGTGCACATGGCTGTTTCACCAATCTTGAATTTTGTATACATGTGGTTGCGTAATCTATTGTGTCCTGTTCTGAGGCGCAGAATAATGACTTGTTCTGGTCTGTCCATAATGTGGTAGTCATCTTGAGCAGGTTTTGGTTGCTTTCTGACTGATTTGATCATTCTTTTCTTTTGGTGGTATGTAACGGGCACATCAGGCTGTTCCTCTTTGGCTCCTTCCTTAGCCAATTGATCAGCTCTGTCGTTTCCGGGTACTCCACAGTGGGATGGTATCCACTGTATGGTGACTTTATGCTGACTGCTAAGTTCAGAAAGTAGTGTCCTTAGTACTGGCAATTTCCCAGAGAGGAGCGCCTCGAGTACTGATTTTGCATCTGTTAGTAGCACCACAGGTTGTGTACCATTGCTGTTATTTAGTAATTTCTCTGTTGCTATCTTGATTGCCTCAATTTCGGCATCATAGTTATGGCAGTACTTTCCTGTCGGTACTCTGGCTGTGTCCCTAGTATTATTTGGGTATTCTATGTACACTCCCGCTCCTCCAATCTTCTCTTTGTCCTCCTCGTAGACCGCTAAAGGAAACTTCATGGCATGGTACCCATGTCCACCTACTGGTGTTGAGCCTGGGATGGAGGAACTTCCAACTGCTCCCTCAGTTTCTCCATTAGATTGACTCTTCAACTCGAGTTCCCTCATCCGGTACTCGTGCTCCCTTTTCTGAGCTTCTTGTTCAGCCTCCAGTTTCCTAGCTGCTTGCTCAGCTTCAAATTTCTTAGCTGCTTGCTCAGCTTCCGATTTCTTAGCTTCTTGTTCCAACTCCATCCTTCTCAATTCCAACTCGGCCTTTCGATCTTCCCTTTCTGCTTGACGATACTCTCTCTCCACTTCCTGTATGTAATCCGTTAGAGCAGACCCCGCCAATCCCATGTCCTCCCCCTTTGCCCTTAATTCTACTGTGCTTAGTTTAGGGGTGGCCATTATACAGAGAGGTAAGCTAGCAGGTCGAGTACAATATAGCTGCAAATTACTATACAGATATATGAACAAGTACTATAAATCTAGATATTACCACGCACAGCACATTCACTCAGTGACAAGAGTAGAATCAGGACCACAGACCTATGCAGACGTGTGAAGTGTGAACAGGTAAGATATTAGTCCCAACCCCTATCCACATTCACTCTAGCTGGATTCTCCAAAATGATATCTCCCTCTTATAACTAAGGATCCCGTGTCAAAAGACCCCGTTGTCAGAAGATCCCACTGTCAAAGGTTCCTGCTTGCAGGAGATCTCGCTGTCAAAGGATTCCGTTTACGGGAGATCCCGCTGTCCAAAGATCCCGTTTACGAGAGATCCCGCTGTCCAAAGATTCCGTTTACGAGAGATCCCGCTGTCCAAAGATCCCGTTTACGAGCCCCCAATAATGTCGTGTCCTCCTTTACAGTGTCGTCCCTGGAGTGAAGAGAGTCGACACCCACATTATAATATTTATTTCCTCTCAATATTCTGGAGAATCCACCAGCTTCCGTCCAACACACTCCATCAGCCTATGGACACCTTTTCCTATCACTCTCTCACTGTCGTACTATGCCCCTTCTCATACTTTCCCAACGCAACATACTCAACAACTCTTGCTTCTAAAAATTAATAAAGATTAATTTATTAAAAGAAAAGTGTAACGTATATGAGACGTGTATGCGAAGAAAATGTGTGACGTGTTCTATAAAGTGTGTAGAATCGGACTCTCAGACAACAACCCAGTCAGCTGATCCCAGCAAGGATAGACCACAGCACGTTACGTCAGAACATGTACTTCTCACCCAGTGCCGAAACCATCCTGCTGGATACTGATTTGCCTCTGTAGACCTCTGGTAATCCCATTTCATGATCATCCGAAATAGACACCGGTGGTATTAACAGTTAATCATGGACCGGTTGCACCCTACACAATGTCCGTTCCTATCGTTCATTAAAAAAATGCACAAGTCCTTTGTAGTGTGTACACAGTTATTAATGTTAATTGTTAATGTACTTGTTCCTCACTCGTGTCTATCTATCCTCACGTATCATGTCTTGTGTTCTATTACACGAGATTATATCACACTAGGTAACTAGTATCAGTAATGTTCTCAGTTAGTTACTACTGTCTGATGTTGTGTGGTGCATCAGTAATCATCACTCTCTTTGGTGAATCAACTTCCTTCTAGCTTTAGTTACGTTCTGTACGCAACTTTATTGATTGTTGAACTGGTGTTCTTCCGAATGGGATTTGAATCTTTCCCAAAAACTTGTTGAGTTTCCTTGGATCTAGTAGGGAACCTAGGATAGAAACAACACATCTGGTGATAGTACTAGTCACTGATCCTTTCGGCTGAGTGTAAGCCTATCGCCTTGCTTAATGATCTTTAGCTAACTAAACTATGTCCTAGAGCAGATTAGCTACCCACCTAGGGCCGAATCAGGCTATGATAAGAAAAGACCAATAAACAGAGTGCAACCTCAGTATTCTATTCACCTTAGCAGAGCCAATATCACTATTCTACTCTAACTAGTTTTCCACTAACAGTGCTAATCATCACACTATAGGTTTAACAAGGCTACAGTCTATATTAATTAGAACTAATAGACTATATTGACTACCTTATGCAAAACCGCCTCATTCACGGAATGGATACTACACTTTGCCATAACGGCACATGCTAGTTAATCTTAAATTAATCTAACACTGTAGAGCTCTCCCACAAACACGTCCATCATAATCCACGGTTTTGTTCAACTCCCTTTCTCCCAATCATGGTTTATGGCAAAACCTAAAATTGGTCACGTGATATGGGTGACATCCTGCAGGTGTTATTTGCTCATATCATCCATTGTCAAGAATCGATTTTTCCTGGCTTTAGTCATAGTCAAAGTTGTCATCACTTGTTTAGATTCCCAAAACAAGCCAGCGAGTTCCCGTATACCCCCAACAACAGTCGCAAATAACCAGCCGTCAATCTTCTCGATGTTCCGGAAACTAAGAATTGACATATGTACTGTTACTTCCGTGCTAAGTACTTCCATTTTCCCTCTGATATGTTTATGACTTGTCAAAGTGATATATGATTCAGCGCACTCACTTCCTCTATACCTCTGCCACTGTTTAATTTTGTCCGACAGGTGATGGATAACATCCGATTGCCACTATGATCCCCCGGGCTCCATCTGCATTCAAATGTTGACAAACTGTCACGGCGATTGTCGGGATTAGTCTCCCGCACTTCCGAGTGTGGCCAATCCGTCAACAATATGTACAAGTACAACTGTTATTTCTGCCCGACCTGTTTTGGAAACACGTGCAGCCACAACTATGAATGTTTTCTCTGTATAAGTTGAAACACTTGTTGCTTAGCAGATAGTCCGGTTAATCAAAAAATCCTCTAGAATAATCAACCGGTTAAACACACGGTTTTATTTTGTGACAATGATAATGACGGTAATAGTGATGACGGCAATAGTGATGATAATGACGGTAATACTGATGACGGCAATAGTGATGATAATGACGGTGATAGTGATGACGGTGATAGTGATGATAATGACGGTAATTGTGATGACGGTGATAGTGATGATAATGACGGTAATAGTGATGACGGTGATAGTGATGATAATTACGGTAATAGTGATGACGGTAATAGTGATGACGGTAATAGTGATGACGGTGATAGTGATGACGGTAATAGTGATGACGGTGATAGTGATGACGGTGATAGTGATGATAATGACGGTAATAGTGATGACGGCAATAGTGATGATAATGACGGTAATAGTGATGACGGTGATAGTGATGATAATGACGGTAATAGTGATGACGGTAATAGTGATGATAATGACGGTAATAGTGATGACGGTAATAGTGATGATAATGACGGTAATAGTGGTGACGGTAATAGTGGTGATAATGACGGTAATAGTGATGACGGTGATAGTGATGATAATGACGGTAATAGTGGTGACGGTAATATTGATGATAATGACGGTAATAGTGATGACGGTAATAGTGATGATAATGACGGTGATAGTGATAGCGGTAATAGTGATGATAATGACGGTGATAGTGATAGCGGTAATACTGATGATAATGACTGTAATAGTGATGACAGTAATAGTGATGATAATGACGGTGATGCATATGACGGTAATAGTGATGATAATGACGGTAATAGTGATGACGGTAATAGTGATGATAATTACGGTGATGCATATGACGGTAATAGTGATGATAATGACGGTAATAGTGATGATAATGACGGTAATAGTCATGATAATGACGGTAATATTGATGGTAATGACGGTAATAGTGATGATAATCATGGTGATATTGGTGGCGGTAATAGTGATGAGAATGACGGTGATGGTGAAGGCGTTAATAGTGATGATAATGACGGTGATAGTGATGGTGGTAATAGTGATGACGGTAATAGTGATGATAATGACGGTGATAGTGATGACGGTAATAGTGATGACGGTAAAAGTGATGATAATGACGGTGATAGTGGTGGCGGTAATAGTGATGACTGTGATAGTTATGACAATGACGCTGATGGTGATGATAATGACGGTGATAGTGATGGCGGTAATAGAGATGACGGTAATAGTGGTTATATTGTCGGTAATCGTGATGATAATGACGGTAATAGTGATGATAATGACGGTGATAGTGATGATAATGACGGTGATAGTGATGATAATGACGATGAAGGTGATGACGGTAATAATGATTTATAATGACGGTGATGGTGATGACGGTAATAGTGATGATAATGACGTGATGGTGATAACGGTAATAGTGTTGATAATGACGATGAAGGTGATGACGGTAATAATGATTTATAATGACGGTGATGGTGATGACGGTAATAGTGATGATAATGACGGTGAAGGTGGTGACGGTAATAGTGATGATAATGACAATGATAGTGATGACGGTAATAGTGATGATAATGACGGTAATAGTTATGACGGTAATAGTGATGATAATGACGGTAATAGTGATGACGGTAATAGTGATGAAAATGACGGTGACAGTGATGGCGGTAATAGTGATGACGTTAATAGTGATGATAATGACGGTAATAGTGTTGGCGGTAATAGTGATGACTGTGATAGTGATGATAATGACGGTGATAGTGATGATAATGACGGTGATGGTGATGACGGTAATAGTGATGATAATGACGGTAATAATGATGACGGTAATAGTGATGATATATAAGGTAATAGTGATGATAATGACGGTGACGGTGATGACGGTAATAGTGATGATAATGACGGTAATAGTGATGACGGTAATAGTGATGATAATGACGGTAATAGTGATGACGGTAATAGTGATGAAAATGACGGTGACAGTGATGGCGGTAATAGTGATGACGGTAATATTAATGATAATGACGGTGATAGTTTTGGCGGTAATAGTGATGACTGTGATAGTGATGATAATGACGGTGATAGTGATGATAATGACAATGATGTTTTGGCGGTATTAGTGATGACGGTAATAGTGATGACTGTGATAGTGATGATAATGACGGTGATAGTGATGATAATGACGGTGATAGTGATGATAATGACGGTGATAGTGATGACAGTAATAGTGATGATAATGACGGTAATGGTGATGACGGTAATAGTGATGATAATGACGGTGATGGTGATGACGGTAATAGTGATGATAATGACGGTGATGGTGATGACGGTAATAGTGATAATAATGACGGTGATAGTGATGATTATGATGGTGATAGTGATGATAATGACAATGATGTTGTGGCGATAATAGTGATGACGGTAATAGTGATGACGGTGATAGTGATGATAATGACGGTGATAGTGATGATAATGACGGTGACGGTGATGACGGTAATAGTGATGATAATGACGGTGATTGCGATGACGGTATTAGTGATGACTGTAATAGTGATGATAATGACTGTGATTGTGATGATAATGACGGTGATTGTGATGACGGTATTAGTGATGACGGTAATAGTGCTGATAATGACGGTGATGGCGATAACGGTAATAGTGATGACGGTAATAGTGATGATAATGACGGTGGAATGTGATGACTTTAATAGTGATGACGGTAATAGTGATGATAATGGCAGTGATGGTGATGACGGTAATAGTGATGATAATGACGGTGATAGTGATGGTGGTAATAGTGATGACGGTAATAGTGATGATAATGACGGTGATAGTGGTGGCGGTAATAGTGATGACTGTGATAGTGATGACAATGACGCTGATGGTGATGATAATGACGGTGATAGTGATGGCGGTAATAGAGATGACGGTAATAGTGATTATATTGACGGTAATAGTGATGATAATGACGGTGATAGTGATGATAATGACGGTGATGGTGATGACGGTAATAGTGATGATAATGACGGTGATAGTGATGATAATGACGGTGATAGTGATGATAATGACGATGAAGGTGATGAAGGTAATAATGATTTATAATGACAGTGAAGGTGATGACGGTAATAGTGATGATAATGACGGTGATGGTGATGACGGTAATAGTGATGATAATGACGATGAAGGTGATCACGGTAATAATGATTTATAATGACGGTGATGGTGATGACGGTAATAGTGATGATAATGACGGTGAAGGTGGTGACGGTAATAGTGATGATAATGACGGTGATGGTGATGACGGTAATAGTGATGATAATGACGGTAATAGTGATGACGGTAATAGTGATGAAAATGACGGTGACAGTGATGGCGGTAATAGTGATGACTGTAATAGTGATGATAATGACGGTAATAGTGATGACGGTAATAGTGATGAAAATGACGGTGACAGTGATGGCGGTAATAGTAATGACTGTAATATTGATGATAATGACGGTGATAGTGTTGGCGGTAATAGTGATGACTGTGATAGTGATGATAATGACGGTGATAGTGATGATAATGATGGTGATAGTGATGATAATGCCAATGATGTTGTGGCGGTATTAGTGATGACGGTAATAGTGATGACTGTGATAGTGATGATAATGACGGTGATAGTGATGATAATGACGGCTATAGTGATGATAATGACGGTGATAGTGATGACGGTATTAGTGATGATAATGACGGTAATAGTGATGACGGTAATAGTGATGACGGTAATAGTGATGATAATGACGGTGATGGTGATGACGGTAATAGTGATGAAAATGATGGTGATAGTGATGATAATGACGGTGATGGTGATGACGGTAATAGTGATGATAATGACGGTGATAGTGATGATAATGACGGTGATGGTGATGACGGTAATAGTGATGATAATGACGGTGATAGTGATGACGGTAATAGTGATGACGGTAATATTAATGATAATGACGGTGATAGTGTTGGCGGTAATAGTGATGACAGTGATAGTGATGATAATGACGGAGATAGTGATAATAATGACAGTGATAGTGATGATAATGACAATGATGTTGTGGCGGTATTATTGATGACGGTGATAGTGATGATAATGACGGTGATAGTGATGATAATGACGGAGATAGTGATGACGGTAATAGGGATGATAATGACGGTAATAGTGATGACGGTAATAGTGATGATAATGACGATAATAGTGATGACGGTGATAGTGATGATAATGACGGTGATGGTGATGACGGTAATAGTGATGACGGTGATAGTGATGACGTTAATAGTGATGATAATGACGGTAATGGTGATGACGGCAATAGTGATGATAATGACGGTAATAGTGATGACGGTGATAGTGATGATAATGACGGTAATAGTGATGACGGTAAAAGTGATGACAGTGATAGTGATGACGGTAATAGTGATGACGGTGATAGTGATGACGGTGATAGTGATGACGGTGATAGTGATGACGGTGATAGTGATGATAATGACGGTAATAGTGATGACGGTAATAGTGATAATAATGACGGTAATAGTGATGACGGTGATAGTGATGATAATGACGGTAATAGTGATGACGGTAATAGTGATGACGGTGATAGTGATGACGGTGATAGTGATGACGGTAATAGTGATGACGGTGATAGTGATGGCGGTGATAGTGATGATAATGACGGTAATAGTGATGACGGTGATAGTGATGATAATGACGGTAAAAGTGATGACGGTGATAGTGATGATAATGACGGTAATAGTGATGATGGCAATAGTGATGACGGTAATTGTGATGACGGTGATAGTGATGACGGTGATAGTGATGACGGTGATAGTGATGACGGTGATAGTGATGACGGTGATAGTGATGATAATGACGGTAATAGTGATGACGACAATAGTGATGATAATGACGGTAATAGTGATGACGGTGGTGGTGATGATAATTAAGGTAATAGTGATGACGGTAATAGTGATGACGGTAATAGTGATGACGGTGATAGTGATGACGGTAATAGTGATGACGGTGATAGTGATGACGGTGATAGTGATGATAATGACGGTAATATTGATGACGGCAATAGTGATGATAATGACGGTAATAGTGATGACGGTAATAGTGATGATAATGACAATGATAGTGATGACGGTAATAGTGATGATAATGACGGTAATAGTTATGACGGTAATAGTGATGATAATGACGGTAATAGTGATGACGGTAATAGTGATGAAAATGACGGTGACAGTGATGGCGGTAATAGTGATGACGTTAATAGTGATGATAATGACGGTAATAGTGTTGGCGGTAATAGTGATGACTGTGATAGTGATGATAATGACGGTGATAGTGATGATAATGACGGTGATGGTGATGACGGTAATAGTGATGATAATGACGGTAATAATGATGACGGTAATAGTGATGATATATAAGGTAATAGTGATGATAATGACGGTGACGGTGATGACGGTAATAGTGATGATAATGACGGTAATAGTGATGACGGTAATAGTGATGATAATGACGGTAATAGTGATGACGGTAATAGTGATGAAAATGACGGTGACAGTGATGGCGGTAATAGTGATGACGGTAATATTAATGATAATGACGGTGATAGTTTTGGCGGTAATAGTGATGACTGTGATAGTGATGATAATGACGGTGATAGTGATGATAATGACAATGATGTTTTGGCGGTATTAGTGATGACGGTAATAGTGATGACTGTGATAGTGATGATAATGACGGTGATAGTGATGATAATGACGGTGATAGTGATGATAATGACGGTGATAGTGATGACAGTAATAGTGATGATAATGACGGTAATGGTGATGACGGTAATAGTGATGATAATGACGGTGATGGTGATGACGGTAATAGTGATGATAATGACGGTGATGGTGATGACGGTAATAGTGATAATAATGACGGTGATAGTGATGATTATGATGGTGATAGTGATGATAATGACAATGATGTTGTGGCGATAATAGTGATGACGGTAATAGTGATGACGGTGATAGTGATGATAATGACGGTGATAGTGATGATAATGACGGTGACGGTGATGACGGTAATAGTGATGATAATGACGGTGATTGCGATGACGGTATTAGTGATGACTGTAATAGTGATGATAATGACTGTGATTGTGATGATAATGACGGTGATTGTGATGACGGTATTAGTGATGACGGTAATAGTGCTGATAATGACGGTGATGGCGATAACGGTAATAGTGATGACGGTAATAGTGATGATAATGACGGTGGAATGTGATGACTTTAATAGTGATGACGGTATTAGTGATGATAATGGCAGTGATGGTGATGACGGTAATAGTGATGATAATGACGGTGATAGTGATGGTGGTAATAGTGATGACGGTAATAGTGATGATAATGACGGTGATAGTGGTGGCGGTAATAGTGATGACTGTGATAGTGATGACAATGACGCTGATGGTGATGATAATGACGGTGATAGTGATGGCGGTAATAGAGATGACGGTAATAGTGATTATATTGACGGTAATAGTGATGATAATGACGGTGATAGTGATGATAATGACGGTGATGGTGATGACGGTAATAGTGATGATAATGACGGTGATAGTGATGATAATGACGGTGATAGTGATGATAATGACGATGAAGGTGATGAAGGTAATAATGATTTATAATGACAGTGAAGGTGATGACGGTAATAGTGATGATAATGACGGTGATGGTGATGACGGTAATAGTGATGATAATGACGATGAAGGTGATCACGGTAATAATGATTTATAATGACGGTGATGGTGATGACGGTAATAGTGATGATAATGACGGTGAAGGTGGTGACGGTAATAGTGATGATAATGACGGTGATGGTGATGACGGTAATAGTGATGATAATGACGGTAATAGTGATGACGGTAATAGTGATGAAAATGACGGTGACAGTGATGGCGGTAATAGTGATGACTGTAATAGTGATGATAATGACGGTAATAGTGATGACGGTAATAGTGATGAAAATGACGGTGACAGTGATGGCGGTAATAGTAATGACTGTAATATTGATGATAATGACGGTGATAGTGTTGGCGGTAATAGTGATGACTGTGATAGTGATGATAATGACGTTGATAGTGATGATAATGATGGTGATAGTGATGATAATGCCAATGATGTTGTGGCGGTATTAGTGATGACGGTAATAGTGATGACTGTGATAGTGATGATAATGACGGTGATAGTGATGATAATGACGGCTATAGTGATGATAATGACGGTGATAGTGATGACGGTATTAGTGATGATAATGACGGTAATAGTGATGACGGTAATAGTGATGACGGTAATAGTGATGATAATGACGGTGATGGTGATGACGGTAATAGTGATGAAAATGATGGTGATAGTGATGATAATGACGGTGATGGTGATGACGGTAATAGTGATGATAATGACGGTGATAGTGATGATAATGACGGTGATGGTGATGACGGTAATAGTGATGATAATGACGGTGATAGTGATGACGGTAATAGTGATGACGGTAATATTAATGATAATGACGGTGATAGTGTTGGCGGTAATAGTGATGACAGTGATAGTGATGATAATGACGGAGATAGTGATAATAATGACAGTGATAGTGATGATAATGACAATGATGTTGTGGCGGTATTATTGATGACGGTGATAGTGATGATAATGACGGTGATAGTGATGATAATGACGGAGATAGTGATGACGGTAATAGTGATGATAATGACGGTAATAGTGATGACGGTAATAGTGATGATAATGACGATAATAGTGATGACGGTGATAGTGATGATAATGACGGTGATGGTGATGACGGTAATAGTGATGACGGTGATAGTGATGACGTTAATAGTGATGATAATGACGGTAATGGTGATGACGGCAATAGTGATGATAATGACGGTAATAGTGATGACGGTGATAGTGATGATAATGACGGTAATAGTGATGACGGTAAAAGTGATGACGGTGATAGTGATGACGGTAATAGTGATGACGGTGATAGTGATGACGGTGATAGTGATGACGGTGATAGTGATGACGGTGATAGTGATGATAATGACGGTAATAGTGATGACGGTAATAGTGATAATAATGACGGTAATAGTGATGACGGTGATAGTGATGATAATGACGGTAATAGTGATGACGGTAATAGTGATGACGGTGATAGTGATGACGGTGATAGTGATGACGGTAATAGTGATGACGGTGATAGTGATGGCGGTGATAGTGATGATAATGACGGTAATAGTGATGACGGTGATAGTGATGATAATGACGGTAATAGTGATGACGGTGATAGTGATGATAATGACGGTAATAGTGATGACGGCAATAGTGATGACGGTAATAGTGATGACGGTGATAGTGATGACGGTGATAGTGATGACGGTGATAGTGATGACGGTGATAGTGATGACGGTGATAGTGATGATAATGACGTTAATAGTGATGACGACAATAGTGATGATAATGACGGTAATAGTGATGACGGTGGTGGTGATGATAATTACGGTAATAGTGATGACGGTAATAGTGATGACGGTAATAGTGATGACGGTGATAGTGATGACGGTAATAGTGATGACGGTGATAGTGATGACGGTGATAGTGATGATAATGACGGTAATATTGATGACGGCAATAGTGATGATAATGACGGTAATAGTGATGACGGTAATAGTGATGATAATGACAATGATAGTGATGACGGTAATAGTGATGATAATGACGGTAATAGTTATGACGGTAATAGTGATGATAATGACGGTAATAGTGATGACGGTAATAGTGATGAAAATGACGGTGACAGTGATGGCGGTAATAGTGATGACGTTAATAGTGATGATAATGACGGTAATAGTGTTGGCGGTAATAGTGATGACTGTGATAGTGATGATAATGACGGTGATAGTGATGATAATGACGGTGATGGTGATGACGGTAATAGTGATGATAATGACGGTAATAATGATGACGGTAATAGTGATGATATATAAGGTAATAGTGATGATAATGACGGTGACGGTGATGACGGTAATAGTGATGATAATGACGGTAATAGTGATGACGGTAATAGTGATGATAATGACGGTAATAGTGATGACGGTAATAGTGATGAAAATGACGGTGACAGTGATGGCGGTAATAGTGATGACGGTAATATTAATGATAATGACGGTGATAGTTTTGGCGGTAATAGTGATGACTGTGATAGTGATGATAATGACGGTGATAGTGATGATAATGACAATGATGTTTTGGCGGTATTAGTGATGACGGTAATAGTGATGACTGTGATAGTGATGATAATGACGGTGATAGTGATGATAATGACGGTGATAGTGATGATAATGACGGTGATAGTGATGACAGTAATAGTGATGATAATGACGGTAATGGTGATGACGGTAATAGTGATGATAATGACGGTGATGGTGATGACGGTAATAGTGATGATAATGACGGTGATGGTGATGACGGTAATAGTGATAATAATGACGGTGATAGTGATGATTATGATGGTGATAGTGATGATAATGACAATGATGTTGTGGCGATAATAGTGATGACGGTAATAGTGATGACGGTGATAGTGATGATAATGACGGTGATAGTGATGATAATGACGGTGACGGTGATGACGGTAATAGTGATGATAATGACGGTGATTGCGATGACGGTATTAGTGATGACTGTAATAGTGATGATAATGACTGTGATTGTGATGATAATGACGGTGATTGTGATGACGGTATTAGTGATGACGGTAATAGTGCTGATAATGACGGTGATGGCGATAACGGTAATAGTGATGACGGTAATAGTGATGATAATGACGGTGGAATGTGATGACTTTAATAGTGATGACGGTAATAGTGATGATAATGGCAGTGATGGTGATGACGGTAATAGTGATGATAATGACGGTGATAGTGATGGTGGTAATAGTGATGACGGTAATAGTGATGATAATGACGGTGATAGTGGTGGCGGTAATAGTGATGACTGTGATAGTGATGACAATGACGCTGATGGTGATGATAATGACGGTGATAGTGATGGCGGTAATAGAGATGACGGTAATAGTGATTATATTGACGGTAATAGTGATGATAATGACGGTGATAGTGATGATAATGACGGTGATGGTGATGACGGTAATAGTGATGATAATGACGGTGATAGTGATGATAATGACGGTGATAGTGATGATAATGACGATGAAGGTGATGAAGGTAATAATGATTTATAATGACAGTGAAGGTGATGACGGTAATAGTGATGATAATGACGGTGATGGTGATGACGGTAATAGTGATGATAATGACGATGAAGGTGATCACGGTAATAATGATTTATAATGACGGTGATGGTGATGACGGTAATAGTGATGATAATGACGGTGAAGGTGGTGACGGTAATAGTGATGATAATGACGGTGATGGTGATGACGGTAATAGTGATGATAATGACGGTAATAGTGATGACGGTAATAGTGATGAAAATTACGGTGACAGTGATGGCGGTAATAGTGATGACTGTAATAGTGATGATAATGACGGTAATAGTGATGACGGTAATAGTGATGAAAATGACGGTGACAGTGATGGCGGTAATAGTAATGACTGTAATATTGATGATAATGACGGTGATAGTGTTGGCGGTAATAGTGATGACTGTGATAGTGATGATAATGACGGTGATAGTGATGACAATGATGGTGATAGTGATGATAATGCCAATGATGTTGTGGCGGTATTAGTGATGACGGTAATAGTGATGACTGTGATAGTGATGATAATGACGGTGATAGTGATGATAATGACGGCTATAGTGATGATAATGACGGTGATAGTGATGACGGTATTAGTGATGATAATGACGGTAATAGTGATGACGGTAATAGTGATGACGGTAATAGTGATGATAATGACGGTGATGGTGATGACGGTAATAGTGATGAAAATGATGGTGATAGTGATGATAATGACGGTGATGGTGATGACGGTAATAGTGATGATAATGACGGTGATAGTGATGATAATGACGGTGATGGTGATGACGGTAATAGTGATGATAATGACGGTGATAGTGATGACGGTAATAGTGATGACGGTAATATTAATGATAATGACGGTGATAGTGTTGGCGGTAATAGTGATGACAGTGATAGTGATGATAATGACGGAGATAGTGATAATAATGACAGTGATAGTGATGATAATTACAATGATGTTGTGGCGGTATTATTGATGACGGTGATAGTGATGATAATGACGGTGATAGTGATGATAATGACGGAGATAGTGATGACGGTAATAGTGATGATAATGACGGTAATAGTGATGACGGTAATAGTGATGATAATGACGATAATAGTGATGACGGTGATAGTGATGATAATGACGGTGATGGTGATGACGGTAATAGTGATGACGGTGATAGTGATGACGTTAATAGTGATGATAATGACGGTAATGGTGATGACGGCAATAGTGATGATAATGACGGTAATAGTGATGACGGTAATAGTGATGACGGTGATAGTGATGATAATGACGGTAATAGTGATGACGGTAAAAGTGATGACGGTGATAGTGATGACGGTAATAGTGATGACGGTGATAGTGATGACGGTGATAGTGATGACGGTGATAGTGATGACGGTGATAGTGATGATAATGACGGTAATAGTGATGACGGTAATAGTGATAATAATGACGGTAATAGTGATGACGGTGATAGTGATGATAATGACGGTAATAGTGATGACGGTAATAGTGATGACGGTGATAGTGATGACGGTGATAGTGATGACGGTAATAGTGATGACGGTGATAGTGATGGCGGTGATAGTGATGATAATGACGGTAATAGTGATGACGGTGATAGTGATGATAATGACGGTAATAGTGATGACGGTGATAGTGATGATAATGACGGTAATAGTGATGACGGCAATAGTGATGACGGTAATAGTGATGACGGTGATAGTGATGACGGTGATAGTGATGACGGTGATAGTGATGACGGTGATAGTGATGACGGTGATAGTGATGATAATGACGGTAATAGTGATGACGACAATAGTGATGATAATGACGGTAATAGTGATGACGGTGGTGGTGATGATAATTACGGTAATAGTGATGACGGTAATAGTGATGACGGTAATAGTGATGACGGTGATAGTGATGACGGTAATAGTGATGACGGTGATAGTGATGACGGTGATAGTGATGATAATGACGGTAATAGTGATGACGGCAATAGTGATGATAATGACGGTAATAGTGATGACGGTGATAGTGATGATAATGACGGTAATAGTGATGACGGTAATAGTGATGATAATGACGGTAATAGTGATGACGGTAATAGTGATGATAATGACGGTAATAGTGATGAAGGTGATAGTGATGATAATGACGGTAATAGTGATGACGGTAATAGTGATGATAATGACGGTAATAGTGGTGACGGTAATAGTGATGATAATGACGGTAATAGTGATGACGGTGATAGTGATGATAATGACGGTAATAGTGGTGACGGTAATAGTGATGATAATGACGGTAATAGTGATGACGGTAATAGTGATGATAATGACGGTGATAGTGATAGCGGTAATAGTGATGATAATGACGGTGATAGTGATAGCGGTAATACTGATGATAATGACTGTAATAGTGATGACAGTAATAGTGATGATTATAACGGTGATGCATATGACGGTAATAGTGATGATAATGACGGTAATAGTGATGACGGTAATAGTGATGATAATTACGGTGATGCATATGACGGTAATAGTGATGATAATGACGGTAATAGTGATGATAATGACGGTAATAGTGATGATAATGACGGTAATATTGATGGTAATGACGGTAATAGTGATGATAATCATGGTGATATTGGTGGCGGTAATAGTGATGAGAATGACGGTGATGGTGAAGGCGTTAATAGTGATGATAATGACGGTGATAGTGATGGTGGTAATAGTGATGACGGTAATAGTGATGATAATGACGGTGATAGTGATGACGGTAATAGTGATGACGGTAATAGTGATGATAATGACAGTGATGGTGATGACGGTAATAGTGATGATAATGACGGTGATAGTGATGGTGGTAATAGTGATGACGGTAAAAGTGATTATAATGACGGTGATAGTGGTGGCGGTAATAGTGATGACTGTGATAGTGATGACAATGACGCTGATGGTGATGATAATGACGGTGATAGTGATGGCGGTAATAGAGATGACGGTAATAGTGGTTATATTGTCGGTAATAGTGATGATAATGACGGTGATAGTGATGATAATGACGGTGATGGTGATGACGGTAATAGTGATGATAATGACGGTGATGGTGATGACGGTAATAGTGATGATAATGACGGTGATATTGATGATAATGACGGTGATAGTGATGATAATGACGATGAAGGTGATGACGGTAATAATGATTTATAATGACGGTGATGGTGATGACGGTAATAGTGATGATAATGACGTGATGGTGATAACGGTAATAGTGATGATAATGACGATGAAGGTGATGACGGTAATAATGATTTATAATGACGGTGATGGTGATGACGGTAATAGTGATGATAATGACGGTAATAGTGATGACGGTAATAGTGATGAAAATGACAATGACAGTGATGGCGGTAATAGTGATGAAGTTAATAGTGATGATAATGACGGTAATAGTGTTGGCGGTAATAGTGATGACTGTGATAGTGATGATAATGACGGTGATAGTGATGATAATGACGGTAATTGTGATGACGGTAATAGTGATGATAATGACGGTAATAATGATGACGGTAATAGTGATGATATATAAGGTAATAGTGATGATAATGACGGTGACGGTGATGACGGTAATAGTGATGATAATGACGGTAATAGTGATGACGGTAATAGTGATGATAATGACGGTAATAGTGATGACGGTAATAGTGATGAAAATGACGGTGACAGTGATGGCGGTAATAGTGATGACGGTAATATTAATGATAATGACGGTGATAGTTTTGGCGGTAATAGTGATGACTGTGATAGTGATGATAATGACGGTGATAGTGATGATAATGACAATGATGTTTTGGCGGTATTAGTGATGACGGTAATAGTGATGACTGTGATAGTGATGATAATGACGGTGATAGTGATGATAATGACGGTGATAGTGATGATAATGACGGTGATAGTGATGACGGTAATAGTGATGATAATGACGGTAATAGTGATGACGGTAATAGTGATGACGGTAATAGTGATGATAATGACGGTGATGGTGATGACGGTAATAGTGATGATAATGACGGTGATGGTGATGACGGTAATAGTGATAATAATGACGGTGATAGTGATGATTATGATGGTGATAGTGATGATAATGACAATGATGTTGTGGCGATATTAGTGATGACGGTAATAGTGATGAATGTGATAGTGATGATAATGACGGTGATAGTGATGATAATGACGGTGATAGTGATGATAATGACGGTGATGGTGATGACGGTAATAGTAATGATAATGACGGTGATAGTGATGATAATAACGGTGATGGTAATGACGGTAATAGTGATGACGGTAATATTAATGATAATGACGGTGATAGTGTTGGCGGTAATAGTGATGACTGTGATAGTGATGATAATGACGGAGATAGTGATAATAATGACGGTGATAGTGATGATAATGACAATGATGTTGTGGCGGTATTAGTGATGACGGTGATAGTGATGATAATGACGGTGATATTGATGATAATGACGGTGATAGTGAAGACGGTAATAGTGATGATAATGACGGTAATAGTGATGACGGTAATAGTGATGGTAATGACGGTAATAGTGATGACGGTGATAGTGATGATAATGACGGTGATGGTGATGACGGTAATAGTTATGACGGTAATAGTGATGATAATGACGGTAATAGTGTTGACGGCAATAGTGATGATAATGACGTTAATAGTGATGACGGTGATAGTGATGATAATGACGGTAATAGTGATGACGGTAATAGTGATGACGGTGATAGTGATGACGGTAATAGTGATGACGGTGATAGTGATGACGGTGATAGTGATGACGGTGATAGTGATGATAATGACGGTAATAGTGATGACGGCAATAGTGATGATAATGACGGTAATAGTGATGACGGTGATAGTGATGATAATGACGGTAATAGTGATGACGGTAATAGTGATGACGGTGATAGTGATGACGGTGATAGTGATGACGGTAATAGTGATGACGGTGATAGTGATGACGGTGATAGTGATGATAATGACGGTAATAGTGATGACGGTGATAGTGATGATAATGACGGTAATAGTGATGACGGTGATAGTGATGATAATGACGGTAATAGTGATGACGGTAATAGTGATGACGGTGATAGTGATGACGGTGATAGTGATGACGGTGATAGTGATGACGGTGATAGTGATGACGGTGATAGTGATGATAATGACGGTAATAGTGATGACGGCAATAGAGATGATAATGACGGTGATAGTGATGACGGTGATAGTGATGATAATGACGGTAATAGTGATGACGGTGATAGTGATGATAATGACGGTAATAGTGATGACGGTAATAGTGATGATAATGACGGTAATAGTGATGACGGTAATAGTGATGATAATGACGGTAATAGTGATGACGGTGATAGTGATGATAATGACGGTAATAGTGATGACGGTAATAGTGATGATAATGACGGTAATAGTGGTGACGGTAATAGTGATGATAATGACGGTAATAGTGATGACGGTGATAGTGATGATAATGACGGTAATAGTGATGACGGTAATAATGATGATAATGACGGTAATAGTGATGACGGTAATAGTGATGATAATGACGGTGATGGTGATGACGGTGATAGTGGTGATAATGACGGTAATAGTGATGATAATTACGGCAATAGTGATGATAATGACGGTAATATTGATGGTAATGACGGTAATAGTGATGATAATGATGGTGATATTGGTGGCGGTAATAGTGATGATAATGACGGTGATGGTGATGGCGTTAATAGTGATGACGGTAATAGTGATGATAATGACGGTGATGGTGATGACGGTAATAGTGATGAAAATGATGGTGATTGTGATGATAATGACGGTGATGGTGATGACGGTAATAGTGATGATAATGACGGTGATAGTGATGATAATGACGGTGATGGTGATGACGGTAATAGTGATGATAATGACGGTGATAGTGATGACGGTAATAGTGATGACGGTAATATTAATGATAATGACGGTGATAGTGTTGGCGGTAATAGTGATGACAGTGATAGTGATGATAATGACGGAGATAGTGATAATAATGACAGTGATAGTGATGATAATGACACTGATGTTGTGGCGGTATTATTGATGACGGTGATAGTGATGATAATGACGGTGATAGTGATGATAATGACGGTGATAGTGATGACGGTAATAGTGATGATAATGACGGTAATAGTGATGACGGTAATAGTGATGATAATGACGATAATAGTGATGACGGTGATAGTGATGATAATGACGGTGATGGTGATGACGGTAATAGTGATGACGGTGATAGTGATGACGTTAATAGTGATGATAATGACGGTAATGGTGATGACGGCAATAGTGATGATAATGACGGTAATAGTGATGACGGTGATAGTGATGATAATGACGGTAATAGTGATGACGGTAAAAGTGATGACGGTGATAGTGATGACGGTAATAGTGATGACGGTGATAGTGATGACGGCGATAGTGATGACGGTGATAGTGATGACGGTGATAGTGATGATAATGACGGTAATAGTGATGACGGCAATAGTGATAATAATGACGGTAATAGTGATGACGGTGATAGTGATGATAATGACGGTAATAGTGATGACGGTAATAGTGATGACGGTGATAGTGATGACGGTGATAGTGATGACGGTAATAGTGATGACGGTGATAGTGATGGCGGTGATAGTGATGATAATGACGGTAATAGTGATGACGGTGATAGTGATGATAATGACGGTAATAGTGATGACGGTGATAGTGATGATAATGACGGTAATAGTGATGACGGCAATAGTGATGACGGTAATAGTGATGACGGTGATAGTGATGACGGTGATAGTGATGACGGTGATAGTGATGACGGTGATAGTGATGACGGTGATAGTGATGATAATGACGGTAATAGTGATGACGACAATAGTGATGATAATGACGGTGATAGTGATGACGGTGATAGTGATGATAATGACGGTAATTGTGATGACGGTGATAGTGATGATAATGACGGTAATAGTGATGACGGTGATAGTGATGATAATTACGGTAATAGTGATGACGGTAATAGTGATGACGGTAATAGTGATGACGGTGATAGTGATGACGGTAATAGTGATGATAATGACGGTGATAGTGATGATAATGACGGTGATAGTGATGACGGTAATAGTGATGACGGCAATAGTGATGATAAATGACGGTAATAGTGATGACGGTAATAGTGATGATAATGACGGTGATGGTGAAGGCGTTAATAGTGATGATAATGACGGTGATAGTGATGGTGGTAATAGTGATGACGGTAATAGTGATGATAATGACGGTGATAGTGATGACGGTAATAGTGATGACGGTAATAGTGATGATAATGACAGTGATGGTGATGACGGTAATAGTGATGATAATGACGGTGATAGTGATGGTGGTAATAGTGATGACGGTAAAAGTGATGATAATGACGGTGATAGTGGTGGCGGTAATAGTGATGACTGTGATAGTGATGACAATGACGCTGATGGTGATGATAATGACGGTGATAGTGATGGCGGTAATAGAGATGACGGTAATAGTGGTTATATTGTCGGTAATAGTGATGATAATGACGGTGATAGTGATGATAATGACGGTGATGGTGATGACGGTAATAGTGATGATAATGACGGTGATATTGATGATAATGACGGTGATAGTGATGATAATGACGATGAAGGTGATGACGGTAATAATGATTTATAATGACGGTGATGGTGATGACGGTAATAGTGATGATAATGACGTGATGGTGATAACGGTAATAGTGATGATAATGACGATGAAGGTGATGACGGTAATAATGATTTATAATGACGGTGATGGTGATGACGGTAATAGTGATGATAATGACGGTAATAGTGATGACGGTAATAGTGATGAAAATGACGATGACAGTGATGGCGGTAATAGTGATGAAGTTAATAGTGATGATAATGACGGTAATAGTGTTGGCGGTAATAGTGATGACTGTGATAGTGATGATAATGACGGTGATAGTGATGATAATGACGGTAATTGTGATGACGGTAATAGTGATGATAATGACGGTAATAATGATGACGGTAATAGTGATGATATATAAGGTAATAGTGATGATAATGACGGTGACGGTGATGACGGTAATAGTGATGATAATGACGGTAATAGTGATGACGGTAATAGTGATGATAATGACGGTAATAGTGATGACGGTAATAGTGATGAAAATGACGGTGACAGTGATGGCGGTAATAGTGATGACGGTAATATTAATGATAATGACGGTGATAGTTTTGGCGGTAATAGTGATGACTGTGATAGTGATGATAATGACGGTGATAGTGATGATAATGACAATGATGTTTTGGCGGTATTAGTGATGACGGTAATAGTGATGACTGTGATAGTGATGATAATGACGGTGATAGTGATGATAATGACGGTGATAGTGATGATAATGACGGTGATAGTGATGACGGTAATAGTGATGATAATGACGGTAATAGTGATGACGGTAATAGTGATGACGGTAATAGTGATGATAATGACGGTGATGGTGATGACGGTAATAGTGATGATAATGACGGTGATGGTGATGACGGTAATAGTGATAATAATGACGGTGATAGTGATGATTATGATGGTGATAGTGATGATAATGACAATGATGTTGTGGCGATATTAGTGATGACGGTAATAGTGATGAATGTGATAGTGATGATAATGACGGTGATAGTGATGATAATGACGGTGATAGTGATGATAATGACGGTGATGGTGATGACGGTAATAGTAATGATAATGACGGTGATAGTGATGATAATAACGGTGATGGTGATGACGGTAATAGTGATGATAATGACGGTGATAGTGATGATAATGACGGTGATAGTGATGACGGTAATAGTGATGACGGTAATATTAATGATAATGACGGTGATAGTGTTGGCGGTAATAGTGATGACTGTGATAGTGATGATAATGACGGAGATAGTGATAATAATGACGGTGATAGTGATGATAATGACAATGATGTTGTGGCGGTATTAGTGATGGCGGTGATAGTGATGATAATGACGGTGATATTGATGATAATGACGGTGATAGTGAAGACGGTAATAGTGATGATAATGACGGTAATAGTGATGACGGTAATAGTGATGATAATGACGGTAATAGTGATGACGGTGATAGTGATGATAATGACGGTGATGGTGATGACGGTAATAGTTATGACGGTAATAGTGATGATAATGACAGTAATAGTGTTGACGGCAATAGTGATGATAATGACGTTAATAGTGATGACGGTGATAGTGATGATAATGACGGTAATAGTGATGACGGTAATAGTGATGACGGTGATAGTGATGACGGTAATAGTGATGACGGTGATAGTGATGACGGTGATAGTGATGACGGTGATAGTGATGATAAAGACGGTAATAGTGATGACGGCAATAGTGATGATAATGACGGTAATAGTGATGACGGTGATAGTGATGATAATGACGGTAATAGTGATGACGGTAATAGTGATGACGGTGATAGTGATGACGGTGATAGTGATGACGGTAATAGTGATGACGGTGATAGTGATGACGGTGATAGTGATGATAATGACGGTAATAGTGATGACGGTGATAGTGATGATAATGACGGTAATAGTGATGACGGTAATAGTGATGACGGTGATAGTGATGACGGTGATAGTGATGACGGTGATAGTGATGACGGTGATAGTGATGACGGTGATAGTGATGATAATGACGGTAATAGTGATGACGGCAATAGAGATGATAATGACGGTGATAGTGATGACGGTGATAGTGATGATAATGACGGTAATAGTGATGACGGTGATAGTGATGATAATGACGATAATAGTGATGACGGTAATAGTGATGATAATGACGGTAATAGTGATGACGGTAATAGTGATGATAATGACGGTAATAGTGATGACGGTGATAGTGATGATAATGACGGTAATAGTGATGACGGTAATAGTGATGATAATGACGGTAATAGTGGTGACGGTAATAGTGATGATAATGACGGTAATAGTGATGACGGTGATAGTGATGATAATGACGGTAATAGTGATGACGGTAATAATGATGATAATGACGGTAATAGTGATGACGGTAATAGTGATGATAATGACGGTGATGGTGATGACGGTGATAGTGGTGATAATGACGGTAATAGTGATGATAATTACGGCAATAGTGATGATAATGACGGTAATATTGATGGTAATGACGGTAATAGTGATGATAATGATGGTGATATTGGTGGCGGTAATAGTGATGATAATGACGGTGATGGTGATGGCGTTAATAGTGATGACGGTAATAGTGATGATAATGACGGTGATGGTGATGACGGTAATAGTGATGAAAATGATGGTGATTGTGATGATAATGACGGTGATGGTGATGACGGTAATAGTGATGATAATGACGGTGATAGTGATGATAATGACGGTGATGGTGATGACGGTAATAGTGATGATAATGACGGTGATAGTGATGACGGTAATAGTGATGACGGTAATATTAATGATAATGACGGTGATAGTGTTGGCGGTAATAGTGATGACAGTGATAGTGATGATAATGACGGAGATAGTGATAATAATGACAGTGATAGTGATGATAATGACAATGATGTTGTGGCGGTATTATTGATGACGGTGATAGTGATGATAATGACGGTGATAGTGATGATAATGACGGTGATAGTGATGACGGTAATAGTGATGATAATGACGGTAATAGTGATGACGGTAATAGTGATGATAATGACGATAATAGTGATGACGGTGATAGTGATGATAATGACGGTGATGGTGATGACGGTAATAGTGATGACGGTGATAGTGATGACGTTAATAGTGATGATAATGACGGTAATGGTGATGACGGCAATAGTGATGATAATGACGGTAATAGTGATGACGGTGATAGTGATGATAATGACGGTAATAGTGATGACGGTAAAAGTGATGACGGTGATAGTGATGACGGTAATAGTGATGACGGTGATAGTGATGACGGCGATAGTGATGACGGTGATAGTGATGACGGTGATAGTGATGATAATGACGGTAATAGTGATGACGGCAATAGTGATAATAATGACGGTAATAGTGATGACGGTGATAGTGATGATAATGACGGTAATAGTGATGACGGTAATAGTGATGACGGTGATAGTGATGACGGTGATAGTGATGACGGTAATAGTGATGACGGTGATAGTGATGGCGGTGATAGTGATGATAATGACGGTAATAGTGATGACGGTGATAGTGATGATAATGACGGTAATAGTGATGACGGTGATAGTGATGATAATGACGGTAATAGTGATGACGGCAATAGTGATGACGGTAATAGTGATGACGGTGATAGTGATGACGGTGATAGTGATGACGGTGATAGTGATGACGGTGATAGTGATGACGGTGATAGTGATGATAATGACGGTAATAGTGATGACGACAATAGTGATGATAATGACGGTGATAGTGATGACGGTGATAGTGATGATAATGACGGTAATTGTGATGACGGTGATAGTGATGATAATGACGGTAATAGTGATGACGGTGATAGTGATGATAATTACGGTAATAGTGATGACGGTAATAGTGATGACGGTAATAGTGATGACGGTGATAGTGATGACGGTAATAGTGATGATAATGACGGTGATAGTGATGATAATGACGGTGATAGTGATGACGGTAATAGTGATGACGGCAATAGTGATGATAAATGACGGTAATAGTGACTACGTTAATAGTGATGATAATGACGGTAATAGTGATGACGGCAATAGTGATGATAATGACGGTGATAGTGATGACGGTGATAGTGATGATAATGACGGTAATTGTGATGACGGTGATAGTGATGATAATGACAATGATGTTTTGGCGGTATTAGTGATGACGGTAATAGTGATGACTGTGATAGTGATGATAATGACGGTGATAGTGATGATAATGACGGTGATAGTGATGATAATGACGGTGATAGTGATGACAGTAATAGTGATGATAATGACGGTAATAGTGATGACGGTAATAGTGATGATAATGACGGTGATGGTGATGACGGTAATAGTGATGATAATGACGGTGATGGTGATGACGGTAATAGTGATAATAATGACGGTGATAGTGATGATTATGATGGTGATAGTGATGATAATGACAATGATGTTGTGGCGATAATAGTGATGACGGTAATAGTGATGACTGTGATAGTGATGATAATGACGGTGATAGTGATGATAATGACGGTGATAGTGATGATAATGACGGTGACGGTAATGACGGTAATAGTGATGATAATGACGGTGATTGCGATGACGGTATTAGTGATGACTGTAATAGTGATGATAATGACTGTGATTGTGATGATAATGACGGTGATTGTGATGACGGTATTAGTGATGACGGTAATAGTGCTGATAATGACGGTGATGGCGATAACGGTAATAGTGATGACGGTAATAGTGATGATAATGACGGTGGAATGTGATGACTTTAATAGTGATGACGGTAATAGTGATGATAATGGCAGTGATGGTGATGACGGTAATAGTGATGATAATGACGGTGATAGTGATGGTGGTAATAGTGATGACGGTAATAGTGATGATAATGACGGTGATAGTGGTGGCGGTAATAGTGATGACTGTGATAGTGATGACAATGACGCTGATGGTGATGATAATGACGGTGATAGTGATGGCGGTAATAGAGATGACGGTAATAGTGATTATATTGACGGTAATAGTGATGATAATGACGGTGATAGTGATGATAATGACGGTGATGGTGATGACGGTAATAGTGATGATAATGACGGTGATAGTGATGATAATGACGGTGATAGTGATGATAATGACGATGAAGGTGATGAAGGTAATAATGATTTATAATGACAGTGAAGGTGATGACGGTAATAGTGATGATAATGACGGTGATGGTGATGACGGTAATAGTGATGATAATGACGATGAAGGTGATCACGGTAATAATGATTTATAATGACGGTGATGGTGATGACGGTAATAGTGATGATAATGACGTGATGGTGATAACGGTAATAGTGATGATAATGACGATGAAGGTGATGACGGTAATAATGATTTATAATGACGGTGATGGTGATGACGGTAATAGTGATGATAATGACGGTAATAGTGATGACGGTAATAGTGATGAAAATGACGATGACAGTGATGGCGGTAATAGTGATGAAGTTAATAGTGATGATAATGACGGTAATAGTGTTGGCGGTAATAGTGATGACTGTGATAGTGATGATAATGACGGTGATAGTGATGATAATGACGGTAATTGTGATGACGGTAATAGTGATGATAATGACGGTAATAATGATGACGGTAATAGTGATGATATATAAGGTAATAGTGATGATAATGACGGTGACGGTGATGACGGTAATAGTGATGATAATGACGGTAATAGTGATGACGGTAATAGTGATGATAATGACGGTAATAGTGATGACGGTAATAGTGATGAAAATGACGGTGACAGTGATGGCGGTAATAGTGATGACGGTAATATTAATGATAATGACGGTGATAGTTTTGGCGGTAATAGTGATGACTGTGATAGTGATGATAATGACGGTGATAGTGATGATAATGACAATGATGTTTTGGCGGTATTAGTGATGACGGTAATAGTGATGACTGTGATAGTGATGATAATGACGGTGATAGTGATGATAATGACGGTGATAGTGATGATAATGACGGTGATAGTGATGACGGTAATAGTGATGATAATGACGGTAATAGTGATGACGGTAATAGTGATGACGGTAATAGTGATGATAATGACGGTGATGGTGATGACGGTAATAGTGATGATAATGACGGTGATGGTGATGACGGTAATAGTGATAATAATGACGGTGATAGTGATGATTATGATGGTGATAGTGATGATAATGACAATGATGTTGTGGCGATATTAGTGATGACGGTAATAGTGATGAATGTGATAGTGATGATAATGACGGTGATAGTGATGATAATGACGGTGATAGTGATGATAATGACGGTGATGGTGATGACGGTAATAGTGATGATAATGACGGTGATAGTGATGATAATAACGGTGATCGTGATGACGGTAATAGTGATGATAATGACGGTGATAGTGATGATAATGACGGTGATAGTGATGACGGTAATAGTGATGACGGTAATATTAATGATAATGACGGTGATAGTGTTGGCGGTAATAGTGATGACTGTGATAGTGATGATAATGACGGAGATAGTGATAATAATGACGGTGATAGTGATGATAATGACAATGATGTTGTGGCGGTATTAGTGATGACGGTGATAGTGATGATAATGACGGTGATATTGATGATAATGACGGTGATAGTGAAGACGGTAATAGTGATGATAATGACGGTAATAGTGATGACGGTAATAGTGATGATAATGACGGTAATAGTGATGACGGTGATAGTGATGATAATGACGGTGATGGTGATGACGGTAATAGTTATGACGGTAATAGTGATGATAATGACGGTAATAGTGTTGACGGCAATAGTGATGATAATGACGTTAATAGTGATGACGGTGATAGTGATGATAATGACGGTAATAGTGATGACGGTAATAGTGATGACGGTGATAGTGATGACGGTAATAGTGATGACGGTGATAGTGATGACGGTGATAGTGATGACGGTGATAGTGATGATAATGACGGTAATAGTGATGACGGTAATAGTGATGACGGTGATAGTGATGACGGTGATAGTGATGACGGTAATAGTGATGACGGTGATAGTGATGACGGTGATAGTGATGATAATGACGGTAATAGTGATGACGGTGATAGTGATGATAATGACGGTAATAGTGATGACGGTGATAGTGATGATAATGACGGTAATAGTGATGACGGTAATAGTGATGACGGTGATAGTGATGACGGTGATAGTGATGACGGTGATAGTGATGACGGTGATAGTGATGACGGTGATAGTGATGATAATGACGGTAATAGTGATGACGGCAATAGAGATGATAATGACGGTGATAGTGATGACGGTGATAGTGATGATAATGACGGTAATAGTGATGACGGTGATAGTGATGATAATGACGGTAATAGTGATGACGGTAATAGTGATGATAATGACGGTAATAGTGATGACGGTAATAGTGATGATAATGACGGTAATAGTGATGACGGTGATAGTGATGATAATGACGGTAATAGTGATGACGGTAATAGTGATGATAATGACGGTAATAGTGGTGACGGTAATAGTGATGATAATGACGGTAATAGTGATGACGGTGATAGTGATGTTAATGACGGTAATAGTGATGACGGTAATAATGATAATAATGACGGTAATAGTGATGACGGTAATAGTGATGATAATGACGGTGATGGTGATGACGGTGATAGTGGTGATAATGACGGTAATAGTGATGATAATTACGGCAATAGTGATGATAATGACGGTAATATTGATGGTAATGACGGTAATAGTGATGATAATGATGGTGATATTGGTGGCGGTAATAGTGATGATAATGACGGTGATGGTGATGGCGTTAATAGTGATGACGGTAATAGTGATGATAATGACGGTGATGGTGATGACGGTAATAGTGATGAAAATGATGGTGATTGTGATGATAATGACGGTGATGGTGATGACGGTAATAGTGATGATAATGACGGTGATAGTGATGATAATGACGGTGATGGTGATGACGGTAATAGTGATGATAATGACGGTGATAGTAATGACGGTAATAGTGATGACGGTAATATTAATGATAATGACGGTGATAGTGTTGGCGGTAATAGTGATGACAGTGATAGTGATGATAATGACGGAGATAGTGATAATAATGACAGTGATAGTGATGATAATGACAATGATGTTGTGGCGGTATTATTGATGACGGTGATAGTGATGATAATGACGGTGATAGTGATGATAATGACGGTGATAGTGATGACGGTAATAGTGATGATAATGACGGTAATAGTGATGACGGTAATAGTGATGATAATGACGATAATAGTGATGACGGTGATAGTGATGATAATGACGGTGATGGTGATGACGGTAATAGTGATGACGGTGATAGTGATGACGTTAATAGTGATGATAATGACGGTAATGGTGATGACGGCAATAGTGATGATAATGACGGTAATAGTGATGACGGTGATAGTGATGATAATGACGGTAATAGTGATGACGGTAAAAGTGATGACGGTGATAGTGATGACGGTAATAGTGATGACGGTGATAGTGATGACGGCGATAGTGATGACGGTGATAGTGATGACGGTGATAGTGATGATAATGACGGTAATAGTGATGACGGCAATAGTGATAATAATGACGGTAATAGTGATGACGGTGATAGTGATGATAATGACGGTAATAGTGATGACGGTAATAGTGATGACGGTGATAGTGATGACGGTGATAGTGATGTCGGTAATAGTGATGACGGTGATAGTGATGGCGGTGATAGTGATGATAATGACGGTAATAGTGATGACGGTGATAGTGATGATAATGACGGTAATAGTGATGACGGTGATAGTGATGATAATGACGGTAATAGTGATGACGGCAATAGTGATGACGGTAATAGTGATGACGGTGATAGTGATGACGGTGATAGTGATGACGGTGATAGTGATGACGGTGATAGTGATGACGGTGATAGTGATGATAATGACGGTAATAGTGATGACGACAATAGTGATGATAATGACGGTGATAGTGATGACGGTGATAGTGATGATAATGACGGTAATTGTGATGACGGTGATAGTGATGATAATGACGGTAATAGTGATGACGGTGATAGTGATGATAATTACGGTAATAGTGATGACGGTAATAGTGATGACGGTAATAGTGATGACGGTGATAGTGATGACGGTAATAGTGATGATAATGACGGTGATAGTGATGATAATGACGGTGATAGTGATGACGGTAATAGTGATGACGGCAATAGTGATGATAAATGACGGTAATAGTGATGACGGTAATAGTGATGATAATGACGGTAATAGTGATGACGGTAATAGTGATGATAATGACGGTAATAGTGATGACGGTAATAGTGATGAAAATGACGGTGACAGTGATGGCGGTAATAGTGATGACGGTAATATTAATGATAATGACGGTGATAGTTTTGGCGGTAATAGTGATGACTGTGATAGTGATGATAATGACGGTGATAGTGATGATAATGACGGTGATAGTGATGATAATGACGGTGATAGTGATGACAGTAATAGTGATGATAATGACGGTAATAGTGATGACGGTAATAGTGATGATAATGACGGTGATGGTGATGACGGTAATAGTGATGATAATGACGGTGATGGTGATGACGGTAATAGTGATAATAATGACGGTGATAGTGATGATTATGATGGTGATAGTGATGATAATGACAATGATGTTGTGGCGATAATAGTGAAGACGGTAATAGTGATGACTGTGATAGTGATGATAATGACGGTGATAGTGATGATAATGACGGTGATAGTGATGATAATGACGGTGATGGTGATGACGGTAATAGTGATGATAATGACGGTGATAGTAATGACGGTAATAGTGATGACGGTAATATTAATGATAATGACGGTGATAGTGTTGGCGGTAATAGTGATGACAGTGATATTGATGATAATGACGGAGATAGTGATAATAATGACAGTGATAGTGATGATAATGACAATGATGTTGTGGCGGTATTATTGATGACGGTGATAGTGATGATAATGACGGTGATAGTGATGATAATGACGGTGATAGTGATGACGGTAATAGTGATGATAATGACGGTAATAGTGATGACGGTAATAGTGATGATAATGACGATAATAGTGATGACGGTGATAGTGATGATAATGACGGTGATGGTGATGACGGTAATAGTGATGACGGTGATAGTGATGACGTTAATAGTGATGATAATGACGGTAATGGTGATGACGGCAATAGTGATGATAATGACGGTAATAGTGATGACGGTGATAGTGATGATAATGACGGTAATAGTGATGACGGTAAAAGTGATGACGGTGATAGTGATGACGGTAATAGTGATGACGGTGATAGTGATGACGGCGATAGTGATGACGGTGATAGTGATGACGGTGATAGTGATGATAATGACGGTAATAGTGATGACGGCAATAGTGATAATAATGACGGTAATAGTGATGACGGTGATAGTGATGATAATGACGGTAATAGTGATGACGGTAATAGTGATGACGGTGATAGTGATGACGGTGATAGTGATGACGGTAATAGTGATGACGGTGATAGTGATGGCGGTGATAGTGATGATAATGACGGTAATAGTGATGACGGTGATAGTGATGATAATGACGGTAATAGTGATGACGGTGATAGTGATGATAATGACGGTAATAGTGATGACGGCAATAGTGATGACGGTAATAGTGATGACGGTGATAGTGATGACGGTGATAGTGATGACGGTGATAGTGATGACGGTGATAGTGATGACGGTGATAGTGATGATAATGACGGTAATAGTGATGACGACAATAGTGATGATAATGACGGTGATAGTGATGACGGTGATAGTGATGATAATGACGGTAATTGTGATGACGGTGATAGTGATGATAATGACGGTAATAGTGATGACGGTGATAGTGATGATAATTACGGTAATAGTGATGACGGTAATAGTGATGACGGTAATAGTGATGACGGTGATAGTGATGACGGTAATAGTGATGATAATGACGGTGATAGTGATGATAATGACGGTGATAGTGATGACGGTAATAGTGATGACGGCAATAGTGATGATAAATGACGGTAATAGTGATGACGGTAATAGTGATGATAATGACGGTAATAGTGATGACGGTAATAGTGATGATAATGACGGTAATAGTGATGACGGTAATAGTGATGAAAATGACGGTGACAGTGATGGCGGTAATAGTGATGACGGTAATATTAATGATAATGACGGTGATAGTTTTGGCGGTAATAGTGATGACTGTGATAGTGATGATAATGACGGTGATAGTGATGATAATGACGGTGATAGTGATGATAATGACGGTGATAGTGATGACAGTAATAGTGATGATAATGACGGTAATAGTGATGACGGTAATAGTGATGATAATGACGGTGATGGTGATGACGGTAATAGTGATGATAATGACGGTGATGGTGATGACGGTAATAGTGATAATAATGACGGTGATAGTGATGATTATGATGGTGATAGTGATGATAATGACAATGATGTTGTGGCGATAATAGTGAAGACGGTAATAGTGATGACTGTGATAGTGATGATAATGACGGTGATAGTGATGATAATGACGGTGATAGTGATGATAATGACGGTGACGGTGATGACGGTAATAGTGATGATAATGACGGTGATTGCGATGACGGTATTAGTGATGACTGTAATAGTGATGATAATGACTGTGATTGTGATGATAATGACGGTGATTGTGATGACGGTATTAGTGATGACGGTAATAGTGATGATAATGACGGTGGAATGTGATGACTTTAATAGTGATGACGGTAATAGTGATGATAATGGCAGTGATGGTGATGACGGTAATAGTGATGATAATGACGGTGATAGTGATGGTGGTAATAGTGATGACGGTAATAGTGATGATAATGACGGTGATAGTGGTGGCGGTAATAGTGATGACTGTGATAGTGATGACAATGACGCTGATGGTGATGATAATGACGGTGATAGTGATGGCGGTAATAGAGATGACGGTAATAGTGATTATATTGACGGTAATAGTGATGATAATGACGGTGATAGTGATGATAATGACGGTGATGGTGATGACGGTAATAGTGATGATAATGACGGTGATAGTGATGATAATGACGGTGATAGTGATGATAATGACGATGAAGGTGATGAAGGTAATAATGATTTATAATGACAGTGAAGGTGATGACGGTAATAGTGATGATAATGACGGTGATGGTGATGACGGTAATAGTGATGATAATGACGATGAAGGTGATCACGGTAATAATGATTTATAATGACGGTGATGGTGATGACGGTAATAGTGATGATAATGACGGTGAAGGTGGTGACGGTAATAGTGATGATAATGACGGTGATGGTGATGACGGTAATAGTGATGATAATGACGGTAATAGTGATGACGGTAATAGTGATGAAAATGACGGTGACAGTGATGGCGGTAATAGTGATGACTGTAATAGTGATGATAATGACGGTAATAGTGATGACGGTAATAGTGATGAAAATGACGGTGACAGTGATGGCGGTAATAGTAATGACTGTAATATTGATGATAATGACGGTGATAGTGTTGGCGGTAATAGTGATGACTGTGATAGTGATGATAATGACGGTGATAGTGATGATAATGATGGTGATAGTGATGATAATGACGGTGATAGTGATGATAATGACGGTGATAGTGATGACGGTATTAGTGATGATAATGACGGTAATAGTGATGACGGTAATAGTGATGACGGTAATAGTGATGATAATGACGGTGATGGTGATGACGGTAATAGTGATGAAAATGATGGTGATAGTGATGATAATGACGGTGATGGTGATGACGGTAATAGTGATGATAATGACGGTGATAGTGATGATAATGACGGTGATGGTGATGACGGTAATAGTGATGATAATGACGGTGATAGTGATGACGGTAATAGTGATGACGGTAATATTAATGATAATGACGGTGATAGTGTTGGCGGTAATAGTGATGACAGTGATAGTGATGATAATGACGGAGATAGTGATAATAATGACAGTGATAGTGATGATAATGACAATGATGTTGTGGCGGTATTATTGATGACGATGATAGTGATGATAATGACGGTGATAGTGATGATAATGACGGAGATAGTGATGACGGTAATAGTGATGATAATGACGGTAATAGTGATGACGGTAATAGTGATGATAATGACGATAATAGTGATGACGGTGATAGTGATGATAATGACGGTGATGGTGATGACGGTAATAGTGATGACGGTGATAGTGATGACGTTAATAGTGATGATAATGACGGTAATGGTGATGACGGCAATAGTGATGATAATGACGGTAATAGTGATGACGGTGATAGTGATGATAATGACGGTAATAGTGATGACGGTAAAAGTGATGACGGTGATAGTGATGACGGTAATAGTGATGACGGTGATAGTGATGACGGTGATAGTGATGACGGTGATAGTGATGACGGTGATAGTGATGATAATGACGGTAATAGTGATGACGGTAATAGTGATAATAATGACGGTAATAGTGATGACGGTGATAGTGATGATAATGACGGTAATAGTGATGACGGTAATAGTGATGACGGTGATAGTGATGACGGTGATAGTGATGACGGTAATAGTGATGACGGTGATAGTGATGGCGGTGATAGTGATAATAATGACGGTAATAGTGATGACGGTGATAGTGATGATAATGACGGTAATAGTGATGACGGTGATAGTGATGATAATGACGGTAATAGTGATGACGGCAATAGTGATGACGGTAATAGTGATGACGGTGATAGTGATGACGGTGATAGTGATGACGGTGATAGTGATGACGGTGATAGTGATGACGGTGATAGTGATGATAATGACGGTAATAGTGATGACGACAATAGTGATGATAATGACGGTGATAGTGATGACGGTGATAGTGATGATAATGACGGTAATTGTGATGACGGTGATAGTGATGATAATGACGGTAATAGTGATGACGGTGATAGTGATGATAATTACGGTAATAGTGATGACGGTAATAGTGATGACGGTAATAGTGATGACGGTGATAGTGATGACGGTAATAGTGATGATAATGACGGTGATAGTGATGATAATGACGGTGATAGTGATGACGGTAATAGTGATGACGGCAATAGTGATGATAAATGACGGTAATAGTGATGACGGTAATAGTGATGATAATGACGGTAATAGTGATGACGGCAATAGTGATCATAATGACGGTGATAGTGATGACGGTGATAGTGATGATAATAACGGTAATTGTGATGACGGTGATAGTGATGATAATGACGGTAATAGTGATGACGGTGGTGGTGATGATAATTACGGTAATAGTGATGACGGTAATAGTGATGACGGTAATAGTGATGACGGTGATAGTGATGACGGTAATAGTGATGACGGTGATAGTGATGACGGTGATAGTGATGATAATGACGGTAATAGTGATGACGGCAATAGTGATGATAATGACGGTAATAGTGATGACGGTGATAGTGATGATAATGACGGTAATAGTGATGACGGTAATAGTGATGATAATGACGGTAATAGTGATGACGGTAATAGTGATGATAATGACGGTAATAGTGATGACGGTGATAGTGATGATAATGACGGTAATAGTGATGACGGTAATAGTGATGATAATGACGGTAATAGTGGTGACGGTAATAGTGATGATAATGACGGTAATAGTGATGACGGTGATAGTGATGATAATGACGGTAATAGTGGTGACGGTAATATTGATGATAATGACGGTAATAGTGATGACGGTAATAGTGATGATAATGACGGTGATAGTGATAGCGGTAATAGTGATGATAATGACGGTGATAGTGATAGCGGTAATACTGATGATAATGACTGTAATAGTGATGACAGTAATAGTGATGATAATGACGGTGATGCATATGACGGTAATAGTGATGATAATGACGGTAATAGTGATGACGGTAATAGTGATGATAATTACGGTGATGCATATGACGGTAATAGTGATGATAATGACGGTAATAGTGATGATAATGACGGTAATAGTGATGATAATGACGGTAATATTGATGGTAATGACGGTAATAGTGATGATAATCATGGTGATATTGGTGGCGGTAATAGTGATGAGAATGACGGTGATGGTGAAGGCGTTAATAGTGATGATAATGACGGTGATAGTGATGGTGGTAATAGTGATGACGGTAATAGTGATGATAATGACGGTGATAGTGATGACGGTAATAGTGATGACGGTAATAGTGATGATAATGACAGTGATGGTGATGACGGTAATAGTGATGATAATGACGGTGATAGTGATGGTGGTAATAGTGATGACGGTAAAAGTGATGATAATGACGGTGATAGTGGTGGCGGTAATAGTGATGACTGTGATAGTGATGACAATGACGCTGATGGTGATGATAATGACGGTGATAGTGATGGCGGTAATAGAGATGACGGTAATAGTGGTTATATTGTCGGTAATAGTGATGATAATGACGGTGATAGTGATGATAATGACGGTGATGGTGATGACGGTAATAGTGATGATAATGACGGTGATATTGATGATAATGACGGTGATAGTGATGATAATGACGATGAAGGTGATGACGGTAATAATGATTTATAATGACGGTGATGGTGATGACGGTAATAGTGATGATAATGACGTGATGGTGATAGCGGTAATAGTGATGATAATGACGATGAAGGTGATGACGGTAATAATGATTTATAATGACGGTGATGGTGATGACGGTAATAGTGATGATAATGACGGTAATAGTGATGACGGTAATAGTGATGAAAATAACGATGACAGTGATGGCGGTAATAGTGATGAAGTTAATAGTGATGATAATGACGGTAATAGTGTTGGCGGTAATAGTGATGACTGTGATAGTGATGATAATGACGGTGATAGTGATGATAATGACGGTAATTGTGATGACGGTAATAGTGATGATAATGACGGTAACAATGATGACGGTAATAGTGATGATATATAAGGTAATAGTGATGATAATGACGGTGACGGTGATGACGGTAATAGTGATGATAATGACGGTAATAGTGATGACGGTAATAGTGATGATAATGACGGTAATAGTGATGACGGTAATAGTGATGAAAATGACGGTGACAGTGATGACGGTAATAGTGATGACGGTAATATTAATGATAATGACGGTGATAGTTTTGGCGGTAATAGTGATGACTGTGATAGTGATGATAATGACGGTGATAGTGATGATAATGACAATGATGTTTTGGCGGTATTAGTGATGACGGTAATAGTGATGACTGTGATAGTGATGATAATGACGGTGATAGTGATGATAATGACGGTGATAGTGATGATAATGACGGTGATAGTGATGACGGTAATAGTGATGATAATGACGGTAATAGTGATGACGGTAATAGTGATGACGGTAATAGTGATGATAATGACGGTGATGGTGATGACGGTAATAGTGATGATAATGACGGTGATGGTGATGACGGTAATAGTGATAATAATGACGGTGATAGTGATGATTATGATGGTGATAGTGATGATAATGACAATGATGTTGTGGCGATATTAGTGATGACGATAATAGTGATGAATGTGATAGTGATGATAATGACGGTGATAGTGATGATAATGACGGTGATAGTGATGATAATGACGGTGATGGTGATGACGGTAATAGTGATGATAATGACGGTGATAGTGATGATAATAACGGTGATGGTGATGACGGTAATAGTGATGATAATGACGGTGATAGTGATGATAATGACGGTGATAGTGATGACGGTAATAGTGATGACGGTAATATTAATGATAATGACGGTGATAGTGTTGGCGGTAATAGTGATGACTGTGATAGTGATGATAATGACGGAGATAGTGATAATAATGACGGTGATAGTGATGATAATGACAATGATGTTGTGGCGGTATTAGTGATGACGGTGATAGTGATGATAATGACGGTGATATTGATGATAATGACGGTGATAGTGAAGACGGTAATAGTGATGATAATGACGGTAATAGTGATGACGGTAATAGTGATGATAATGACGGTAATAGTGATGACGGTGATAGTGATGATAATGACGGTGATGGTGATGACGGTAATAGTAATAGTTATGACGGTAATAGTGATGATAATGACGTTAATAGTGATGACGGTGATAGTGATGATAATGACGGTAATAGTGATGACGGTAATAGTGATGACGGTGATAGTGATGACGGTAATAGTGATGACGGTGATAGTGATGACGGTGATAGTGATGACGGTGATAGTGATGATAATGACGGTAATAGTGATGACGGCAATAGTGATGATAATGACGGTAATAGTGATGACGGTGATAGTGATGATAATGACGGTAATAGTGATGACGGTAATAGTGATGACGGTGATAGTGATGACGGTGATAGTGATGACGGTAATAGTGATGACGGTGATAGTGATGACGGTGATAGTGATGATAATGACGGTAATAGTGATGACGGTGATAGTGATGATAATGACGGTAATAGTGATGACGGTGATAGTGATGATAATGACGGTAATAGTGATGACGGTAATAGTGATGACGGTGATAGTGATGACGGTGATAGTGATGACGGTGATAGTGATGACGGTGATAGTGATGACGGTGATAGTGATGATAATGACGGTAATAGTGATGACGGCAATAGAGATGATAATGACGGTGATAGTGATGACGGTGATAGTGATGATAATGACGGTAATAGTGATGACGGTGATAGTGATGATAATGACGGTAATAGTGATGACGGTAATAGTGATGATAATGACGGTAATAGTGATGACGGTAATAGTGATGATAATGACGGTAATAGTGATGACGGTGATAGTGATGATAATGACGGTAATAGTGATGACGGTAATAGTGATGATAATGACGGTAATAGTGGTGACGGTAATAGTGATGATAATGACGGTAATAGTGATGACGGTGATAGTGATGATAATGACGGTAATAGTGATGACGGTAATAATGAAGATAATGACGGTAATAGTGATGACGGTAATAGTGATGATAATGACGGTGATGGTGATGACGGTGATAGTGGTGATAATGACGGTAATAGTGATGATAATTACGGCAATAGTGATGATAATGACGGTAATATTGATGGTAATGACGGTAATAGTGATGATAATGATGGTGATATTGGTGGCGGTAATAGTGATGATAATGACGGTGATGGTGATGGCGTTAATAGTGATGACGGTAATAGTGATGATAATGACGGTGATGGTGATGACGGTAATAGTGATGAAAATGATGGTGATTGTGATGATAATGACGGTGATGGTGATGACGGTAATAGTGATGATAATGACGGTGATAGTGATGATAATGACGGTGATGGTGATGACGGTAATAGTGATGATAATGACGGTGATAGTGATGACGGTAATAGTGATGACGGTAATATTAATGATAATGACGGTGATAGTGTTGGCGGTAATAGTGATGACAGTGATAGTGATGATAATGACGGAGATAGTGATAATAATGACAGTGATAGTGATGATAATGACAATGATGTTGTGGCGGTATTATTGATGACGGTGATAGTGATGATAATGACGGTGATAGTGATGATAATGACGGTGATAGTGATGACGGTAATAGTGATGATAATGACGGTAATAGTGATGACGGTAATAGTGATGATAATGACGATAATAGTGATGACGGTGATAGTGATGATAATGACGGTGATGGTGATGACGGTAATAGTGATGACGGTGATAGTGATGACGTTAATAGTGATGATAATGACGGTAATGGTGATGACGGCAATAGTGATGATAATGACGGTAATAGTGATGACGGTGATAGTGATAATAATGACGGTAATAGTGATGACGGTAAAAGTGATGACGGTGATAGTGATGACGGTAATAGTGATGACGGTGATAGTGATGACGGCGATAGTGATGACGGTGATAGTGATGACGGTGATAGTGATGATAATGACGGTAATCGTGATGACGGCAATAGTGATAATAATGACGGTAATAGTGATGACGGTGATAGTGATGATAATGACGGTAATAGTGATGACGGTAATAGTGATGACGGTGATAGTGATGACGGTGATAGTGATGACGGTAATAGTGATGACGGTGATAGTGATGGCGGTGATAGTGATGATAATGACGGTAATAGTGATGACGGTGATAGTGATGATAATGACGGTAATAGTGATGACGGTGATAGTGATGATAATGACGGTAATAGTGATGACGGCAATAGTGATGACGGTAATAGTGATGACGGTGATAGTGATGACGGTGATTGTGATGACGGTGATAGTGATGACGGTGATAGTGATGACGGTGATAGTGATGATAATGACGGTAATAGTGATGACGACAATAGTGATGATAATGACGGTGATAGTGATGACGGTGATAGTGATGATAATGACGGTAATTGTGATGACGGTGATAGTGATGATAATGACGGTAATAGTGATGACGGTGATAGTGATGATAATTACGGTAATAGTGATGACGGTAATAGTGATGACGGTAATAGTGATGACGGTGATAGTGATGACGGTAATAGTGATGATAATGACGGTGATAGTGATGATAATGACGGTGATAGTGATGACGGTAATAGTGATGACGGCAATAGTGATGATAAATGACGGTAATAGTGATGACGGTAATAGTGATGATAATGACGGTAATAGTGATGACGGCAATAGTGATGATAATGACGGTGATAGTGATGACGGTGATAGTGATGATAATGACGGTAATTGTGATGACGGTGATAGTGATGATAATGACGGTAATAGTGATGACGGTGATGGTGATGATAATTACGGTAATAGTGATGACGGTAATAGTGATGACGGTAATAGTGATGACGGTGATAGTGATGACGGTAATAGTGATGACGGTGATAGTGATGACGGTGATAGTGATGATAATGACGGTAATAGTGATGACGGCAATAGTGATGATAATGACGGTAATAGTGATGACGGTGATAGTGATGATAATGACGGTAATAGTGATGACGGTAATAGTGATGATAATGACGGTAATAGTGATGACGGTAATAGTGATGATAATGACGGTAATAGTGATGACGGTGATAGTGATGATAATGACGGTAATAGTGATGACGGTAATAGTGATGATAATGACGGTAATAGTGGTGACGGTAATAGTGATGATAATGACGGTAATAGTGATGACGGTGATAGTGACGATAATGACGGTAATAGTGGTGACGGTAATATTGATGATAATGACGGTAATAGTGATGACGGTAATAGTGATGATAATGACGGTGATAGTGATAGCGGTAATAGTGATGATAATGACGGTGATAGTGATAGCGGTAATACTGATGATAATGACTGTAATAGTGATGACAGTAATAGTGATGATAATGACTGTGATGCATATGACGGTAATAGTGATGATAATGACGGTAATAGTGATGACGGTAATAGTGATGATAATTACGGTGATGCATATGACGGTAATAGTGATGATAATGACGGTAATAGTGATGATAATGACGGTAATAGTGATGATAATGACGGTAATATTGATGGTAATGACGGTAATAGTGATGATAATCATGGTGATATTGGTGGCGGTAATAGTGATGAGAATGACGGTGATGGTGAAGGCGTTAATAGTGATGATAATGACGGTGATAGTGATGGTGGTAATAGTGATGACGGTAATAGTGATGATAATGACGGTGATAGTGATGACGGTAATAGTGATGACGGTAATAGTGATGATAATGACAGTGATGGTGATGACGGTAATAGTGATGATAATGACGGTGATAGTGATGGTGGTAATAGTGATGACGGTAAAAGTGATGATAATGACGGTGATAGTGGTGGCGGTAATAGTGATGACTGTGATAGTGATGACAATGACGCTGATGGTGATGATAATGACGGTGATAGTGATGGCGGTAATAGAGATGACGGTAATAGTGGTTATATTGTCGGTAATAGTGATGATAATGACAGTGATAGTGATGATAATGACGGTGATGGTGATGACGGTGATAGTGATGATAATGACGGTGATAGTGATGATAATGACGATGAAGGTGACGGTAATAATGATTTATAATGACGGTGATGGTGATGACGGTAATAGTGATGATAATGACGTGATGGTGATATCGGTAATAGTGATGATAATGACGATGAAGGTGATGACGGTAATAATGATTTATAATGACGGTGATGGTGATGACGGTAATAGTGATGATAATGACGGTAATAGTGATGACGGTAATAGTGATGAAAATGACGGTGACAGTGATGGCGGTAATAGTGATGAAGTTAATAGTGATGATAATGACGGTAATAGTGTTGGCGGTAATAGTGATGACTGTGATAGTGATGATAATGACGGTGATAGTGATGATAATGACGGTAATGGTGATGACGGTAATAGTGATGATAATGACGGTAATAATGATGACGGTAATAGTGATGATATATAAGGTAATAGTGATGATAATGACGGTGACGGTGATGACGGTAATAGTGATGATAATGACGGTAATAGTGATGACGGTAATAGTGATGATAATGACGGTAATAGTGATGACGGTGATAGTGATGAAAATGACGGTGACAGTGATGGCGGTAATAGTGATGACGGTAATATTAATGATAATGACGGTGATAGTTTTGGCGGTAATAGTGATGACTGTGATAGTGATGATAATGACGGTGATAGTGATGATAATGACAATGATGTTTTGGCGGTATTAGTGATGACGGTAATAGTGATGACTGTGATAGTGATGATAATGACGGTGATAGTGATGATAATGACGGTGATAGTGATAATAATGACGGTGATAGTGATGACGGTAATAGTGATGATAATGACGGTAATAGTGATGACGGTAATAGTGATGACGGTAATAGTGATGATAATGACGGTGATGGTGATGACGGTAATAGTGATGATAATGACGGTGATGGTGATGACGGTAATAGTGATAATAATGACGGTGATAGTGATGATTATGATGGTGATAGTGATGATAATGACAATGATGTTGTGGCGATATTAGTGATGACGGTAATAGTGATGACTGTGATAGTGATGATAATGACGGTGATAGTGATGATAATGACGGTGATAGTGATGATAATGACGGTGATGGTGATGACGGTAATAGTGATGATAATGACGGTGATAGTGATGATAATAACGGTGATGGTGATGACGGTAATAGTGATGATAATGACGGTTATAGTGATGATAATGACGGTGATAGTGATGACGGTAATAGTGATGACGGTAATATTAATGATAATGACGGTGATAGTGTTGGCGGTAATAGTGATGACTGTGATAGTGATGATAATGACGGAGATAGTGATAATAATGACGGTGATAGTGATGATAATGACAATGATGTTGTGGCGGTATTAGTGATGACGGTGATAGTGATGATAATGACGGTGATATTGATGATAATGACGGTGATAGTGAAGACGGTAATAGTGATGATAATGACGGTAATAGTGATGACGGTAATAGTGATGATAATGACGGTAATAGTGATGACGGTGATAGTGATGATAATGACGGTGATGGTGATGACGGTAATAGTTATGACGGTAATAGTGATGATAATGACGGTAATAGTGTTGACGGAAATAGTGATGATAATGACGTTAATAGTGATGACGGTGATAGTGATGATAATGACGGTAATAGTGATGACGGTAATAGTGATGACGGTGATAGTGATGACGGTAATAGTGATGACGGTGATAGTGATGACGATGATAGTGATGACGGTGATAGTGATGATAATGACGGTAATAGTGATGACGGCAATAGTGATGATAATGACGGTAATAGTGATGACGGTGATAGTGATGATAATGACGGTAATAGTGATGACGGTAATAGTGATGACGGTGATAGTGATGACGGTAATAGTGATGACGGTGATAGTGATGACGGTGATAGTGATGATAATGACGGTAATAGTGATGACGGTGATAGTGATGATAATGACGGTAATAGTGATGACGGTGATAGTGATGATAATGACGGTAATAGTGATGACGGTAATAGTGTTGACGGTGATAGTGATGACGGTGATAGTGATGACGGTGATAGTGATGACGGTGATAGTGATGACGGTGATAGTGATGATAATGACGGTAATAGTGATGACGGCAATAGAGATGATAATGACGGTGATAGTGATGACGGTGATAGTGATGATAATGACGGTAATAGTGATGACGGTGATAGTGATGATAATGACGGTAATAGTGATGACGGTAATAGTGATGATAATGACGGTAATAGTGATGACGGTAATAGTGATGATAATGACGGTAATAGTGATGACGGTGATAGTGATGATAATGACGGTAATAGTGATGACGGTAATAGTGATGATAATGACGGTAATAGTGGTGACGGTAATAGTGATGATAATGACGGTAATAGTGATGACGGTGATAGTGATGATAATGACGGTAATAGTGATGACGGTAATAATGATGATAATGACGGTAATAGTGATGACGGTAATAGTGATGATAATGACGGTGATGGTTATGACGGTGATAGTGGTGATAATGACGGTAATAGTGATGATAATTACGGTAATAGTGATGATAATGACGGTAATATTGATGGTAATGACGGTAATAGTGATGATAATGATGGTGATATTGGTGGCGGTAATAGTGATGATAATGACGGTGATGGTGATGATAATGACGGTGATGGTGATGACGGTAATAGTGATGATAATGACGGTGATAGTGATGACGGTAATAGTGATGACGGTAATATTAATGATAATGACGGTGATAGTGTTGGCGGTAATAGTGATGACAGTGATAGTGATGATAATGACGGAGATAGTGATAATAATGACAGTGATAGTGATGATAATGACAATGATGTTGTGGCGGTATTATTGATGACGGTGATAGTGATGATAATGACGGTGATAGTGATGATAATGACGGTGATAGTGATGACGGTAATAGTGATGATAATGACGGTAATAGTGATGACGGTAATAGTGATGATAATGACGATAATAGTGATGACGGTGATAGTGATGATAATGACGGTGATGGTGATGACGGTAATAGTGATGACGGTGATAGTGATGACGTTAATAGTGATGATAATGACGGTAATGGTGATGACGGCAATAGTGATGATAATGACGGTAATAGTGATGACGGTGATAGTGATAATAATGACGGTAATAGTGATGACGGTAAAAGTGATGACGGTGATAGTGATGACGGTAATAGTGATGACGGTGATAGTGATGACGGCGATAGTGATGACGGTGATAGTGATGACGGTGATAGTGATGATAATGACGGTAATCGTGATGACGGCAATAGTGATAATAATGACGGTAATAGTGATGACGGTGATAGTGATGATAATGACGGTAATAGTGATGACGGTAATAGTGATGACGGTGATAGTGATGACGGTGATAGTGATGACGGTAATAGTGATGACGGTGATAGTGATGGCGGTGATAGTGATGATAATGACGGTAATAGTGATGACGGTGATAGTGATGATAATGACGGTAATAGTGATGACGGTGATAGTGATGATAATGACGGTAATAGTGATGACGGCAATAGTGATGACGGTAATAGTGATGACGGTGATAGTGATGACGGTGATAGTGATGACGGTGATAGTGATGACGGTGATAGTGATGACGGTGATAGTGATGATAATGACGGTAATAGTGATGACGACAATAGTGATGATAATGACGGTGATAGTGATGACGGTGATAGTGATGATAATGACGGTAATTGTGATGACGGTGATAGTGATGATAATGACGGTAATAGTGATGACGGTGATAGTGATGATAATTACGGTAATAGTGATGACGGTAATAGTGATGACGGTAATAGTGATGACGGTGATAGTGATGACGGTAATAGTGATGATAATGACGGTGATAGTGATGATAATGACGGTGATAGTGATGACGGTAATAGTGATGACGGCAATAGTGATGATAAATGACGGTAATAGTGATGACGGTAATAGTGATGATAATGACGGTAATAGTGATGACGGCAATAGTGATGATAATGACGGTGATAGTGATGACGGTGATAGTGATGATAATGACGGTAATTGTGATGACGGTGATAGTGATGATAATGACGGTAATAGTGATGACGGTGATGGTGATGATAATTACGGTAATAGTGATGACGGTAATAGTGATGACGGTAATAGTGATGACGGTGATAGTGATGACGGTAATAGTGATGACGGTGATAGTGATGACGGTGATAGTGATGATAATGACGGTAATAGTGATGACGGCAATAGTGATGATAATGACGGTAATAGTGATGACGGTGATAGTGATGATAATGACGGTAATAGTGATGACGGTAATAGTGATGATAATGACGGTAATAGTGATGACGGTAATAGTGATGATAATGACGGTAATAGTGATGACGGTGATAGTGATGATAATGACGGTAATAGTGATGACGGTAATAGTGATGATAATGACGGTAATAGTGGTGACGGTAATAGTGATGATAATGACGGTAATAGTGATGACGGTGATAGTGACGATAATGACGGTAATAGTGGTGACGGTAATATTGATGATAATGACGGTAATAGTGATGACGGTAATAGTGATGATAATGACGGTGATAGTGATAGCGGTAATAGTGATGATAATGACGGTGATAGTGATAGCGGTAATACTGATGATAATGACTGTAATAGTGATGACAGTAATAGTGATGATAATGACTGTGATGCATATGACGGTAATAGTGATGATAATGACGGTAATAGTGATGACGGTAATAGTGATGATAATTACGGTGATGCATATGACGGTAATAGTGATGATAATGACGGTAATAGTGATGATAATGACGGTAATAGTGATGATAATGACGGTAATATTGATGGTAATGACGGTAATAGTGATGATAATCATGGTGATATTGGTGGCGGTAATAGTGATGAGAATGACGGTGATGGTGAAGGCGTTAATAGTGATGATAATGACGGTGATAGTGATGGTGGTAATAGTGATGACGGTAATAGTGATGATAATGACGGTGATAGTGATGACGGTAATAGTGATGACGGTAATAGTGATGATAATGACAGTGATGGTGATGACGGTAATAGTGATGATAATGACGGTGATAGTGATGGTGGTAATAGTGATGACGGTAAAAGTGATGATAATGACGGTGATAGTGGTGGCGGTAATAGTGATGACTGTGATAGTGATGACAATGACGCTGATGGTGATGATAATGACGGTGATAGTGATGGCGGTAATAGAGATGACGGTAATAGTGGTTATATTGTCGGTAATAGTGATGATAATGACAGTGATAGTGATGATAATGACGGTGATGGTGATGACGGTGATAGTGATGATAATGACGGTGATAGTGATGATAATGACGATGAAGGTGACGGTAATAATGATTTATAATGACGGTGATGGTGATGACGGTAATAGTGATGATAATGACGTGATGGTGATATCGGTAATAGTGATGATAATGACGATGAAGGTGATGACGGTAATAATGATTTATAATGACGGTGATGGTGATGACGGTAATAGTGATGATAATGACGGTAATAGTGATGACGGTAATAGTGATGAAAATGACGGTGACAGTGATGGCGGTAATAGTGATGAAGTTAATAGTGATGATAATGACGGTAATAGTGTTGGCGGTAATAGTGATGACTGTGATAGTGATGATAATGACGGTGATAGTGATGATAATGACGGTAATGGTGATGACGGTAATAGTGATGATAATGACGGTAATAATGATGACGGTAATAGTGATGATATATAAGGTAATAGTGATGATAATGACGGTGACGGTGATGACGGTAATAGTGATGATAATGACGGTAATAGTGATGACGGTAATAGTGATGATAATGACGGTAATAGTGATGACGGTGATAGTGATGAAAATGACGGTGACAGTGATGGCGGTAATAGTGATGACGGTAATATTAATGATAATGACGGTGATAGTTTTGGCGGTAATAGTGATGACTGTGATAGTGATGATAATGACGGTGATAGTGATGATAATGACAATGATGTTTTGGCGGTATTAGTGATGACGGTAATAGTGATGACTGTGATAGTGATGATAATGACGGTGATAGTGATGATAATGACGGTGATAGTGATAATAATGACGGTGATAGTGATGACGGTAATAGTGATGATAATGACGGTAATAGTGATGACGGTAATAGTGATGACGGTAATAGTGATGATAATGACGGTGATGGTGATGACGGTAATAGTGATGATAATGACGGTGATGGTGATGACGGTAATAGTGATAATAATGACGGTGATAGTGATGATTATGATGGTGATAGTGATGATAATGACAATGATGTTGTGGCGATATTAGTGATGACGGTAATAGTGATGACTGTGATAGTGATGATAATGACGGTGATAGTGATGATAATGACGGTGATAGTGATGATAATGACGGTGATGGTGATGACGGTAATAGTGATGATAATGACGGTGATAGTGATGATAATAACGGTGATGGTGATGACGGTAATAGTGATGATAATGACGGTTATAGTGATGATAATGACGGTGATAGTGATGACGGTAATAGTGATGACGGTAATATTAATGATAATGACGGTGATAGTGTTGGCGGTAATAGTGATGACTGTGATAGTGATGATAATGACGGAGATAGTGATAATAATGACGGTGATAGTGATGATAATGACAATGATGTTGTGGCGGTATTAGTGATGACGGTGATAGTGATGATAATGACGGTGATATTGATGATAATGACGGTGATAGTGAAGACGGTAATAGTGATGATAATGACGGTAATAGTGATGACGGTAATAGTGATGATAATGACGGTAATAGTGATGACGGTGATAGTGATGATAATGACGGTGATGGTGATGACGGTAATAGTTATGACGGTAATAGTGATGATAATGACGGTAATAGTGTTGACGGAAATAGTGATGATAATGACGTTAATAGTGATGACGGTGATAGTGATGATAATGACGGTAATAGTGATGACGGTAATAGTGATGACGGTGATAGTGATGACGGTAATAGTGATGACGGTGATAGTGATGACGATGATAGTGATGACGGTGATAGTGATGATAATGACGGTAATAGTGATGACGGCAATAGTGATGATAATGACGGTAATAGTGATGACGGTGATAGTGATGATAATGACGGTAATAGTGATGACGGTAATAGTGATGACGGTGATAGTGATGACGGTAATAGTGATGACGGTGATAGTGATGACGGTGATAGTGATGATAATGACGGTAATAGTGATGACGGTGATAGTGATGATAATGACGGTAATAGTGATGACGGTGATAGTGATGATAATGACGGTAATAGTGATGACGGTAATAGTGATGACGGTGATAGTGATGACGGTGATAGTGATGACGGTGATAGTGATGACGGTGATAGTGATGACGGTGATAGTGATGATAATGACGGTAATAGTGATGACGGCAATAGAGATGATAATGACGGTGATAGTGATGACGGTGATAGTGATGATAATGACGGTAATAGTGATGACGGTGATAGTGATGATAATGACGGTAATAGTGATGACGGTAATAGTGATGATAATGACGGTAATAGTGATGACGGTAATAGTGATGATAATGACGGTAATAGTGATGACGGTGATAGTGATGATAATGACGGTAATAGTGATGACGGTAATAGTGATGATAATGACGGTAATAGTGGTGACGGTAATAGTGATGATAATGACGGTAATAGTGATGACGGTGATAGTGATGATAATGACGGTAATAGTGATGACGGTAATAATGATGATAATGACGGTAATAGTGATGACGGTAATAGTGATGATAATGACGGTGATGGTTATGACGGTGATAGTGGTGATAATGACGGTAATAGTGATGATAATTACGGTAATAGTGATGATAATGACGGTAATATTGATGGTAATGACGGTAATAGTGATGATAATGATGGTGATATTGGTGGCGGTAATAGTGATGATAATGACGGTGATGGTGATGGCGTTAATAGTGATGACGGTAATAGTGATGTTAATGACGATGATAGTAGTGGCGATAATAGTGATGACGGTAATGTTTTGTGTGGCGGTAATAGTGATGATAATGACGGTAATTTTGCGTGTGGCGGTAATAGTGACGAAGGTCATAGTGATGATAATGACGGTGATGATGATGACGGTGATGTTTTGTTTTGCGGTAATAGTGATGAAGATAATGATGGTGGTGGTGGTGGCGGTAATAGTGATGACCGTAATAGTGATGAAGGTAATAGTGATGATAATAACGGTGATGGTGATGACGGTAATACTGATGATGATGATGATGATGATGATGATGATGATGATGATGATGATGATGATGATGATGATGATGATGATGAAAATCACGTTAATGACGGTATTTTGATGAATCCCTACCGTAATTTCCATATTTTCTATACATTTAAGTTCCCTGTCAAAATTTACAAGATAATTGGTTTTGCCTTCATTCTTGTACATGATGTATGTGCTTGTGGGCTGCCCATTATGTGGGAGAGAACAACATTGTGGAAATTATGACTGTTTCATTGTATAATGTCACTTATCTGCCTAAGACATTACAATTTCTGCTGCACGCTGCATTCTGTAATTTGCTGTGGTACTGTTTTCATATCGCCCACTGCAGTAACTGCTGACGATGTCTGTGAGTCATGTTTGGTTAACATAAGTCTGTCGTGCAGTAAGGTCTGTATCTCGGAGTTGTATGACTCATTCGAGAGACTTGCCCATGTCTACCCATTATTGATGTTGGCCTTCCGGGAGAAAACGATTCCTTAGGTGACTAAGTACAATATGACAATAGTGCTGCGGTGGCCATTCATCCAGGCAATGGCTCACAAGCGCATTCGTCTCAAACAAACCTATGTCTCGTTGGCGGTCGCTTCCTGATAGTCGTGGCATTTCAAGCACATATACTGGGTGTTTTGTCTCAACGGCATTTGTATGCGAGTAACAGCTGGCCGAGTTGCTAGATGGCCGGATTCTCGTTCTGGAGACCCGGGTTCGAATTCTCGGTAAGGAGTGGAGTTGTTTTGTTTTTTTCTGTCGGGAGCAAAAAGAACACTCTAGACTGCACTAGCCATGCGGCCTTAATTCATCAGGCTCAAGATTCCCCCCCCCCCCCGGGTCATACACCGCAAGGTACTATATTGGCAATAAATGACAGTTTTTCTTCTTCTTTTTTCTATACGGCCACAGCGTGAGATTCGGCAGCGGATTGCGTTGCCCTGGTTACTTACGGGAGCATTTTAGCCGGTCGTTCAAAAATCAATGGCAAACTACTGAACGTAAAACTTGCCAAGACATCAACAGCAGCTGAAAAATGCTGGTGTTGACTACAGTGTCCTCTAAAGGATATGCGATTGAAAAACAAAAATGCAGCCACAGTCCATACACATTTTCAGGGTCATAGCTGTTGGAAATCGTGTTGCACGTGAAACTTTCATTGTTTTCATGTAGTCTGTTCACAATTCCGTGGGTCGAATCATGTATTTTCCAGTCCAGAAGTCATTCGCACTCTACCTCATGACAAACACGGGGAAAATCAACCACACTTTTTTTTTCACTGCTTCTCGTCATCAGTTTATGTAATAGTGGTGCGTTTGATAATGTGCTTCAGTAAATATGCCTCAGTTACTTTAATCGTCTGACCTTGATCTCAATTAGCAATATTTTCTTACATCTTAGCCCGTGTAATTCTTCTTTGTTGTTTTCATCTCGTGTAATAATAATCCTCGCTCAGAGAAGGACTCGAACACATAATCGCCAAGCCGTCACGAAAGAGTGCTGGTCACTTTGCTGCTCCCCATTACAATCATCAACCTCATTTAAATAAAAAGGTGAACTTCAATATCCGATAATCTACGTATCCTCAATGATATTGACTATGGTTGTTTGCAGACTATCTTCTAGCACAATTGTAATATCAGGGTCAAAAAATGTTATACAAGCCAAATGCAAGACAAATGCAGTAAAACTGAATGCATGATTATTTCCATGAAAGCACCAATTTCAGTATGTTTTATATAAAACAAGGGTGTGAACATCAAGCAGAAAGTACATATTGCAATATATTTTATGCGTTACAAAGGAGTAAATATCAAACAGATATAATTAATAGTTCGCCTTACCTGTCTAGCCAAACGAGAAATAAGGCCAAAAGGAACAATGTGTCTGTTATACATTTGGCAACCAAATACAAGCAGCAGGATTTCGTCTTCATTGTGGCATCTCTAAAAATTCCAACAGATGACAGATTCCCCGCAAAGCCTAGCAAACAGAGAATTGGAATGACACATTTCTGGAAATGTCTGATCGATAAATAGGTCGGGTCATCATTAGCTTCGTCATAGCTGTAATAAGTAATGGGTGTCAGCATAGAGACGTTTGTTCTGAAGTTCGAGGTGTTGAAACTTAAGAATGATCCATTAGATGACATAATCTTAAATTCCACATCTATGGTCTTGTGGAGTATTATGTTCAAGGGGTGGAAAGGAACATGGTGATGGTGATAAGGATGATGATGAGGTGGTTGTGGAGGAAGGCTGTCTAGATCCGGGATATTCTGGATGTGATCCATCGGTGATTTCTGATCCATTATCATTTTGTCTGACAACGGCATAGATTGTACAGAATACAGCCATGTAAATATACGCTTGGCAGGTCGTTGATTTCACGATTTGTGGTGACTTGACGGTAGAAACGTGGTCTTGTATGTTGTTCTAATAAAGAAAAACGTGAATGTAAAAACGAGTTAATGTTTCACATGTCTTCTTAACATGGCTTACACTTATGTGTTCATATAGTCAATTAACTCTTAGATCAAAATCCCCCCCCCCTCCCTTTTTAAATACTGCATATATTTCAATACATCACATATTTCTATAATGTATATGTTTCTATATAGCTAGGGTTAGAATTATATTATAAGAAGACATCAATTATGGTAGTCGCTAGGAAGAAGGAAATACCACAATGTGATATACGAGTAACTTATAATATTCTTAAACAAGTCAATCAATACAATTATCTGGGACCAGTCATAACATCTGATCGGAGATGCCTTGAAGTGATTAGAACAAGAATGGCCAAATCGAAGGTAGCCTTTTGTTAGATGAGAAACACACTAACCAATAAAAAGATGTCATTTGCAACGAGAAAAAGAGTGTTGAGGTGCTACATATAAACTGCACTTTTGTTTGGATGTTAAGTGTGGGAAAGGAGCAGACAAGCTGAAAAATATCTGATGGCTGTGAAAATGTGGTTTCTTAGGAAAATGCAAAGAATACCATGAACAGGCAGAAAAACCAATGACCAATTCCTACAAGAAACAAATGACAATTTTACACTGTTAGAGAAATTAGACGTAGACAGTCAAAATATGTTGATCACGCTATAAGTAGAAATAAATAGGAGAAATTGGTGGCAACTGGCAAAACTGAGGGGAAAGAACAAGGGGAAGGCAGAGAAATACATACTTGGTTGGCTTGGCCACGAGGTATGGTCTAGGCAAGAAATTTGAGCTGATTCACGACTCTGGTGATCCAAACGAGATGGCGAAACATGATCGCCCACGCTTATCGGCATGTCACACGATGAATGAATATGGCAAGTGTTTTCATATAGCATATGTTTGTTTGTTTTTTTATTAAATTCATTTTACACTCGCTCTCTTTGATCTCAGCGTAGTCTATACACGTTTGTTCTTGTAGCATTAGACTGGATTTTGCTTGTGGATTAGCTTTCTCTATTACCAGCGTCCCTCGTCATCAGACGAACTCTCTCCGACTTCAGAGGTACTTGTAATTTGCATCCCTTTGTCATGGACGAGAAGTCAACATTTCAGTCCAACTGATCAGTGAAGAGGTTGAATCTGCTACCTTAGCATCAGCACGCCAGATATTTAAGAACGAACGCTCTTATCCATTCGGGCACGAAAATGTTTTTATACAGGACATGTTTCTGCAACAATATATTTCTATACAGCACATGTTTCTATACAAATTATGTAGGTATAGAAATTGGCACCTTGCCGTCTTGACAGACGATAGTTTGTGCATTAAAAAGGCATAATAACTTTTACCATAGCACAAAGCCTCGGCTAAATTATAGAGATCATGTGTTGCCCATGCAGCATGATCCCTCTCTCGGCCTGCCTAGTTCACTCCAGAAGAAAGGTAACACCCCTACATCTGGAACAAGACAAGCTGCAGAAGCTGCCGGATCAGCAAAGCAATGCTATAACTGTCAGTCTGTCGGAGCTTCGATCCTAGACCAGCCGCCAACCAAGGCTTAGGGCCTGGTCTGCCCTGCCATGACATTTTGTCTTTAGGTTGCATTTCCTCGCACCAGGGTAAGGCTTGTACCCTCCCAATCGCGCTTTACCGCCCGAAGCCGTTGGCATAATGTGGGGTGTCGGGTTTGGTAAGCGTCGCCCAACATTAGGCGCTAACGGAAGCAGGTAGTACCGTCTAATGTCATACAGCAGCTCAGTCATATCTGACTAAGACCTGACACCACACGTAGGTATACAGCACATGCTTCTATACAATTTATGTAGGTATACAGCACGTTTCAATATAATTTATGTACGTATACAGCACATGTTTCTATACAGTTTATGTAGGTATACAGCACATGTTTCTATACAGTTTATGTACGTATACAGTACATGTTTCTATACAATTTACGTATGTATACAGTACACGATTCTATACAATTTATTTACGTATACAGCACATGCTTCTATACAATTTATGTAGGTATACAACACATGTTTCTATACACTTTATGTACGTATACAGTACATGTTTCTATACAATTTACGTATGTATACAGTACACGATTCTATACAATAAATATCTCTACAGCACATGTTTCTATACAAATTATGTACGTATACAGCACATGTTTCTATACAATTTATGTAAGTATACATCACATGTTTCTATACAATAAATATCTCTACAGCACATGTTTCTATACAAATTATGTACGTATACAGCACATGTTTATATACAATTTATGTAGGTATATAGCACACGTTTCTATACAATTTATGCAGGTGTATAGCGCACGTTTCTATACAATTTATGTACTTTTACAGCAGATGTTTCTATACAATTTATGTAGGTATATAGCACATGTTTCTATACAATTTATGTGCGTATACAGCACATGTTTCTATACAATTTATGAAGGTATATAGCACATGTTTCGATACAGTTTATGTAGGTATACAGCACACGTTTCTATACAATTTATGTACGTATACAGCACATGTTTCTATACAATAAATATCTCTATAGCACATGTTTCTATACAATAAATATCTCTACAGCACATGTTTCTATACAATTTATGTAGGCATATAGCACATGTTTCTATACAATTTATGTAAGTATATAGCCCACGTTTCTATACAATTTATGCAGGTATATAGCACACGTTTCTATACAATTTATGTACGTATACAGCACATGTTTCTATACAGCACGCACGTGTCTGTCTACAGCACATGTGCCTATGCAACACATGTTTCTATACAGCACATGTTTCTATATAGCACAAGTTGCTATACGATTTATTTATGTATACGGCACATGTTTCTATACAGTATGCACAAGTCTCTATACAAGACATGTTTCTATACAGCACTTGTGTCTATACAGCACATGTTTATAATAAGCAAATGTTTCTATACAGCATGCACATGTTTCTATACAGCACAAGGTTCTATACAGCACATGTTTATAATAAGCACATGTTTCTATACAGTATGCACATGTCTCTATACAGCACTTGTTTCTATTCAGCACTTGTTTCTATACAGTACATGTTTATAATAAGCACATGTTTCTATACAGCACATGTTTCGAGGAGTGGGTACGAATGCCAACAGATTTATGTACGTCCTTTTCAGTTTGCATCCACCTAGACATAAAATGCAGACAAGAAAATCTGGCTACTGTGGAGGCGGAAGTACAGGCTTTGATCTTCGAGAATTCTTTGGAGGGTGATGCTGTTGTTTACACAGATGGGTCGTTCGTTTGACGAGTGAGAAGTTTATGGCCTTTTACGGCTCAGCCCGGAGGGAGAATTGTGAAGGAGGTCTCTGGTGTTTTTGCTTTGATTACAAGTAGCCTGACTACGGAAGTCATGGCAGTAAATAAAGCAATAGCATGGCTCGAGACACAGACATTCACTAGGGTATGTTTCCTTGATGATTCAACGAGCATGCTCAAGAGGATAGAGATTGGGTGGGTCCGAAGAGAGTAGCTGCTGTCTCTGAAGCGGTCTCGGTTGGCGAGGATTTGTTTCGTTTTCGTGCCAGGACATGCGGGTGTACGAGAAAATCAGCAGGCTGACAAGCTTGCCGGGGTAAGGCTACTCTGGAAGGCGGACGAGCCATGGATCAGGCTGACATTCTGAATGCTCTATGAGAAGTAAGACATTTGTGTAGAACCAAGGGATGACTGTGAATCTACAACCATGGTCAGTCTTCGAGAACAGCAAGTTAAAAGAGGTGTGGCCAAACAAGAACACTTCGCGGGAAGCCAAAGAAGATTAATAAACCAACACAGAACTGGTGTCGTTAGCCGCTACACGCTGCGGTATTTTCTGAGGAGGGGATCCGAGCACTTATGAACTGAATGGTTCGATGTGCAATGAGGATGATCTGTCGACTAACTAACTAACTAACATGTTTCTATACAACACATGTTTATAGTAATTACATGTTTCTATAAACCATAAGTTCCTATACAGCGTATATTTCTGTATAGCACATGTTTCTATATAGCACTAGATTCGGCATATCAAGCGTTGTGTTGATGCAAACATTTTGTTTTATCTTGTGATATAATGAGATACTAACAATCGTTCTATGGAATAATACTTCTAACCAAAACTACTACGCACATGTTGAAACCAACGAACCCAACATCACTCTAAGTACATCATGCATCGCTTGAAGAGGCCTTAACATCACCTCAAGTATATTATCCAACTTAACTTACAGTTGCTTCAATACTTAATATCATATAAGTCCGTTTTTAGTAAACCGCATAGTTATTATTTCTGCAAAGCACTTTTGTTAATGTGTTGTAAATTATGGTGGAATTGTCAGTTACAAAGTGATCAATAATCTTCACATTAAAAAACAAAAACAAAAGGTTGAACGTTCTTTGTAGGACTTTGCGATCAACCCCTGGATGATGGCTATCCTGGAATTTGCTTCACCACAATAAGTTTGTTTAGAACTCTAAGAGAACGTACACTAAAAGTAAATACGATTTGCAACTGTTAACTTTTCCCCAAACATAAAACAGTCCCGAAGGAGTAAAACGAATATTTAAAATTAAGAATCATGTTCATTAACACGAATAAAGAATTACATACAAACAAATCTCGGGGACGAACTCTGAAGACAACCGTCGATGCTGTCCTTAAGTGCGGTTAAAACAAGACTCGTGAACCAAGACCGCTCACTTGGTCACAGCCTCAAGAGAGGAATTCCTCGCGTGACGAGGGAATGGGGGAGCTGTGGATCGTCTCCGTCCTCATCTTAGAAATATAAACAACTATGCAACTGGAGTTTCCCGCTGTCATATGCCTTGTACTATTGCTGTTGTTGAATGCTAGCAACTTGTGTCCACTAACAGTAACAAAAACACTTAGTGTATAGCGATGGTTCTCATTATTTTCACAGAGACCACAATATAAGATGCAGCCGACGGTTTTCTTTCTATTGAAATAGACACACTACTTCAACAAATACGGTAACAGATTTATTTATCATCAGAGAGAAATTAAAGAAAGTGAGTAGTTTTAATAACTAGGTTTTATGATGACAGAAGAATGGAATGTGGTGATAGAAATGAAAACAACAGCAAACAACGCTCTACAAAAACTAACGCAAATAAGACTTGTGTGGATTAGAATAGACAGAACCAACGACTAACTAATTATAAGTATGCATATTTATTTAGGCAACATATGGGTTTGAATCTTCGATATTTAACACAATCATCTAAAAAGCACATATCCACCCTTGAATATAAATGCTGCAGAACTTTGAAGGTTCATTGGACGGACTGAAAAAGCAGATCTATCCAACAAGGACTCAATGTTGAAGAAGACTGGCTATTAAGACACACAAAAGTGAGGCTGATGACATATTTTGGACAGGAGGTCAGCGTGGCCGAGTGGTTAAGAAAGCTGGCTTTTAAACGTCCGGTGTTCTGATGCCGAGTTAGCGGGTTCAACCACTACATAGGTCAACTGTACTAAAATGTTAACTTCTTGTCCTTGACTTGGGGGACATATATTACAAATTCCTCAGGGCGGAATGGGATATCCTGATGGTGAGGGACACTGATGATAGGGAATATCCACACGCACAAATCAGTCCAGTCCACTAGAATTCGTAGCACTTATATGTACACGTTTAAAGCATACAACATGTTGAACTTATACAAGATATGGAAGTCAGGAAAATATAATTAAAGATGGAAGTTCACCAGTGAGGCAAAGAAATAATAATTTAGTTGCATGTCCTTTACAAGTCATCACAATAAACCCATTCATGCTTTGGCTGGTTGCAAAGTCTTAGCAAGTTGACATTCAGTAGTTTGCCATTTACCAACACTCATACTTTTGTATTGAAACCAAAGCAAGGTGGTCTGCTTCCAAACCGCCAGCAGCTTGTTTCAAACGCGTTATACTGGATTACGAATTGCATTCGTAACCCCTTTGCCACAGACTCGGCAGGCGAAGAAAGGGATAACCATAACGTTGATGTATCCGAGATATCAGAGATGATTCACACATGACACCAACATTGGCAGGACTTCTGGCTGTAACAGAGAGACATTTGGAAAGACTATTTTGGGATAGAAGTTCTGTACACGACAAGATATATGACTTTAACTCTTTAAGAATGAAAGGTTTTGGTTCAGGATGATTCTTTGAGAGAATTAATTTACAGCTAAAGATTAAGGGTTGATTATTTCCAGCGTTTAAAACACTGTACTGACATTATATGTGGTATTAAATAGATATTTAAATTTAATAAACAGGAGAACCTGTTTTGCCGTATGGCTGTGAATCTTGGAATGTAAATGAACAAATTAGGAAGAGATTGGAAGCAACAGAGATATGGTTCCTGAGACGAATGTTGAGAATTCCCTGGAATGCCAAAGTAACTAACACCGACTGCCTGAAAGCGGCTAATGAAACTAGAACATTATATATAACAATAAGAAAGAGGCAAACAGTTTATTTTAGTAATTTAATGAGAAGAGAAGCATTGGAGAAAGTCGTGACAACTGGAAAAATCGAGGGAAAGAGAGGCAGATGCAGACCAAGAGAAATGATGCTGGATGGATTGCGACAGTTGCTTGCTTGCTTGCTTGTGTTCGTTGGCTTGAGCTCCAACGCGAAGTCCTGTGTGTCGGATGAAGACATCCCGTTGTCCAACATCAGTGTGATGACATACAGGACCTGAGGTTTGCGTGAGTATTCGCTGTCCCACGTCTGGCTTATTGGTGTGCAGACTGGTGGTTCCTCGCCGTACAGGCAGACACTCTCCGACTTCGGAGGAATCGGCGATCCTACTGACTTTAGCCAGGACCCCGAAGGGACATGTTGCCCAGGACGCTCGACGAGGACGCGTCAATAGGTCTTGGCCAGTATATAACCCGGCCCTGGTGCCTTGGAAACACCTCTGCGTCCCGATTGCGACAGTGATATGGAGGAATATCAACGGCAGAGAAAACCACAGAAAACCAAAGACCGAGATATGTGGGGAGACATGAACGCCTACGCCAGGCGGCATGGCACTTGGTGATGATGATGAAACAAGAGAAAACGACAGATCAAATGTCAATAGAATTGGTGTTTGTCCATCAAGAATGATAATGACATTCATTTAATCCAGCGGGGTTGAAAGTTTAGGCCGTGAGTTCTCAGATAGCATATAAGGCCTATTTTAACTCGATATGTTCCTTGACAATGTATGCAAAAGAATGCTTAACGTTCAAGGACAAGGATCTCCTGCTGTGGTTTTATTGGGTAAAGAATGACTTGCGCCATGAATTTGATTAAAGTGAGGAAGAATTGCTCAGTTTGTCGACCACACTCTATCTCTTCTTCTACTTCTTATTATTTATCTGAGAGTGTGTTTGTGTGTCTTTTGTATGGTCATGCGAGCTGTTCGAAACATTCACCCAAGCGCTTTCTAATCTAGTTAGTTAGTTAGTCGACAGATCATCCTCATTGCAAATCGAAACATTCGTCCATAAATGCTGGGATCCCTTCCTCAGTAAATCCCGCAGCGTGTAGCGACTGATGACGACAGTTCTGTGTTAGTTTATTAATCTTCATTGGCTTCCCGCGTAGTGTTCTTGTTTGGCCACACCTCTTTTAATTTGCTGTTCTCGCATCCTGCCCATGGTTGTAGATTCACAGTCGTCACTTGATTCTCGCGAACGACTTACTTCTCGTAGAGCATTCAGAATGTCAGCCTGGTCCATGGCTCGTCTGTCTTCCACCTTAGCCTTACCTGCAAGCTTGTCAGCCCGCTCATTTCCTTGTACACCCGCATGGCCTGGCACGAAAATGAAACTAATCTTTGCCAGACCTCTCGAGAGACAGCAGCCACTCTCTCCTGATCCACCCCATCTCTATCTTCTTGAGCATGCTCATTGTGTCACTAAGGAAACATGCCCGAGTGAATATCTGTGTCTCGAGCCATGTTATTGCTTTACTTAGTGTCATGACTTGCCAGGCTTCGGCAAGGAAATCAGATAGCTGTGTAACCACTCTTCCTTGATGCTAGCATTCCCTATGCTGTTTGTCGGACGTATGGTTGTTGAGTTAACCCCAAAGAGATAGAGGATACTCAAGCTCCTCCTTCCCAATGTGATCCTGCCCGTTCTAATTAATTTAGCTGTTACTGGCTCAGTGGCTTGAGACCATAAATAGAGTTTCGGAGAACCAAGAAATACCTCCAGGAAACCAATGACAAGTTTTCTCTGAATACCTAAAATATCCTTTCGATGGTTCCTTGCTTCTACTCTACCAACCAAATAATTATTAATCTAGGGTTGTTAATTAAAACAATTTTACTACGACAAGAGAACTCCCAAAACATGTTAAACAAATATGGGGACAGCACATAGCCTTGACGATCTCCTTGCTTGATGTCAAACCAATCTGATGTCTCGCTATCTATTATAACCGTTGCTTGTAGGTCTCTTCCATTCTCATGATACTGTTCTATTCTAGTACAACAGTCTTGTATATACTGGTTTTTGTCCTTTCTTCTTGTAGCAATGCTATTGGGTTTGGGTTTAGGACTGTCAAATGTAGAATTGTATCTAAATTAAAAAATTACTACACTTGCACACGCCAGTCATTCCATGCTATTTCATAAGCACGACTCATATCTCTCGTTTTATCAATTACATTGGCACCTTGACGTCTTGACAGACGATAGTTTATGCTTCAAAAAGGCATAATAACTTTTACCCATGGCGGTAGTGAATGTGACTGATAAGGCCAATTCGTGCTGTAAATATTCGTTCACAGATGGTGCATGTGAATTTAATTAGCTCAAAATAATACACAACACAACACACAACAAATTCCTTTACACACTAAAGATAGAGCTACCAGAAACGACAAGCAGAAATAGGAAGGAGCTCATAACTTCTATTGCAGTTTCGTCATCGACAGGAACTTCAGTGTATCTGTCTGGCCGGTGACATATATTTCATCTGGTAGGATGACGATCTTCCTTCGGAATTCTCCAGACAGTAGCTAGGTTCTGCCCTAGGCTGTTGATTCAGCTCTTTGCTTAATTTTTGGTATAAATTCCCCAGTTACTAAGCTGGACATTGGTTACAATGTTGGTTCAGTATTTTTCCGTAATGAAATACCGTTTATTACATAACAGTTTCTCATAATCATTGTCTTACTATTCATCACACAGTCACTGCTCTAATTTGACGAACCTTGAATAGTGTTTACCAGTAGATCATAATTGACATCAAAAGACTATGCAAGTAGGCATGAGGGCTTTACCTATGTCGCTTATATTTTCCTTGCCTTTCGGTCAATTTTTCGAATTATCTTTAATAGATATGAGTCGATGAATTTTCAGAAAGAGTCATTCGTTATACGTTTCAGGAGCATCAGGTGTCAATGACATTGGACGTAATGACTATCGAGCTTCTCATAGGCTTCTTCGAAGTTGAGAATTCATTAGTTATACGGTTCAGGAGCCTCCAGTGTCAAGGACATTGGACTGTTGAGCTTCCCATAGGCTTCTAAGAATATTGATATTCTTCCTAGGCATAGCCTTCAGGTTGGTTGTATACAAATAACCTTCACTTTCACTTAGGGGACCTGTGTATATAGATATAAACCTCAGGGTAGTATATGTGTCAATTCAACCTTAACATCACATTATCACCTCCCCCTGTTGTCTCAGACTTTTAAATGATAATTGTTATAATTATCATTGGACCCAAAGATTCTGGCTTCCTGGACAAAGTACTAAGCTTGGACCAAAGAAGAAAAGTCCCTTTAGAGTCCTTGATTTGGACAGGAGCTTCAGTTTCGTCTGTCATCTCGAGTCATTGGCTGTAGTTTACCGCCTGTCCTTTCGATTAATCCCATTACTAGATCATGTTTTTCGTAATTATTTCCTAGCATTATCTCGGTTTTCGGCTACTAAGTATATTATTTAGAAAATGGGTCACTGGCGTTTATGTACAGCTGGGTGTTAACGTTATCTGCGCTTGCTTACTTCGGTTCAGCTGTTAGAATGTTGTTTGCGTTTATGTTGTAATAGTTCTCTAATTAAACTAATAATCACAATTACATTCAGTTTTGAACACATTTCCATTATTGAAGGGTTGATCGAGCTCTTTATCTAAATGTCTCGATCATACAAAACTGTACAGCAGATTTCAAGACGGTCCGATTTTGATCAGGTTCTAGCACGCACTGAAAAATGGCTGTGACAAGGAGGAGGGGTGTAATGATCTCGGGCTTCCGAGATCTCACTGAATCTGTAACGTCACTTAATTGCCATGAGTGTACTGCATCTATTTGTGGATACATGTAAATTTCACCCCATGTTTAGTGAGAGTTTAAAGAATTACTCTTTTCTCGACTAATTACAACCTGTCTTAACCTTCTCAAAGGATCTATGCTAATGAGATCATGTCGTGTATCAAGTTAGACTTGCCATATGGAAACCAGTTTTTGTCAAATTTAAGTTTTTTTTCTGCTACCACTGCCTACCGTCTTGATCCGAATTTAATTTTTATTAAAAGTGGAGAGAGACTTCCAGGCAATTTTGTTACACTTGTGTTCTTTCTTTTTCCTCGTGTATTCAGCTGTATACTCGATCCTGCTTATATCGGTTTCTCCTCCTTTCTGTTTCAGTTCTCTTCGTTGTTTTATTAATTATAACGTGTCTGACATAATCCATGGTTTATGTTGCTTATTCTTGGTCGGAATTAGATCTTTGACTGCTGATATTTATACATATTTATAAAGCACGTTGAAAGTAATAATTTGTACAGTCATCTAAGACTTCTACCACTACAAAAGCGCTTCCTTTTCAACAAAGCCAAATTAGTGAATAAAATTATATCTCAAAATACCCCAGAGTATCTTCTGTCGCTGATTCAATCTAATGCAATGAACAGCAAGCGCCTAAATTTGTTACATGTCTCAAAGCCTAGATTGGACCTATACAAAACATGTTTAGCGTATTCTGGTGCTCACTTATGGAATGATCTGCCTCCAGATCTGAAAACTCCAATGAGTCCCTACACATTTAACCGAAAACTCTTTCAATACTTAATCCATACCGACTATATGCCACCATAATTCATTTACTGGTATAATTGTTCAGTATAATTGTTCAGTATAATTGTTCATTATAATTGTTTAACTATAATTGTTCACTATATATGTGTGTGCGTGTGGGAGCGAGAGAGAGAGAGAGAGAAAGAGAGAGAGAGAGAGAGAGAGAAAGTGGGTGTCAGAGAGAGGGAGAGAGTGAATGCGTGTGTGCGCACGTGCATGCGTGTGTGTGGAGAGAGTGATTGAGCGAGAAATGGTGGGGGAATGTGTCATTGCATGCATTCGTACGTGTATGTTGGAGAGTGAGTGAGGGAGTGTATGCGTGCGTGCATGCGTTCATGTGCATGCGTTCATGTGTATGTGTGAGAGAGTGTGATTGAGAGAGTGAGTGTGTGTGTGTGTGTGTGTGTGAAGGATTGTGTGTTAGAGAGTGAGACAGTGGGAGAGTTGATGTGTTAGTGTGTGTGTGTGTGTGAGCGTGCGCATGCGTGTGAGTGTGTGTATATGAAAGAATACAGAGAGAGAGAGAGAGAGAGAGAGAGAGAGAGAGAGAGAGAGAGAGAGAGAGAGAGCTGAGCAGATGCATGTCATGTAACACGCATGTTATGTAACACGCGAATCCATATGTTTGTGTATTCTCATCTGTCATATTATCAGTTAAATACCATTTGATTTTATCATGCATAATATAAACTCATGTTCATTACTGTAGTTTGAGTGAGAGAGTCAGTGAGTGTGAATAAGATACAGAACGAGTGAGCGTGAGAGTGAATGAGTGAGCTGGAGAGTGAATGAGTGAGCGGGAGAGTGAATGAGTGAACGGGAGAGTGAATGAGCGGGAGAGTGAATGCGTGAGAGTGAATGGATGAGCGGAAGAGTGAATGTGTGTGTGTGTGTGTGTGTGTGTGTGAGAGAGAGAGAGAGAGAGAGAGAGAGAGAGAGAGAGAGAGAGAGAGAGAGAGAGAGCATCACTATTTTTTACGTCACATACATTTTATGTACACATTTTTCTCCATGTTTAACATTTTTATGAGACTGCTCATGACAAGTGTCAGTGTATGTGTGTGAGTAAAGTGTTGGAGTTTGTTCATAATAGTTTCAATACTAACGTGAGACATTTTGTATGTGTCTAGATGTGAGGAAGTGTGAGTGTATGTGGAGGATGTGTGTGAGTGTGGGGATATGTGTGGGTGGGGGGTGTGTGGGTGGGGGTATGCGTTTGGATGGGTTGGGGTGTGTGGGTTTTGGTGGGTAGTGGTATTTGTGGGTGTTGGATGGATGTGTGGGGGTGAAAGTAGGGGTGTTGGAATGGGTGTGGGGGATGTGTTTATGGGTGGAGGATATGTGTATGGGACGGATGCAGGAGATGTGTGTTTATGTGGGTGGAGATGTGTGGATGGTTTGAGGAAGTATGTGTGGGAGGCGGGGTCGTGTGGGTAGGGGATTGTGTTGGGTGGATTGGGGATGCAAGGGCGGGTGGGGAGAAGTGTATGGTGTGTGGGTTTGAGATATGTGTGCGGTGTGTTGATGGGGGATGTGTGAATGATGTGTGGGTGGAGGGTATGTTTGTGGTGGTATGGGTGGAGGATAGTGTGTGGTGTGGGGGATGTGCGTGATGGGTGCAGGAAATGTGCGTATGGGTGGGGTATATGTGTGGGTGAGTAGGGGATTGTGGTGGTTGGGGGGAAGTATGTGGGGGAGTGTGGATGGGAGATGTGTGTGTGTGTGTGTGGATGGGGAATGTGTGGGTGGGGGTGTGTGAATGGCTTAGGGATGTGTAGGTGGGTAAGGGAGTTGTATGTGTCGGGGTGGGATGTGTGAGTGGGTGGAGGATGTGTGTGGGGGTAGGGGTATTGTGATCGAGAGATGTTTGGTTGGAGGTGGGTGGGTGGGGGTGTGTTGGTGCGTAGTGGAGGATGTATGCGTGAGTGAGTGTGTGTTGGTGGACGGGTAGGGAATGCGTGTGTGGGTGGTGAGAGGTGTGTGGTGTGTTGGTTGGGGATATTGTGTGGGTGAGGTTTGTGTGTGTGGGTGGGGGATTTTTGTGGTGTGTGAGTGGGGGTATGTGGGGTGGATGGGTAAGGGTATCTGTGTGGGTGTGGGTGGGAATATTGTGGGGGATATGTGTGTGGTGTGTAAGTGGGGATGTGTTGGTGAGGTTATGTGTGTGTGTGGTGCGTGGGTTGGGAATAGTGCGTGGTAGGGGGTGTATGTGATGTGCGGGTGGAGGATTGTGTGGTGGGGGATTAGGTTAAGGCATGTGTGGGTGGGTGGAAGTTGTATGTGTGGGTGGTGGGGTGTGTGTGAGTGGATTGGGGATGTATGGGTGGTTAGGGAGATGTGTGTGTGTGGGGGGGGGGGGTAGGGACATGTCAGTTGGTGGGGATGTGTGTGTATGGTTTTGGGATGTGGATGTGCGATGTGTGGGTTGGTGGGGGATTGTGTGCATGGGTGGGGAATATGTTGTCGATGGAGATGTGGCTGGGGGATGGGTGGTTTGAGGTGTGGGTGGGGAGATGATGTGTGGGGTAGGATGTGTATGTGGATGGGCGTGGAATGTGTGGGTTGGTGGGGGAATGTTTGTGGGTGGCGAGTGTATTTTGGTTGGGGGATCAGGTGAGGGTAGTGTGTGTGGGTGGGGGATGTGCGGGAGGGGAGTGGATAGGTTGGTGGGATATATATGTGTCCCTTGGTGTGCGTGTGTGTCGGTAGGTGGGGGTGTGTATGTGTCCCTTGGTTTGTGTGTGTGTGGGCAGGTGGGGGTGTTGTGTGGGTGGGGTGATGTATGGATAGGTGGGAGATGGGCTTCATAACATGGTTATTAGCCTTGTTTATGTTTACAACATTCATTTCACAATGTTTATTTTTCTTCCTATGTAAATGTATAATGCTCTTGATGAACGAAAGACGAGTGATTGGAAGGGCCGAATGTAAGACGGGCCTGCGCGCCCAATTTGTGATCCTAATAAAGTTGATTTGATTTGATTTGATTTGACATATACTAGCTGACCCGGCCCGGCTTCGCCCAGTCCTTGGTGGGGAGCATCTCATTTAATTCATATAAGTAGTCATATAAGTTCTCGTTCCCGTTACCGACTATCTGTCTGTCTGTCTGTCTGTCTGACCCGGCCCGGCATCGCCCAGCTCCTGGTGTGGAGCATCTCATTTAATTCATATAAGTAGTCATATAAGTTCCCGTTCCCGACTGTCTATCTGTCTGTCTGTCTGTCTATCTGTCTGTCTATCTGTCTGCCTGACCCTGCCCGGCTTCGCCCAGCCCCTGATGGGGAGCATCTCATTTAATTCATATAAGTAGTCAAATAAGTTCCCGTTCCCGTCTGTCTGTCTGTCTGCATGTCTGTCTGTCTGTCTGTCTCTCCCTCCCTCTCTGTCTGTCTGTCTGTCTGTCTGTCTAATCATTTATTGGTTGCAGTTAGAACAACCTAGATAAACGAAGATCAACTTACAAAAAGCATTAGAAAGAGCACTTGAAAGGTCTTTACATCTTCCCCAACAATTAACTTGGGTAAATGGAGCGGCGGCAGCAGCAGCAGCAGAAGAAGAAAAAGGAGGAGTAGGAGCTGGGAGGAGGAAGAGGGAGGAGGAGGGAGGAAGAGATAGGTGGAGAGAGGAGGAGGAGGGAAGAGGAGGGAGCAGTAGGAGTAGGGAGGAATAGGAGGGAGGAGGAGGGATTAAGAGGAGGAGGAGGAAGGAGGAGGGAGGAGGTAGAGGGAGGAGGAGAGAGGAGGAGAGAAGAAGAGGAGGGAGGAGAAGGAGGGAGGAGGAGGAGGGAGGAGGGGGAGAAGGGAGGAGGGAGGAGGTGGGAGGAAGGAGGAGGGGAGGAGGAGTAGGGAGGAGGAGGAAGAGGGATGAAGAGGGAGGAGGAAGGAGGAGGAAGGAGAAGGAGGAGGGAGCATGAGGGAGGAGAAGAACGCAGGATGAGGGGGAGGAGGAGGAGGGAGGAGGTGAGGGAGAAGGAGGGAGATAGAGGAGGAAGGAGGATGAGGGAGGAGGAGGAGGAGAGAGGAGGAGGAGGGAGGAGGCGGAGGTAGGAGGAGGAGGGAGGAGGTAGAGGGAGGAGGAGGAGGGAGGAGGAGGGAGGAGGAGGGGGAGGAGGAGGGAGGAGGAGAGAGGATGAGGAGGGAGGAGGAGAGGGAGGAGGAGGGAGGAGGAGAGAGGATGAGGAGAGAGGAGGAGAGGGAGGAGGAGGGAGGAGTAAGAGGAGGAGGAGGCAGGTGGAGGAGGGAGACAAAGGGAGGAGAAGGAGGAGGAGGGATGAGGGGGAGGACATAGGAGGAGGAGGAGAAGGGAGGAGGAAGGAAGCGGAGTGATTAGGAGGAGGGAGGAGGGCGAGGAGGTAGGAGGAGGAGGAGGAAGGAGGAGAAGGAGGGAGGAGAAGAACGCAGGAGGAGGAGGAGGAGGGAGGAGGAGGAGGGAGGAGGAGGAGGGAGGAGGAGGAGGAGGGAGGAGGAGGAAGAGGGAGGAGGAGGAGGGATGTGGAGGGAGGAGGTAGAGGGAGGAGGAGGAGGAGGAGGAGAAGGGAGGAGGAGGGATGAGGAGGCGAGGGAGGAGGAGAGGGAGGAGGAGGATGGAGGAGGAGGGATGAGGGGGAGGACGTAGAATTAGAAGGAGGGAGTGGGAGGAGAGAGGAGGAGAAGGGAGGAGGAAGGAAGAGGAGTGATTAGGAGGAAGAGGGAGGAGGAGGAGGAGGAAGGAGGAGGAGGAGAAAGAGGGAGGAGGAGGAGGGAGAGGGAGGAGGGGGAGGGGAAGAGAGTAGAAGTAGGAGGAGGGGAGAGGAGGAGGAGGATTTTAACGCATATGCCTGTACATAACTGCAGCGAAAAGGTGGGTCTGTCTATCTATCTGACCCGGCGTGGCTTCGCCCAGCTCCAGGCGGGTAGCGTCTCATTAAATTCATACAACAAAAAAAGTAACTTAAAAGAATGTCCTTCCACACACCATCCATTATTTTTAATGAAAACTCTTTCTAATCACCTGCATGACTACAGTAACTTCTTAAGCATAAAAAGATGAGTTACAATGTTATGCATTGTGCATTATTTTTACGAAAACTTTGAAAATGCCTTAAAGATTGTATCATTATTTATTATAACTCATATGCCAGTACATAACTATAGACAAAGAGTTTATAAATCTTTGAAAACGATGCAACAATATGACTTTAAGTTATACAGAAAAGTTATTAAAAGTTATGCCCCTTGAAATAACTTTTACAGAGTTAGGTTCGCTGTATATAAATTATAATGAAAAATGGAAAATTAAATAATATTCAGTAAGCAGCCGATTTCACACTTAAAAAATATGACAGTGGGCTGCGCTGGAATGAAAGGAAGACGTGTAGAAAATTTTATCTCAATCGGATGGGCCGTTCGCGAGCGCATAAAGGACATACGGACATACAGACAGACAGACAGACGGACGGAGATCGCCTTTTATATATAAGATATTCTTTGTCCAGAAGCAGTTTTCTGTTATTGGTCTGCGATGTAATACCGCCATCTGATTGTTTAGCCCTAGAGCAAACAGGAAGGGGAGTCCAGTCTTTCCCTCACTGTCATAAGCGACGATTTCATGCTTATATATGTGTGTATATATATGTGTATATGTGTGTGTGTTTGTGTATGTACCTGCTTAAGTGTGCTAGTGCACTGTTCTGAGAATCTCTCGTGTGATTTATATATTATTACATTTAAGTAACACTATATAACTAGACACTTTATCGTACATACACTTAGACTACGGTTAGACACACCAATTAACTTTTCACATCTCACCTATTATCAGGACGTTCGGGACGCAGAGGTGTTTCCAAGGCACCAGGGCTGGGTTCTATACTGGCCAAGACCTATTGACGCGTCCTCGCCGAGCATCCTGGGCAACAGGTCCCTTTGGGGTCCTGGTAAAAGTCAGTAGGATCGTTGATTCCTCCGAAGTCGGAGTGTCTGCCTGCACGACGAGGAACCACCAGTCTGCACACCAATAAGCCAGACATGGGACAACGGATACTCACGCAAACCTCAGGTCCTGTATGACATCACACTGATGTTGGACAACAGGATGTCTTCATCCGGCATGCAGGACTTCGCGCTGGAGTTCACAGCCAGCGAACACAAGCAAGCATCCGGACGTTCGACTGTAGCGGTGTGAAGTGCGGAATATGACACCAGACCTCTATCCCCAACCACGACTTTCCGACAGTCTCCAAACCGTTTGGCTCGTTAAAAGAAGATATTTCTACGAAATAGTCCTAACAGTATAAAGACTGGGACACTGGTCACGTGGCAAGAGACAGCAAGATAAATCTCGCCCTGAGCAGAGATAGATTAGCTCCAGAGAAGATTAGAGACTGTGCCGGGCAAACTTCTGCCAGTGAGATGTATAGATAAATCAAAATGAGTCCGCTGAGATGTTAAGATAAAGTGTCTTTAACACTCATTCTGATCAGCCGCACTCTCAAGACGGAATATCTAATGAGTAGTGTATGTGGGTTAAAACAATGATTACAATCTTTTAATATGTCTACAACTATTGGGCCTGCTTCCGTGGCGAAGGGTGTACGGACGCAGTTCGTAATCCCGCATACTCGCTTTCGAAACATAGCTGTGGGCGATTTGTTGCAGACCGCCTTACGTTGGCTTTTTTTATGAAATGGTATGGATGCCGGTCGTTCAGAAAGCAACGACAAACTACTGCTCAGGAATCACTAATAATTAAAAAAAAATGCTGAGGTTGAATCCTACGTCCTGTAAAGGATATGCAACTAACTTAACTAACAACTATTGGAGTGTCTTAGACCATCTGTTGTCTGTCTTATTATTCTTAACTACAAGGCCACAAACAATATGTTGCACGATTTATTGCCTGGCATGTTTCGCTGCATCTTGTCAGGTGTATACTGTAGATATATGTAATTTGAAGTGAATAAATGAGTAATTTGTTTTTCTTTCCATATCCTATTTACAAGACACTGCTGTCAACACCAGAATGTTACTGCTGTTGTTAATGTCTTGGTTACGTTGGCTGAAATACTTAACACACATAGTCACAGGTATTATTCGAATGTCGAGCCTTTGTTATCCCCCTCGGTAGTCACAAATGTAAAAGGAATTCTTTCTGTTTGTGTGACACTGGCTAGAATCACCTAGTTGCTAAACCCTCACTATATGTGAGCAATTGTATTTTGTTCGTCGATTACAGTATACGAAAAGCATTTTCTTTGTTAACTGTATGATATTGATTAAGAGACTGTTTTTAGAAGTCGCTGAGGAGGACGTTTTGTAGCCAGTCAACTGCACAGGGGTTCATGAAGACTGATTAACTCTCTTTTCCACCTACACTAGTAAATGTTCTTTACTCGATTTTCTAATTGTCTTTCTTTTCTACCTATGTAATTTGCTTACAGAGTCCTGTCTAATGATACTGTTCTCGCGTTTTTGTTTTTTTCAGTTGTTCACAACAATGTATCCCCATAGTGAATTTAAACATAGAAACCATACACAATTTATACCACAATTATGTTCCATCCAGCGCCAGCTTCTTTTCTTCGCCTCTTGATTTCACTATCATTTGGAGAGTTCTCTCAACGAGCTCCATGCTGATAATTCTGTCATACCATTAAAAGAAGCCTTTCTAGTTTGCACAGGAACCTTTTCATGAAAGTTCGTAGTTTTTTTTTTTACTAGAGTAATCCTTTTACGAAGATTTGAATATTCTAACTTTTGTGTTAAGTTTAACAGATCTAGTGCCAAACAAAAAAGTAGATTTGGATCAAACAAAGATGGATGACGGAAACTGAGAAGTAAGTGCGTGTCGCATTTATGACTTAAAAGTTGTTATTATGCTAGTTAGTTGAATATCCTTTATTTTACCATACAATCAACAAAATCATTTATTGGCTGTTTGGGATTTATGAGGCAATTTGGTTCAGTAGTTTGCCATGACTTTATGAACGGCCTAGGCATCATGCCTTCCCAATTAACACAAAGCGGTCTGCTTCCGAATCTCTCGCAACTGATTTCGAACCCTCTACTAGACATGACTGGAAATTGAAACTGCGCGTCTCAGTACTCCCTAAGCCACAGAGACTAAGCCTGGGTATTGACTTAAATCCGGCAAGGTGCTGGACGCTTCGTCCCAAAACTGGATTTCAAAACTAGGTTATAGAAACATTGCAACACTTCACTAGGAAAGGGTTGGTTTTACACAATTTGATGTTAGTTGTAGGATCCTGATGAATCGTTGTCATGGGTCATAGACTCTGTTAAGGTATCCCTCGTTGGATCATCCTGGATCGATAACATTTGGCTTCTACTGGATTTTTGTGTTGTTTTTTCATCAAGAATGATGATGACCATTAACTTCAGCCAGTGGGGTTGAAAGTATGGAGCCCTGAGTTATAAATGGCTGGTAAGACCTATTTTGGCTCGAACTGTTCTTTGACAATGTGGACAAATAATGCTTGACGTTCCAGAAGGAGGATCTCCTGCAGTGGTGTCGCGAAACGCAAGTATGTCTCAGACGGGACAACACAGTACCAACTCTACCCCACCCCGTCTAGCTGGCCAAGCCACATTTCTCCTTGATCTCGGCAAACTTGTAAGCAATGTGGCGGGTGAGACGGGCATTTCCGAGTAAAAGAGTTGGGACCGTCGTCTGGTTCTTGATGTTATATCTCGGGATTGGCATGAATTTCACGGGTCCCGAGAAACATAACGCTACTCTTTGAGTGTGCTTAGATCTTCTCTGTTGCAAATCGCACACTCTGTTAAAACTCGGGGAATGCTGGGTTGCCTTCACTTTCGTGAGGTAATACTTGGATATTGTCGGCAGACTTGGTAGAGTGCGTTCTTCCGGAGTTGACACGAAGAGGCATTCGGTAGTCAGTCATCAGGAAGCGAGACCGCTTCTTTAGCCAGCGGTATAACTGACATCACGGGGAGCTGGAGAATGTTCTACAGCTAATGGTGTTGCTGAGGCTATACTTTCACGGCCGTGTCAGCCAGCTGTAATCTGTGCAGCTCTTATAGAGATTGATCTGCAGTGGTGGCATTGTTGTCCTTGAGACGTGAGGCCGTGTCTTTGACCAGCTGTATCATGTTGTACCTTTGGGGTTCCAGAGGGAACATACAGCCCAGAGCCTGATGAATATACCGGGTCGATATCTGTTGCATAATTGTTCCTAAACTTTAAAGGTAACACTCTTGTATACTTGGCGTCGCTTAACTACAGTTTTATATTTTAGTTGTGGGTCAATTCTTGACCAGGTCGGCCAGTTGCTCCGAATCCTGTGCTCTGACCGATATTTACACGTTGACCTAGCGTCAGCGGACACCAGTTGTTAGTTAAACAGGCATGCTAACTGTGTAGTGAGCCAGTGTGTGTACTATGACCTAGATTAAGTGTTCAACCGACATGGGGGAATGTATTTTGCTGGCCAGCTCAATGGATCAGTCAGGTTGAAGCAAATTAACAATGCATTCGATGCCCTATCTCAATAATGGAGTACCTGAGGGAATTAGGATTCTGACAGAAGAATTTCTCTTGAACAGAGCTTCAATTTGATTCCCTTAATGAATATGGTGACATTAGTATGTTTCAATCATCATCATGTGGCGTGGTTGAAACCAGTACTTGTCAAGCACTCAAGTGACGAGCGAGAACCACTTGTATTTCTCATTACGGTGAAACCCAAATATGTAGGAGGCTATAAGCTCGGAAGTTATTATCGACCTATAGGCCTGTTGTTGTTTAACTAGGCTTAGTCAGAAGGGGGAAAGATATCTTCACACCTACTAGGGATTGAACCGTGGGCCAGTATAGCGGTGGGGGAAACGCCCACTCGCGTATCGCGTGGATATTTCATCAGTGTTGTGTGACTCTACAGTGCCCTTACTGAGAAGGGAATACTTTGTCATGCGGGTCTATCTTTCTATTGTCTCTATACTTTCATCGGAACCAGATTGTATGGAATGTTTGCGTTGACACAATTGCTAGGCAGACAAAGGAATTCATTTAGGTGATGTGTGTCTATATATTCATACACCCACACATAACAGAAATCCAGTTATCCGATGCAGAAGTGTGGAAAGGGACAAACACAAGAACACCAAACTCTTCTGTTGTTTGTCTGGTCCTTAATTCAGTATTTCAGGTTAGTTATCAATGTAGCTTGGGTATCTTCCATTAACCTTGGAGGTGTAATGGCGTACTGACCTGAGGTATCCTGATAGGCCTATCTACCTCTCTGATGAGACAAATGGTGATTAAAAAAGAGGATCTAAACCATAACACTTGATGATCTCTGTAGGAGGTATTGAACTTTGACATCCCTATGAATGGACCTGTCACTATATCTATTATCCATTAGATCATAGATGGTAGGGAATGTGTCATCCTATTTACTATTTACTAGGGATGAGACGCGTAGCTGAAAAGCTACTGGACTTAAGTTAGGATTGCTAGGAGCTGTAACCTAATCTGTCCGTGAGATATGTCTGGAAAGTCAGACATAATACTATTGTGGTCTGAGCTGGAGGAACTGACCACTATAAATGGAATGTTAGTGTGGATACATGTTGATATAGTGTGTATTGTGCAAGGGTGTGATGGATGGGTACACCTGGCCTGTTCTTACTTTACAGGACCCCTTTTGATGTTACTGTGGGCGAGTGCCCTTTATTGTTACTGGTTGATGTTCCTGTGGGCGAGTGCCCGTTGCTGTGTGCGGTTGACGCATTACTGATTTCTGACTGCCTATTTGCAGTGGCTTGGGTGCTGTTGAAACATTGAACTTGTTTGCCTATTTGCTGTGGACCTGTGTGCAGTGACTTTAGATTGTGAACATTAAGTGGTCCAAATTCGAGGCTCCAGGAGGCATCATACAGGAACAGGTGAATGTGTCTTAACGCCTAGATATACACACTGACAATATTCGACACTGACATACCCATGTGGGATGATGAGAATGTCCAACAGACTACTCTCACCCAATTGACTTTTCCTTGCTTTATGTCTGTTATTTTGGTTTTTTTTTTTCTGTCTGTTCGAGTCGGAATCTCCAATAAAGATTCTAGATTCGCTTTTCAAAAGGTTGTTCTATTATAGTCAGTTAGGTGTCGTCTTGTGTCCACAGTCGTCATATGGGTTGTCTTCATCCGTGAACCGTCCTGGGGACAATTGATGTAAAGAGTAGACAGAAGTTAATTTAGAACCCAATAAAATATATGGGCAACCACCGAGAACCAGGACGGTGTTGCACCCGTGACAAGTGGTATTTCTGTCCAACCTTATTTTCACAGCTCTTGCAGTTCTTTTTGCTTCACAAGTGACAGCATTCTTGCTTAATGATGTACGCCATGAATTTCGGTCTTTGGCAGCCGTCTTCCACGTTTCGTGATGAATTTTAAAAGCTTTTAGTGAGATCTTCAGAGTATCTTTGAAGCGTTACCTCTGACCGCCTTGGGAGCGTTTACCACTACGCAGATCGCCGTAGTGGATCTTTACAGCTAGGCTAAATATCAAATTATTAGATCCTGGTGAATCTCTACAGATTGTAGAGTGGGGAACAATTTTCAGGCCTTGGTGCTTATTGAACATATAGTGCTAGTACCATATGTGTAGGCCAATATCATGCCTTTAATTTCCAAGAATTCTTGGTATCTATTTTAAGTCAGTCATAGAGCCCAGGTCAATTTCCTTTTATTTAAAAATAATCCAGTAATAATTCGAAAATATGACAATCAGCAATATAAGCTCTAGCTACTGTGCTGCCACGTCTTTCTTGTGCAGCTCGGCAAGAGATGAAAGCATTGACTCATTGTGGATCTATGTAACAGAGTTAAACGATTTCTTTTTCTTTGGATCGTTGTACTTTAGCTTAAGATGGTGATGTACCTTAATAGGACCTCAGTGGCATAATGGTTAGTGTGCTTGTCTGTCCAGACAGTTGTCTGTGTTCAATCCCCAGATGGGTCGGTTTTATGTTTTATTTTCGAAAAGTACGGCTACAAGGTGGGACTATCTTCCTAAAATGGGTATCAGACAAATTTATAGAACATTTCTAGGCTGGAAAGGCCACTGCGATGGGAAATGACCACTCCGCCACTTATGTGGTGGTCTATAATATGTGAAGGCCGGTGGCAACTATTTTTACCTGTATATCTCTTTTACCGCAGTCAGGCTGGGAGTTAATGAATCTAGAGACTTTGTGTAAACGTGTGTCTAATATTCTTTGTGTAAACGTGTGTCTGGTAAAGATGGCTTGGAGCGAAATGGCGATTGTTGGTACCAGATCCGAGTCTGCCTGGAATTTCGCTTCATTGTATACATCAATTCAGTGTCTTGAACCTTTAGTGTCTCCATTATGCATGCAATCGGTTCGATCGTATTTACTCAATCCTGTGCCTTTTTTCGATTCTGATAGGATGGGAAAATAAATTCTCTATATACGCCTACTAATTATGTTTCAAATCACACTCTGGCAAAATCAACACCTGCGAGATGAGATGCCTGAGGAAAGCTGTCAACTTAACAATCCGAGATCGAGTAAGAAATCCTGTTATCAGACAGACAGAGGGATCAACACCTTGTGCCAAATTTATTGAAAGACAGAAGATCAAGTGGTTTGGCCATGGCGACACCAACAATGCAACACCAACAACTACCATCACTGGTCTTACATCAAAGACCATCTGCGACGCGACCAAGAGGACGTCCAAGAAGAAAATGGATTGACGACATCAAAGACATTGTACAATCTCACGGAATGACACTATCCAGTGCCGCCCACCGAACACTGGAGCGCAAATTATTCTTCCCCACGGCGCTTGACGGCAGAAGTGGAAGATGATGATGATGATGATGATGATGATGATGATGATGATGATGATGATGATGATGATGAATTATGTTTCGAATGAAGCATAATGGGTGCACATTATGCGAACATCGGTGAAACGATGTCTCACTTGCCGTCGCGCGACACTTCATCAAGTCGGAGATGGTCATCACAGGCTATAAATAATCCGTTATATCAATTATAAATGCCAAGTCCAATATTCATCCTTTAGCCTTCCAGGGAATGCGTCAGACAAATATTTCGTCTGCTCGCTCACCAACCTTTAGAACAAAATCGTAGGGGAAATTAAATTTAATGTTGTCCACACTGGCGTCAGTGGTTGAAGCAACAATTCACGCGATAACACCGGTATTCTCTTGAGAGTAATCATTTATTTTTCAGCATTATATGGCTTGTTATGTGTTATATTATGTACTAGCTGACCCTGCCCGGCTTCGCCCAGACCCTGGTGGGGAGCATCTCATTTAATTCACATAAGTAGTCATATAAGTTCTCGTTCCCGTTACCGACTGTCTGTCTGTCTGTCTGTCTGTCTGACCCGGCCCGGCATTGCCCAGCTCCTGGTGTGGAGCATCTCATTTAATTCATATAAGTAGTCATATAAGTTCCCGTCTGTCTATCTGTCTGCCTGACCCTGCCCGGCTTCGCCCAGTCCCTGGTGGGAAGCATCTCATTTAATTCATATAAGTAGTCATATAAGTTCCCGTTACCGACTATCTGTCTGTCTGTCTGTCTGTCTGTCTGACCTGGCGCGGCATCGCACAGCTCCTGGTGTGAAGCATCTCATTTAATTTATATAAGTAGTCATATAAGTTCCTGTTCCCGACTGTCTATCTGTCTGTCTGTCCGGCTTCATTAAATTCATAAAGAACGTTCTTCCACACACCATCCATTATTTTTAATGAAAACTCTTTCTAATCACCTGCATGACTACAGTAACTTCTTAAGCAAAAAAAGATGAGTTACAATGTTATGCATTGTGCATCATTTTTATGAAAACTTTGAAAATGCCTTACAGATTGTATCATTATTTATTATAACTCATATGCCGGTACATAACTATGGACAAAGAGTTTATAAATCTTTGAAAACGATGCCACAATATGACTATAAGTTATACAGAAAAGTTATGCCCCTTGAAATAACTTTTACAGAGTTAGGTCCCCTGAGATATATGAAATTATGATGAAAAATGAAAAATGAAATAATACTGAGTAAGCAGGCGATTTCACACTAACAAAATATCACAGTTGACAGCTCTGGAATGAAAGGAAGGCGTGTAGAAAATTTCATCTCAATCGGATGGGCCGTTCGCGAACAAATAAAGGACATACGGACAGAGATACGGACGCACATCCTAATTTATGTATAAGATGTGTGTCTGTTCTGTTCAGTGCTCAGAAGAGACTACATTTACATTATATTCCGGAAGTTGTTTTTAATACATAAATTGAAGTGCTGAGCTTATAAGCTTATTTGCAGCAAATTCCTTGTTCAACATCTTCTTTGTCCTATGCAGTGTACCAGTCCTTGTTATAGTTTGATCAAATGCAAATATTTCTTGGTTTCTTCCTATAACAAATCACGGAATTTGTTCATTGAAAACTATAAGTGGCGGACTGTCTCGTATGCCCTGAAGGGTTTGCTAACAATTGCAGTTTTTCATGTAACATAAAACACAATGAAACCAACCAATCATGTTTTTTCTTTAAATTGTCGTAATATAATAGACAAAGAATTATTGTCCGCTGTATTGTGTTTTTGTTGTTGTTGTGTTTGTATGTTTGTTTGTTTGTTTTTTGGTTTAACCTATGCTTGGTTAATATCTGTTAAAGCAATTAAGAAAACTGTCATTTACTGCCAATATAGTACCTTGCGGTGTACGTTGGGTTGATTAATATCAATTGATTACAACTATGGTTCTGCTTCATTGTAATATACAACTTCTGTCTTTGTTCCATAGTTGTGGTTTCACGTAGATGGTAGACTTGGCTGATGAAGGCAGCTTGTAGAGGCGCCTAGTTGGCCGTAGCAGTCGAAAGGATTACAACGATGTATCCATTAAACTATGATGGGATAGAGGATTCATTCCCTACACCGGTCTGTGGACGTAACCGTTGACTTCTTGTTCATAAAACAATGGCAAACTACTGAACGTAAATTTTCCTAGAAAACAAAACCTGGAGCTGATTGCAACGTTCTGCAAAGCATATCAATTTTTTGTTGTCCGTTGATCGGAGTAAACTTGTTCTTACAGTAAGACGCTGTCGTCAGCTGAAAGTGGCATGTTCAAATCGCAATGTGACAAATGTAGCTTTCAGTTTGTATATCATCGAGTCCACACATTAATCTATATTGTTTCAGTTTATTTCACTAAGTGCATATCAGTACTTACTAATGTATGTTTCTTGTATTTTCGGTAGAACGGCAGGAAACTGTACCATGCGTATAATTCATACATACACACCACACTCACACTCATACATATATACATATATCATCATCAATAAATATCATGCCGCCTGGCGTAGGCGTTCATGACTCTCCACAGATCTTGATCTTTGGTTTCCTGGATCAACTTCGCTGTTGATATTCCTTCATGCCGCTGTCACAATCCATCCAGCATCATTTCTCTTGGTCTGCCTCTGCCTCTCTTCCCAAGATTAGTATGAATATGGACTAAAACTGACTCATAAAATCCAGCATGTCTCGTAAATGTAATACTGCGGCCATTTTAAAGTCAAGCAGATTTAGAAAGAACGTTAGTGGAAGGCATGGTATTTGGAAGACATTCTAGGAGCCGACCACCACGAAAGTGGACGGAGGCTATTAAAGACACCAGGGGCCTGAAAATACATGAGACAGAGGAATTAGAGACAAATCAAATCAAATCAAATCAACTTTATTAGGGTCACAAATTGGGCGCGCAGGCCCGTCTTACATTCGGCCCTTCCAATCACTCGTCTTTCATTCATCAAGAGCATTATACATTTACATAGGAAGAAAAATAAACATTGTGAAATGAATGTTGTAAACATAAACAAGACAGATCAAAAGAGGGATCAGTGGGTAGTTATAGGTGTGACTTTCTGCACAGCGTCTGAGTAATGATGATGATGGCTTCTCGAGTACGTATCAGGTTCCTATGTCGCTATGTGCAGACACACGTTTGTTACGGTTCAACATACCTACCAGTCAATCTGCCTGTCAGCCTGCCTCATCTGCTTACTTAATTACCTGCTTAATTCTTACTTCATTATGTTTTACATAATAAACTAATCTATATAACTGTATGTATCTTCGTCCACTCACCGTCCTACTTGTGCATGGTCTCGTTTATACGCATACCTTCTTATGTGTTTGTCTACTAACATAATCTTCGTGTTTATCTGTCTTCGTTGCCAGTGTACCTCCTAACTTATTTTGTCTTTAGATTGGGCCGACTGTCTGTATGGCTGTCAGTTTACCTGCCCTACAGAATAAAGGGTACTCTATATTTGCGGAATTATCTCGGATTAGTCTGATGGGAGATGCCTTGAAAAGCTTAGAACGAGAATCGCCGAGGCGAAGGCAGCCTTTTGCCAGATGGAAAACATACTGACCATTAAAAATATATCACCTGCAACGAGAAAAAGAGTGTTGAAGTGCTACATAGAACCTATGCTTTGGTATGGAAGTGAAGCGTGGACAATGAGCAAACGGGATGAAAAATATCTTATGGCTGAACACATGTGGTTTCTGAGGAAAAAGCAACAAATAACATGGATAGACAGAAAACTAATGACCAATTCCTACAAGAAACAAATGAACATCGTAAACTGATTAAAGAAATTAGACGTAGCCATTCACAATTTTTTGGTCATGTTATGAGAAGAAATAAATTGGAGAGCAAGGTAACGACTGGCAAGATCGAGAGGAAGAGAACAAGGATAAGGCAGAGAAGTAAATACTTGGATGGCTTGACCACGTGGCATGCTCGAGACAAGAACGCTGAGCTGATCCACAACTCTGGTGATCGAGTGAGATGGCGAAACATGACCGCCCACGCTTATCAGATTGGTACACTGTAATGATGATACTTTTGGAATTCTGAAATACGTAATCTTTAGTTTTGTCTGTTCTTATTGTTTTGATGTTCTTCTTTATAGATGCAGATGTCGATAGAAAAGTTCGCCTGTATGTGCTTTTGTTTTTTCCATTCGCCGATTTTCCAAGTTTTTTTTTTCGGACTACTTACATCGAAATCAACGAAATTTGGTTTGCTTCAAAATGGTCTGCAGCTGATTTCGAACCTGTCGACTGGTTCTGCCGAGAAATGTGCCCACTGCCTGTAGGCCACAGCGTTAGCTACCTAAAAAAATGCACTAACATTACTGTCCAACTAGCTTGATAATGCCCTAACATTACTGTCCGACTAGCTGGATAACAAGCATCAACAACTATTCACACTCGACATTTTTCCCAGTGCATGAAGAATAACATTCGATTGTTTTATGTAATCTCTAGACACGAGTCTTCCAATTTTCTTGTCAACTGCCCCTTGATCAGCCATTTTCAAAGGTTGGCCAGTTTTCTTATTAAAGATACGAGTGACAATTTTTACAAGACATGTGTCGGAATAGTCGCAGAAAAACAAGCACTCTTAAACATCGACGTCACAAATTAGTTTGTTAGAGGGAAATGCTTCGTCTTTCACAACCGATCATCAAAGCAATCAGACAAACACATTTAACTCCATTGATTAGCTTTGGTAGAAGACACATGACGCAGTGGCCTCATTAGGAGTACAAGTGTGCTTCCGTGTGAATAGGTGCCTGCATGCGTGTGCACGTTCTTGTGTGCGCGCACGCTTTTGTGTGCGTGCGCTAGTGGTCGCGTATTTGTTCGTGTAATTATTGTGTATCTAGCGATTCCGTGGCAAAGGGGTTACGTACGCAGTTCGTAATCCCGCATACCGCGTTCGAAACACAGCTGCTGTCGATTTGGTAACAGACCGTATTGTGTTAGTTTTTTGTTTTTTTTTAATGGTATATTACCGGTCGTTCGGAGGAAGTTCCCGTTCAGTCCTACCAAAAGCCAGATACATACATACATTGGCACCTTGCCGTCTTGACAGACGATAGTTTGTAAAATTGTGCTTCAAAAAGGCTTTAATAACTACAGCCCATGGCGATGGCAAATGTGACTGTTAAGGCCAATTCGCGCTGTAAATGTTCGTCCACAGTGGATGCATGTGAACACATGGTCATTTTCACCATCATGCACCATCTTACGTCTCACACGCTTGGTGTGTGACTTATCTGCAATAATTTTCTTATTTGTCTTTATTCCATTTCTGAAAAATAGTGCAGAAAAGCCAGATAGATTGTATTTTAATACAACGAAGAAGGAAATCATGCATAACATCAGCAAATACCCTACGAATAGTATAATAGTAGACTGTGATACAGCCAATCAGTTATTAGAAGCAGAAGTAAATCTCAAAAAGCTTACCCGAGGACAAAGGCCGCTTCGTTTTGATCTCACAACAACAAACAGAGAGAGAGAGAGAGAGAGAGAGAGAGAGAGAGAGAGAGAGAGAGAGAGAGAGAGAGAGAGAGAGAGAGAGAGAGAGAGAGAGAGAGAGAGAGAGAGAGAGAGAGATGAATGCAGTTTAGAAGATGAGAACAGTTCTGGGGTGGGTCTTGATGTCTATACAGGAGCAATTGATATCTGATGAATTGGCAGTACAAGCTAGAGATGTCTTGATGACAGCAGCCAAAGCTTTAATTCCCAATAAGCAACATACGCCATGGATTACATCGGACACGTTAGAATTAATAAAACAGCGAAGGGAACTGACACAGAAAGGAACAACCGACAACAGCAAGATGATGAATACATCGTTAACACGAAAAATAAAAAAGAACACAAGAAAGGACAAAACCAGTATATATACAATATTGTTGTACTAGAATATAGCAACATCATAAGAATGGAAGATATTACGAAATGTTCACAGAAATGAACTTATTGACAAGAAATGTTCAACCTCAATTAAATATTATCTGTGACACTTTGGGATAAACCCAAACAGAATCTAGACAAATTCTAGAAAGATGGAAAGAATACTGCAGTGGAATGTATTATATGAATGATTGTGAGGATATAAATGAGATACATGAACCAATGACAGCACAGACAGAGCCTGAACCCTCAGTAGGTGACATTGAATAGGCAATAAAGAACTTGAAGAATGGTAAATCATCTGGATGTGATGAGATATAAGCTGGACTAATGAAATCTGTAGGACAAGAAATCATATAAATCTATCACGCATTATGTAGAACGATATGGAAATATGGTATATAGCCAAAAGATTGGAAGAGAACTATCTTCACTTCAATCTCCGATGTTTCATACTTCGTTGTGACGAAGCTGAAGTAGGTAAACACTCACTGGCGGCCGCAAAGCAGACTATCCATACCTCAACCGCATTGACTCAAAACAACATTCGTCGAGTTGATGACATCATTCGTGGTGACCGTCGGGTAACACCGGATCAACTGTGTTCCACGTTGTCCATTTGTAAAGGCAATACCCAGTTCATCATTAAAGACTTGGGTTGTTCAAAGGTTTGTGCCCGGTGGGTACCCAGAATGTTGACAGACAGACATAAAGAAGAAAGGAATGAATCACTAAAATACGAGCAATATATTGTGAGCTTTACTAGAACATGATTACAAGAAATAAACTGGACGTTCTGGATAAAGCCTTCGTCAGCACAAAACAAACAAACAAACAAACAAACAAACAAACAAAAACCACACAAACCGACACACAACTACAAGAAAAACACTATATAAAAATATTAAGGTTAATTATATGTATCCTTGCACGACTGAATACGTCTGAAACATCCAAAGCGTTTGATGAATATCATTGGGCGGAATGAACCGGATGTGAGGTTCAGGCGGGCCAATGAACTAAAGGTCAATAACGTCAGTGATTGACTTAGCCACCCGGTTGGAGAACACCCGCTGGGGGATAGGAAGACGCCCATGTGAGCGAACGGTAAAATAGGGATTAGTAGAGCATTATAACCGGCTCCGTGGCGAAAGTGTCATGGATGCAGTTCGCAATTCCGCATACCGCACTCGAAACACGACTGCTGGCGATTTGGATGCTGACCGCCCTGCGTTGGTTTTCATAAAATGGTATGAGTGTCGGTCGCTCAGAAAGCAGAGATAAACAACTGAACGCAAACTTGCCAAGAACTCACAAACAGCAGAAATAATGTTGGGGTTGACTGCAACATCCTGTACCTGGTATGCAACTAATTTTTTAGTGTATAGTGGACTATACACCAACGGGGATTTCGGTGGGGGTGGGGGTGGAAGTTGAATTAAACTGTGTTGGGCACTGAGGTCGTGAGGGGAGAGTGAACCCAACTGGAAGCAACAGTAGTGCAGATAAAGAAGCAAGAAAGACCATAGACATCAACTTCCAGTACCGTTACGAAATTAAAGGTGAAGGGTTTTAACACATATTGTGACAGGTGATGAGATTTGGGTTCATTTCTTTGAACCAGAATCCAAGAGGCAGTCATTGGAATTGCGTCACACAACATCGCCCACAAGAAATAAGTTCAAAATGTAACCATGTATAGGAACCTGGACAATGACAGAAAAAGAGAAAAGAAAAATCACAACAGAAAGGAGATTCCTGAGAAGAATACTCAATGTATCAAGAAGAGATAAGATCAGAAATGAAGAAATCAGGACTAAAGTGGGGGTTATAGCTGCCCTAGATTTTATTAGAAAGCGGCAAGTCAAATGGTTTGGCCATGCAAGTAGGTTACCAACTAACAGTATACCACAAAAAGCAATGATGTACAGACCACAGGGAAGCAGAGGAAGAGGCCGACCACGTAAACTATGGACGCAGGGAATAACAGAGTCCATGAGAATATCGATACATGAAGCCCATAAGCGGGCACTCTCCCGCTGTTTATACTTCACCTCGACACCGCAAGGTACAAGAGGAACATGATGAGATGAGATGAGATGTAGGGACGTGTTTTGGGATGAGAAAGGTGTGATTCTTTTCGACTTCTTGGAACAGGGAAACACGGTGAATGCCGACCGTTACATTGAAACTTTGAAGAAGCTTAGATGGCGTCTTCCACGACTCTACCCATTCAAAGATCCGAGAATTGCACTACATTTGCACGATAGTGCCACTTCACACATTGCTAAACGCACCATTGATATGACTGCAGCATTTGACTAAAAATTATTACCATATCCCCCCCCCCCCACTTACAGTCGCGATTTAGCACATTCAGACTACCATCTGTTTGGAACACTGACAGAAGATCTTCGCGGACATCACTTTGAGGACACCGAGACCCTTATCCGCGCCGTGCACCAGTGATTTAGAACATAGGACACGAATTTCTACCGTGCTGAGATGCATGCTCTTTTAAGAAGATGGACAAAAAGAAACCATTACGAATAACGGTGACTACATTCGGGAATACATTTTTGAAGTACAGACTCAGTGCTTCATTTCTGCCCCCCCCCCCTATTTTTCCATCCATCCATCATGTGCCATGCCGATAAACGTGGGCGGTCGTGTTTTGCCATCTCACTCGATCACCAGAGTTGTGGATCAGCTCCGTATTTTTGTCCCGCCATGCCACGTGGGCAAGTCATCCAGGTATTTACTTCTCTGTCTTCCTCATGGTCTCTTCCCTTCGATCTTGCCAGTTGTCACCAAGTTCTCCAATTCATTTCTTCTCATAACATTAAAAAATGTTGACTGTCTACGTCTAATGTCTCTTATCAGTTTCCTCAGAATCCATATTTCCACAGCCATCAGATTCTTTTCAGCTTGTCTGCTCATTTGTCCACTCCTCACATCCATACAAAAGTATAGGCTCTATGTAGCATTTCAACACACTTTTTCTCGTTTCAGTTGTCCCGAGATAACTGTACCGATTCACTTGTTTAATAATATGCCCATTTACTTGTATATTACATTGTGATATTTCCTTCTTCCCAGTAACTACCATAATCACAGAGTGCAACAACCGCATCTACTAAATGTTGCAGGTCATGTTCATTGTCTGCAATCAAGACTGTATCATCTGCATATCTATTGTTATTGATGCATCGTCCCCCAATGTTGATTCCTTCCATATCTTCTATATTTCTTAAAATATTTTCACTGTACAGGGAAAAAAAGATCTGGAGACATTACACATCCCTGTCTCACACCTCTCTTAATTGGCTGATATTGACCTACTTCATTATCAATTCTTATGGCAGCTTGTTTCCAATATATGTTTTTACAAGCCTAAGGTCTTTTCCATCAATTTGTAGATCCTCAAGCATCCTTATCATGTCAACATGTCTCACTTTATCGTAAGCAGCCTTTGTATAGTCAATAAAGCAAAGGTGTAGATCTTTGTTTACTTCTATAGAACGTTCAATTACTGTTCTCAGTATAACACAGCATTTACTGTACCCTTGCCTTCTACAACCCATATTGTTCTTCTCCTATATCGGGTTGTATTTTCTCCCTAAATCTTTGCATGATAATACCAGCAAAATCTTGTGATGTGGCTCATTATTCTAATTGTTTGATGTTGATTACATTCCAAGGCTCCTGATTTCTTCGGGATTGCAATAAATATAGAATTAAATAATTCAGGAGGTATATCTCCAGTATCATATATTGTGTTCAGCAGTCTGATGACCTCGTCTATTCCATATTCTTCTAAGGCATTGATAATTTCTGTTGTGATGTTATCTGTACACGGGGTCTTGCCAGTTTTCATATGGTTAAGAGCTTTCTGAACTTTTATCTTCAAAATTGATGGTCCTTCATCATTATTCCGATGATCATACTGTTCTTCTCTTTTTGCCAACAAAGGAACTACTGACTTGGAGAGCCATGTTGACAGTGAGAGACATAGAAACCTAATCAAAGTTTTGGCGTCATCTAGCACATTGACGTCTTGTTTTTCAGTCTAAGTACTCAAATGTGTTTCTGAAAGCGCATGCTTATGAAGCAACTTTGGCATCTCATACAGTTTGTCATCATCAGTCTTACAACTCGATGACCTGCACAGCTGGTTTGATGCACACATTATTTTATGATTCGGAAATTGCTAAAAATATTCCTTGTGCAAAAACAAAGACTGAAGCAATAATAAACCAGATAAATTTCCCCCACACTGTTCATAAATTGGATAAATCTTTAAGTGGTATTTCATGTTTCGGTCTTTCGACAGATGCTAGCAATCACGGCTCGCAGAAAATATTTCCGATCGTTGTTCAATACTTTGACTGGAAGGCAAGTGGAATCCAAACTAAGATTCTCGAGTTAGACAACACACCAGATGAAACCTCAGAAACTATATCACAGTATATTTTGAGAACACTCCAAAACTATGATTTTTACTTCAAATGTGTTACTTTTGCTGGTGACAATGCCAATTTAAATTTTGGAGGCATTAACAGAAGAGAATGTAAAAATGTGTTCTCGCATTTGAAGGAAGCCTTGACCAAGCCATTAGTAAGCGTTGGATGTTTTGCTCATGTTCCGCACAACTGCATCCAACATGACGCAGATTTAATGCAAATTGACGCTGAATCTATTGTCTTGTAGATATTCAATTACTTGTCTATATACACTGTCAAAACAGAAACTTTAAAGGATGTTTGTGACATGTCAACATTAACTATCAGCAACTACTCTATCACTTTAAAACTAGATGGTTCAATTGGTTTCCAGCTGTTGAGGGGTTGTTTACTGCTTTGAAAGAATATTTTCTTTCTGTAAACCAACCACCTGCTATGATAACAAACTTTTTGGAGAACGATTTTTCAGAAGGTTACCTTTGGTTTGTGCATTCTTTGATGCCTGTCTTCCAAGTCAATATTTCGGCCATTGAAAAAGAAGAAACATCAGTGTTAGAGGTTATGAGCCTTCTTCACACAACCGTGAAAGTTTTGAAAGACAGATTGAAGGAGACATCTATTTCACTGAAAGTCAGGGAGATGTTGAGAAGACTTAAGGAAAGTGGTCGAGAAGAAGAGTGTACTAGTTTTATGGCAGACGTTAGGTTGGGTGTATGAATCATGCATTAGTTACTTAGAAACGTGGTTGAAACCTTTTGATGATTGGTTGGATGTACTTAAATAAAATCAAAGACTGTACATTTGATGACATTTTGACATGCATATTGCACTTGAAAGAGAAGGGCATTATTGTAGATGATGTGCAATTGTTTGACCAATACTGCAATCTTAAATCATTTGTGCAAGACAAGAATGAACAGTTTTTTAAAGACTCTTGCATGAACAGTGGAGTTTATTTTTCCAAAGTTGCCCAAAAGCATGTTGCTTTTCAGAGTAACTTAAAATTTGTGAAGTATTCTTCTGTATCCCTGGACACAATGGCAATGTGGAAAGAGTGTTCTCCTTGATTAATACTCAATGGACAAAGGAAAGGAACAGACTCTTACTCAATTATGTAAAGGGCATCATTCTCACAAAGTACAATTTGAAGAATCTTATCTGTGAACAGTTTTATGCATATGTGATTGCTAACGAGGATCTTCTACGAAAGGTTGGCTCCTCCGAGAAATATGCTGCGTAATTAATAAAGATTATAAGGTAATAATGTACAATCGGTTGTTTAATTAATGTTTTTTTAGCATTTTGAAAAAGGCCTCCATTGAATTTATATTTATTTTTTAGCATGATTGTTTCTTGGTAGATTCACTAAAAGTAAGATACACTTATCGGCAGCTATTGTAATAAAATTGTATTGATTGTGGGTTTAATCTGGAACGATTTAAATGAAACATTCAATATTACGTCCTTTGTCCTCCTTTTTGTCTTATTATGTCCTCCTTTGTCTTATTTTTTGTCTTATTATGTCCTCCTTTTGGTTCCCACGTATCTGGCAACCCTACCCATAAGAGAACTTGAAAATTATCTTCAAATTGACTTGATGTCTTCGGATAATAAAGGTGCAAATAGAAAATACTTCTGGCCATTTATATTCGCAGAGTGAATGCCCCTAGCCGGCGGGTGATATTAAATTAATAAAGCTGTCTCTATTTGGGTTATCCTGTAAATATTGTACTCAGATCTGAATTGGATATTTATGGCGTCTTGTTAGCGAGACTTGAAAATTGTACTTTCGATAAATTTGTAGTCGTCGTATCAGTGGGTGTTCGAAATTGAATTTACGATTTTGGAAATCCTGTTTAATGTGTAGAAAACTCTTTTGTGTACGTCAGGTCTTAGTCAGATATGACTGTGCTACCGTATGACAGTAGACGGTACTACCTGCTTTCTGTCAGCGCCGAATGTTGGGCGGCGCTTACCAAACCCGACATCCCACATTGTGCCAACGGCTTCGGGCGGAAGAGCGCAATTTGGAGGGTACAACCCTTATCCTGGTGCGAGGAAATGCAACCCAAAGACAAAATAGTCATTTCAGGGCAGACCAGGCCCTAAGCCTTGGTTGGCAGCTGGTCTAGGATTGAAGCTCCGACAGGCGGACAGTTAGAGCAAAACTTTGCTGATCCGGCAGCTTCTGCAGCTTGTCTTGTTCCAGATGTATAGGTGTTAACTTTCCTCTGGAGTGAACTAGGCAGGCCGAGAGAGGGATCAAGCTGCATGGGCAACACATGGTTTCTTTATTTTAGCCCAGGCTTTGTGCTATGGAGAGGCAATAACTCCATCCCTGGTCTTAAGCGGTCTCGGAAACAAAGCGAGAGGCATCTGTCACACGTTATAAGTCCTTGTCAGTTGGCGTAGACATGGGGCGCTACGCGTTGCCTCTGACGGTGGGAGACACCTACAGGTGTCACTGATCAGCTACCGCCCGCCTTAAGATGGGCAGTCCCCAGCCAACTGGGTGCTGATCCGCCACAGCCTGCCTGCTTCAATGGGTGCTTGGGCTAGGACAAAATCTGAATCGCAGACTGTAAAACCAATGCACCAGGTACTAATAAAAAGAATAATAGAAACCTCAAGCTACGGCTTGCAACCTGGAACGTAAGAACCATGTGTCCAGGATTTTCCACTGACTTGACAAATATTGACGATGTGAGAAAAACTGCTGTGATTGATGCTGAACTCAATCGTCTTAACATTGATATTGCTGGCCTGCAGGAGACTCGCCTCGCTGAGGAAGGGTCACTCAGGGAAAACAATTACACCTTTTTTTTGGAAGGGTAGAGGGCAGGCAGAAAAAAAGGCAACACGGTGTGGGCTTTGCAGTGAAGAATTCGCTACTGGGAATGATTGATATCCCAATTGAAAGATTATTATCCCTGCGTTTGGCAACCTCTTGTGGATTTTCCACTATAATCACTGCATATGCACCGACACTCGCTTCCTCTGATGATGTGAAGGATACGTTCTATGAGCAGCTAGACTCTGTGATCAAGGCAGTTCCAAAACCCGACTACATTTATATGCTCGGTGATTTCAATGCTCGTGTGGGCAAGGACTCGAGTTCATGGCCAGTGTGCCTTGGAAAATATAACATCGGTCGCATGAATGAAAATGGGCAAAGGCTGCTGGAGCATTGCACTAGAAATGACCTATGTATTACAAACTCCTTTTTTAAAACAAAAGAGCTGCATAAGGTCACATGGAAGCATCCAAGATCCGGCCATTGGCATCAGCTGGACTTCATTATCACACGGAGACAACATCTGAACCATACATCATTAACTCGAAGTTACCACAGTGCTGACTGTGATACGGATCATTCTTTGGTTGTTGCAAGGGTTAGACTGCGACCAAAGAGAATCTACACAGCTAAACACAAATCTAGCCCCAGGATTAATATTATTAACACTCAAGATCCTGGAAAATGCTTTGAATTTCAACAGCAACTTGAAGACGCTTTCACTGATACATCAGAAAATTGTATAGTAAATGATAAATGGAGTAAACTTAAAGAAACTATTTATAAAACAGCGGTAGGGGTTTAAGGCACTGTGGATCATAAGAGGCAGGATTGGTTTGCGGCAAACAGCCAGACACTGCAGCCCTTGATTGATAAAAAGAAGATAGCTCTCTTAAGAAACAAGGAAAGACTAACGCGTAACACTCTGAGTGAGCTGAAGCAAGCCAGGAAGGATGTGCAAAAGGCTGCCAGGCAGTGTGCGAATGACTATTGGATCAAGTTATGTGAGTCCATTCAAATCGCAAGAAATAGGGGAAACATCAGAAGCATGTATGAAGGGATAAAGAAAGCTTGTAGTCCAATGATCAAAAGAAGTGCACCGCTGAAAACCTTGACTAAAGAAATCATCACTGATAAGAAACAGCAGATGGATAGATGGGTCGAGCACTATTTAGAACTTTACTCAAGTGAGACCAAGTTAGCGGATGATGCCCTCAACGCCATAGAGGCCCTGCCAACTCTTGACCACCTAGACACACTTCCCACCATAACAGAAGTCAAGTGTGCTATAAATGAACTTGCATCTGGCAAGGCTCCAGGTAAGGATGGGATTCCAATAGAGGTTATCAGGAGTGGGCAAGACACACTCACTCTACAGATCCACCAGCTCATAGAGCTATGCTGGCGAGAAGGACAAGTCCCACGGGATTTCAAAGATTCAAGCAACATAACACTGTACAAGAACAAGGGCGATCGGAGCGACTGCAACAACTATAGGGGTATCTCACTTCTGTGTATTGTTGGGAAAGTATTTGCCAGAATTGTTCTGCGCAGACTTCAAGTCCTGGGAGATCAAGTCTACCCCGAATCACAGTGCGGCTTCCGTCAGAACCGGTCTACCATTGATATGATATTCTCATTGCGACAAATGCAAGAAAAATGCCGTGAACAAAATCAGCCACTGTTTATTGCCTTCATCGACCTCACAAAGGCATTTGATTTGGTCTGTCGTAAGGGTCTGTTCAAAGCACTAAAGAAGATTGGCTGCCCACCAACTCTTCTGTCCATTGTGGAATCGTTCCACACAGGCATGAAGGGTATAATCAAGTTGTATGGTGCAACTTCAGAAGAGGTTGAAATCAAGAGAGGAGTTAAGCAAGGTTGTGTACTATCCCCCACCCTCCTCTTTGGGATATACTTTTCACTTCTACTGAAATATGCCTTTCGTGATCAGGATGCCGGTATATACATTCACTCACGCTCAGATGGTGGCCTCTATAATGCTCAGAGATTGAAGGCCAAGATCAAAATTAGGAGGGTACTAATCAGAGAGTTGCGTTTTGCGGATGATGCTGCGATTACGACCAACTCTGAGGAAGAATTACAACATCTACTATCTGCATTCTCCAATGCGTGTTCTGAATTTGGTTTAACAATTAACAAAAAGAAGACACAGATTATGTCACAAGTTGCACACGGTGTACCATCAATCTTTATTGTCGACGCCGAACTGGAGATAGTAGACCATTTTACATATCTAGGATCAGAGGTAAATAGCAAATTATCCCTCGATCAGGAAATCAACATCAGGATTGGCAAGGCAGCAACAACAATGAACATGTTAGCAAAAAGAGTCTGGGAGAACAGGAAGCTTACTGCCAAAACAAAAGTCCTCGTCTACCAAGCCTGTGTCCTTAGTACTCTTCTTTATGGCAGTGAAACCTGGACAACTTATTCACACCAGCTTTCATATGCGGTGTCTGCGAAGAATACTTGGTATTAAGTGGCAAGACAAAATCACAAATACTGAAGTATTGGAAAGATCAGGTTGTGTGACGGTGTATTCCATGCTCAGTCTTCGTAGACTTAGATAGATAGGACATGTTAGGAGGATGGATGATGGTAGAATACCAAAGGACATCTTTTTTGGTGAATTACAGACGGGTAGGAGATCTCAGGTTCGGCCTCTACTACGATACAAAGATGTGTGTAAGAGGGACATGAATGATACAGGCATTGATAATGCAGAAAAACTAGCAAAGGGCGAGCATCTGTTCGGCAGGCCGTGATCAGAGCGCTGTTGTGGTAAGGATGTGCTACGGATGTGAGAAAGATTAGTTTCATCTTCGTGCCAGGGCATGCGGGAGTACAAGGAAATGAGCGGGCTGACAAGCTCGCAGATGAGGCTACTGTGGAGGGCGGACGCGCCATGGACCAGGCCGACATTCTGAATGCTTTACGAGAAGTAAGACTTTTGCGAGAACCAAGTGATGACTGTGAATCTACAACAATGGCCAGACTGCGAGAGCAGCAAATTAAAAGAGGTGTGGCCAAACAAGAACACTACGCAGGAAGCCAAAGAAGATTGATAAACCAACACAGAACTGGCGTCGTTAGCCGCTACACGCTGCGGGATTTGCTGAGGAGGGGATCCGAGCACTTATGGACTGAATGGTTCGATGTGCAATGAGGATGATCTGTCGACTACCTGACTAACTGACTAACTGATAATGCAGATTGGGAGCACGTCGCCGCTGAACGTGTTGCATGGAGGGCAACTATCAGAAATGGAATAAAGACAAAGGAAAAAATGATTGCAGATAAAGCACACACAGAGCGTGAGAGACGTAAGATGGTGCATGATGGTGGAAATAACCACGTGTTCATATGCACCCACTGTGAACGGACATTTACAGCGCAAATTGGCCTTATCAGTCACATTCGCTACCGCCATAGGTAAAAGTTATTATGCCTCTTTAAAGCACAAACTATCGTCTGTCAAGACGGCAAGGTGCCAATGTGTACTTTGCTTACATGGTTTCTCTCTGTATAATTGATCTGTGAAGGATCGCCTTATATGTCAAGTTATCTTCACTACCATGTAGCACATCCTTACCACAACAGCGCTCTGATCACGGCCTGCCGAACAGATGCTCGCCCTTTGCTAGTTCTCCTGACTTTTGCAATCTCATAATCATGTGTCATCTGATGCAAAGTGAGTGAGTGTGGAGCAACCTTGACCATGTTCTATTTCCGTCCTGTTCTTTCCTTCTCTCCCGATCATTCACATCACCAACTCTGTAGTTCTCTTGACTGTCATACATTCATGCTATCATTATGCCAGTGCGACCCTACCACAAATATTAATGCTGCTAAAATGTTCTGTTCTTTTGTACAAGGATTTAGGAGGCACGCTGTAATTTTACAACATTACTTCGCTTCACCACAACCAAAAGGTCGCGAACCCCTACTCTGTATCATTCGCCAGGTGCCCTGCCTGTGTTGCTGGCAAGTGTAAATTATCTTGTAGATGGCCAGCCCATGGATCGTGCCGATGTTATTAACGTCCTCAAAGATATGGCGAGAACAGAGGACTTTGACGTCAGTGAATCCACATCGCTGTCCGGGATGAAAGACTTGGGAGTAAGAATCGGCACGGCCAGACGCGAGAGGTACATCGGGAAAACAAGGTGCCTCGTCAACCAACACAGAACTGGCACTATTATTAGCCACCGGACGCTGATGCATATTCTGGGGAGGGGGGAGGATCTGAGTACCTATGGACATGTCCGGAGTGCAATGAAGATACCCCAACTGATAACTAAAATAACTAAATAACTAAGTAAATTATCTATTGCATCTCTATATACAAAGCCAGTTGTCCTGTCTCTGTTGCTGTCGTGTGTAAATTATCAATCGCATCTTTATATCTACAGACAGCTGCCCTGCCTCTGTTACTGCTATGTGTAAATTACCCAACACATCTCGAATGCATCTACGCTGTGGTCTTCCAGACATGAGGGAGACATTCTCCAAAGGACTTGCTGTAAGATGATGATGATGATGATGATGACGATGATGATGATGATGATGATGATGATGATGATGATGATGATGATAATGATGATGATGATGATGATATGGTCCTCCTCTTCTTCGCCGCCTCAGTACGCTTCCCTCCAAAACTAGCTTTTCTACACTGTAATGCGTTTTTTAATGTCCTAAATATTGTATGTTCCACACGTTGTGTTGCCTCATTAACAAATAGCCCGCTCCGTGGCAAAGAGGTTACGGACGCAGTTCGTAATCACGCGTACTACTTTCGAAAGACAGCTGCGGGTCTTTTGGCAGCAGACCGCATTGGCTTTGTTTTTTACTAAATGGTATGTGTGCCAGTCGTTCAGAAAGCAATGGCAAACTATTGAACGTAAACTTGCCAAGCGATCGCCCACAGCAATCACAAAAATGCGGAGGTTGACTGCGGCGTCCTGTAAAGTATATACAGCTAATAAATAACCATTATTCTTAAATAATTAGTTCTTGTTGGATAAATCTATTTGTTCTTCTTTACTTTCAATGAATTTGGAATACTTTTCTTACATAGTTACATTCAACGGCAATGTTGTGCTTTTCAGCTAGTTTCGTAGCTATCGAAGTTTCGTACAACTATGCTCATCCTCTACCCTTTATCATCTAATGATACATAAGCCCTCAACCAAACCACACATAAATATGTTATCACAGTAAATATGGATAATATTCTGACTTGTGTCGTTCTATCTGTTCCATTTCGCAAAGGATTTCATTGCTCTCGAAATCAGCCGCGTGATCTGGAAGCAGACCGCATTGCGTTGATTTCGATGATATGAGGCCTTGATATTTCAGAAAGCAATGGCAAACTACTGAACGCAAGATTGCCTAATAAATCTCAAACAGCCAATAAATGATGTGGTTGGCTGCAGCTTCTTTTAACAACATGCAACTAACATTTTTGTTTTCCTTTTTTCTTAAACGTTTTGTAGAGCAATGCGGTGCAATTAATGTTATCTAATAACCAACATCCGAGAAAACCTACATATTCAAAACTACCCAGTTTCTAAATTTTCACTCCGTCGATAAATGTATATGTTGCCTTAATTGTTTTATGGGTTGTCATTATTGGTGCTTCTGTTGCATTGAGATGTGAAGTTTGTTTTTCACTTTGTTCTTGCAGCAGCTTAATTATTTTCTCAATTTATATTTGTGTTGTTCATAATACTGTTTCGTAAGGATATCTAAGATAATGCATTTCTATTACTTTGTTTAACAACTCGATCATATTGTTCCTGGTGAATATGTTCAAATATTCTATTACCCGACATAACATGATCAATGTGGTTTCTTTTTCTGTCTCCAGGGGAGGTTACTTTTTCTTCGGCTCGCTTTGAATATTTTATAAAGGCTTAGTCCATACACATGCTACAACTTCTAGTGCACAGGACTGAATAATGCGTATGGATTAGATTTCTTTATTACCAGTGTCCCTCGCCATCAGAGGAACCCATTCCGACTTCAGAGGTACTTGTAATTTATGCCCACGTCCCCTAGTCAATTACACGAAGTCAATATTTTAATTCAAATGAATTGTGAAGGGGTTGAACCCGCTCCCTCAGCATCAGCACACTGGAAGTTTAAGAGCGAGCCCTTTTATCCTTTCGGCCATGCTTCCCTCTGTAACTTCAGTAGATTTTTTTACAGCCTTGGCGTATGACCTTTCCAGTTTTCTTATGTTAACCCGCGGAAAAGCAAGTACATATTTCAGATCGTCAGTGTAAACACAAAGAACCAGGTCTCCCTGGCACAGGAGTTAACGACTTTCTCCGTAATACCATAAGTATTAGTATGTCAGGAGGTAACTAAAGCGTATTACTGATGCAGCATAATAAATTTTACGGTATATTTTACTATATAAAGAGTCTAGCACCGCAAGTGTGAAGTCACAAAAACGGACCTCATTTTCAAGGGATTTAACTCATGAAACATTAATCGAATCTTGTTTTACACTGTTACCTCTTTTTTTTTCTTGAGAATGTTATTTTTATTTATATTTAAAGATTCCTGTTATTATTGACTGTAGTCGGCGGGGCTTAAACACTATCAAAATACGATTGATGGTGATATATACAGTTCTCTTCCTCCTCGGTTTCTTCCTCCTTTTTTCTTGTCTTCTTTCCTTATCTGTATTGAGCGTAAACAATATCATCATTCCATTGGTGATATGTAAGGGTTATGGTTACAGTGCATTTCCTCTGGGTGGTCTAGGGGGCGGGAGGACGTGGGGTGGGGCGAAAAGGTGGAGCGTGGGATTTCGGCGTGTGGGGTTGGGCTAAGAGGTTCAAACTTCCAGCTGTGACGTGCATCATATGTAACCCATAATAAGTAACAATGTAAATATGGTGGTAACATGATCTGTAGAGGGTCGACGTGGCTTATTCACTATCATTATTCGGGTTACAGCTCTTCGTGTGAAAACCTTAAAACATTAAAGGTGGTCGAAAGTATTGATTGTAGTGGGTATGGCTTAGTGACATTCGTTCATAAGGGGTGGGTAGCGGTTATTAGTGATCTGTAGAGTGCTCTAGTGGTCTAAAAACTATCACCATATGGGTTAAAATTGAAAACCTTAAAAAGTAAAGATGGTCGGTATTATTGGTTATAGTGGGTATGCCTTAGTGAAATTCGTTGTTAGGGGGTAGGTTGCGGTTATTAGAGATCTGTAGAGGGTCGTAGTAGCTTATTCACCGTTATCATACGAATTACAAATGAAAACCTTAAAAAGTTAAGATGGCCGGTATTACTGTTTGTAGTGGTTGGTATGGCTTAGTGAAATTCGTTCTTAAAGGGTGGGTAGTTGCTTGCTGGCGTTCACTGGCTGTGAAATCCAGCGTGAAGTCCCGTATGTCGAATGGAGACATCGTGTTGTCTAACATCAGTGTGATGTCATACCAGACTAAGGTTTCCATGAGTATCCGTTGTCTCATGTCTGGCTTATTGATGTGCTGACTGGTGGCTCCTCGCCGTGCAGTCAGACATTCTCCGCCTTCGGAGGAAAGGTGGGTAGAAATTATTACTGATCTGTAGAGGGTCGTGGTGGTTTAACCACTATCATCATACGGGTTACAAATGAAGACATTAAAAAAGTAAAGGTCTGCGGCATTACTTGTTGTATTGGGATCGGATTAGTGTCGTTCATTGTTAAAGGTGGGTGAATAGTGGAGTAGCTAGATAAGTGCTTGCAAACACTATCATCCTATGGGTTACAGCTCTTAAATTAAAACCATAAAAAGTAATGATGGCTGGTAGTAATGATTGTAGTAGATATGGCTGATTGAAAATAGCGGTTTAGGGGTGGATGAGTGGAGAAAAGGCTATATAAGTGCTTCTGATCATTTTAAGGGGTCGGCGAGTGGCGGGTTGGGTAGATAAATACTCCGACATCATCTATAGGACCACTGAGGTTGTCTCATAGTAAAAATGTGAAACATGAACTCATAGTCGGCTGACCTGAGGGTGATTTCCTGGTGACTGAGCGTGTGGCAATGCCGGCGGTAAACGTGCTTGAACGTTCTCAGACATGTTTTGGGAAAAACCATGGTGACTCATCGTGACCTGACCACTGTATACATCTCCAGACATGTTTTGGGGGACGAACCGTAAACACAATAAAAACACCCTGGCATAGACGACATGTAACGAAGGGTAGAATCGATGACTAGATATGTTTGAATAAGAATAGGCAGATGATTTACCGCATAAATTTAAATGGATTGAACTGCCTACAAAAGATATTGACACATACCCCCGACCCAGCACATTCTAGGTGATACATCAGATCAGTCTCCGTATATAAAGGTCTGCAAATACCAGCTAAGGGCACAACGTTGCAACAAGATCTATCCAAAACAGCTCACCGAAAGAGAACACAGTGGTAAGTACTCAAAGTGTCGTATACATTCTCGCTACACGTCGCCAAGGTGGTATAGTGTTGTCGCTTGTGTATAGGTCGAGACATAAGTTACATGATGCGAATAACAAGAATACACCTCGAGATATATACGATAGGTATAAGACTACTAATACAGATACTAAGGAGGTTGTTTATAAATCATCATCGTCATGATTCATCATCAGCATCATCTTCCACTTGTTTCGTCAAGTGATGTGGGGAGAAATGGCGCTCCACCGCTCGATGGGTGGGATTGGGTAGTGTCATTCTATGTGTTTGTATGCATAGGCTCTTGCTCTCCGTGATAGTGAAACATGTTTTTTTCCCACTAAACTGTATTTTTATGTTCGCTAAAAGTATTTTGATTTTCTTCTACAGAACGTACCAAGAGGAACAGCTTCCCATTGACATGTGGACCACAATGACTCTGGCACGCAGAAAGGTATATGTATATATCATATCTGAATTGAACTAAGTGTATACAACAACGTAACATGTTGTGTATCCGTGACCGCCCTCTGCTCACTGTATGGAAACACTGTGTATTCAGCTATTCAATATTGTCATAAACCTATCGCTTGTGATAGAGAGTAATCTTACTAATGATGCCCAACAAACCCAAACTGGTTGTAACGAAAATCAATAGAAACAACGTTATGATAACATTAAACTAACGTTTATTGGTTACGAGCGTTTGTTACACCACACATAAAATACAACCCATAATCCAAGAGAATCACACAATCACTAACTGCCGGCTAAACCATCTAAGCATTTAACGACTATCTAAAACAACCTCGTAACTAAATGGTTCTAAGCACCAACCGTCCTTAACGCCATGTCAAACGTTAACCGTCACAACAAAAAAGACCTCTTCCGTCTTCTATGTTACACAGCGCATGTGCATCACGCATGCGCCGAGCTGTGTGTACAGTCGCACCAGGATAAGGCTTGTACCCTCCCAATTGGGCTCTTCTGCCCGAAGCCGTTGGGTGTTGGGTTTGGTAAGCGCTGCCCAACATTGGGCGCTAACAGAAAGTAGGTAGTGCCGTCTACTGTCATACGGTAGCTCAGTCATATCTGACTAAGACCTGACTCACATGGCTGTGTACCATGGTTGGTATTTAATAATTTCTCTGTTGCTATCTTTCTTGCCTGGATTTCTGCATCATAGTAATGGCAGTACTTTCTTGTTGGTACTCTGACCGTGTCCCTAGTATTATTTGGGTATTCTATGTACACTCCCGCTCCTCCATTTCGAACAGTATTTTGCGCTGACCCATCTGTGTAGACTCGGATTCAAACGTCCTGTGGGTATTCTTTGTCAAGGAAGCTGAGAATGGCTGTTCTGCCTTGTACACTGTTCTGTTCTTCCTTGTCAAATATTCCTTTTACGTTTGTCTGGATTTCTAGTGATAGTCAATTATTCTCTTTCCGCGGAGTTCATTCTGGAATAGTTTTCAGTGGATACCAACTGTTGGAAGATCAGTGTTTTCTCTGCAGAGTCGTTTGACCTTGTGGATAAAACTGCTTCTATTCAACCGCCCCATATCTAAGTTTTCAAATCTGTCCTTCATATGGTTGTCTGGCAAGCTGAGGAACTTGTCTGCTTGTATTAGCGTTTTCGTGTCTATGTGCCCTCTCAGTGCTTGTGTCCTCTCAATCTTCTCCATCTCCACCGTAGGGGTTGATCTCATCCCTCCTGTGGTGACTCTGTGTGGTTGATTTTGCACCTTGTCCAGCTCTTGTAGTGTGGTTTTTTATGCTGAACACAATGCAGCTGACCCGTATTCTAGTTGTGGTCGTTTACTTTGCTAAGTATTTTCCCGCTTGCTCCCCATGTTGTTCCACTTAGGTTTCTCAGAATGGCTATTTTCCTTCTGGCTTTTGCTACTGCTTTGTTGATGTGCTTTCTCCATTTCAGCCTGTCTTTAAATGATTCTCCAAGGTGTGTTGGTTATTTATCTTCTCTTATGGGTATTCCATTTATCTGCATGGTGCCTGCCTTTTGTTTTTGAGAGAGGGTAATTAGGGTGGTGCTGCACTTGTCGGTGTGTATGCTGACACACCATCTATTTGCCCATGCAACTAATACATCTACAGCTCTTTGTAGCGATCTGGTGGCCACTGATGCGTGTTCATTTGTGCTCCATAGGAACAATTCATCAGCATACGATGCCACTTTATTTTCATGTGGTAGTTTAGCAACAAGATTATTGATGAAGATTAGAAAAATTGTTGGGGACAAGACTCCGCCCTGGAGAATACCGTGACGCAGTAGTACTTTCTTGCTTTTGACTCTGTCTGTCTGTTCTCGGACTCTTCTGTTGTTCAAGTATGCTTTCACTGGGCGTTGGATTGGGTAATCTTCTCATAAGGTGGACTACGTTCGCGCTATCACCTCGAAATAAAATAAGGTTTCTGGTGAGATTTTCTGAACATTTACTACTTTTATATATGTTTAGGTTTAGCCAAATATGTGCTCGGTAATATCGCACTATAATAATCGTTTTTATTCTGCTACTGACAAATGTATCATCTTCATATACAATGCTAATAAGCTTAGGCAGTCTTGGTTCGCCACCCCACAACGTCGCCAGTCAACGGCCGGGTCTCTGTTTTTGTCTCGCGTATGCTAAGCGATCCTGGCATATGCTTCTTCGTTTCCACATCCTCTTTTCCCGCCAAGTTTCCTAGTGGTCACTAAGTTTTCAAGTATATTTATCAATCTACCATAATTTTTAAACAAAACTGGACTGTTTGCGTTTAATTTTTCAATTAAGTTTTCGTTTTCCATTTGTTCCTTGACGGAACTTTTTCATTCGTTTTTCTGTCCATCGATGACATTTGTTACATTTTCCTCAGATATCTCATTTCTACTGCCATTAGATGTTTCCTCGCTTGTCTGCGGTAAAGTTGTAGAAATGTAAACAATATAAAATTACACTAAGTTGAGCAGTTTTACAGAACACAATGACGGAAAACAAAGGACGTTGCGACGATTAACCTTCATCAGCCAAGTACCACCAGGGAGGCCAAATCCACTGTAAAATTCCGCCCCGCTCCAGATTCGAACTCCTTACCACCAAGCCGACAGGCGAACATCTAGCCACTGCGCTAGCTCGGCTTTCATCTTGAATGCGTTCTTACAATTGAAAAAGAAACGTTTTCTTTTGTATTGTGGAACATTCTAACGAAATATTTATGTCCATTGATTTGAGAGAACGAGAATGTAAAATAAAAGAGGACAATCTACTACAGATGATTGGTCCTATTGTTCCAAGAGAAATAACTCATACAATATGGCTAGAAACGTTTGTAGGTACTGACAATACAAACTTAATGTTTGAAAAGGATACGTACAATTCCTATTTATATGCAACTTTTGAATGCAAAGCGCATTTAATGTCTGCGATGAATTAATGTATGTAATGTAATAAACAGTATGCAGTCATTACACAAACAATTAGAGAATCTTGCTGCATTTGAATCCCGTGGGGGGGGGGGGGGGGGGGTCCTTAGTTTATTTTATAAATGTAGAGGAAAACACGCAACACATCTTGTGAAAACACAGTTTTGTACGAAATAAATCCACATTAAAAAGAAAGACGTTTAATTAAAATATCGCAACGGAACATACATTATTTCAAGGGCCACTATTGACATTATCAAGACTGTATAATGCAATTTGAATAATTGTATTATTTATCTTAACATTCTTATACAATTTTCAAAGAAATTAGCTTCAGCTGTATGCAGTATAAATAATGGGGTAATAATTGTAGAGGCATCTTCACAATTATTGTAAAAATAATGGCTTTATGTTAGATGCGTGATAATATTTTTAAACTCATTTTTGTATTTCTCTTCGATATCACATTCACTGTTTTATCATATTAATGGTATGTTAATTGGCCTTATATAAATAATATAAACAATGTTTTTCCTGCCTGTTTCACAGGCCAAATACTTGCTACGACAAACAACAAAAAAAAAACAACTCTATACGCACGGCCATATTTTCACACATTTGTGAACACAAAATTTCACGGCTTTAGCAAACTGCCACTCCCATCAAGTTCATACTCACACTTCATACTATGCATGTTCAAACACATACTTTCACAGATAGTTCTATATTCCTAATGTGTACAAGTGTCCCCAATCAATTATTCTTAGTATTATTGCCATCATTTATGTTTCACCATCTTTAGTTCAACTTTCTCCTTTCCACAACAAAACTGTATTATTATGATCGTCAAGACCCAGTATTTAAAACAAAAGAGATATTTAGACTTGTAGATCCTTTATTGATATATTTACAATAACCGTCAAGGGGGATAATAAATCAATGCAATTTCCTTCTTTGTCACCGGAGATTGGGAAATATTACCAGTTAGGGACAAAAGCTCATTGAGCTACCCAGCATAACGGGAGGCCGTATCTCGTTGGTCAGTTACTCTGTCAGTCGAGAAGTGGATATTATGACCATGACCAAGACAAAAGTTCGTTTAACCTCCACCTTCAAACCCCACCCACCCCAAATAAATCCATAGTGCTTGTGATGAAGTTACTACAACGTAGCTAACTTAAGTCTTTGTATTGGCTCTCTCTCTCTCTCTCTCTCTCTCTCTCTCTCTCTCTCTCTCTCTCTCGCTCTCTCTCTATCTATCTCTTTTATCTCTCTCTATCTTTCTCTTTTTATCTCTATCTCTCTCTATTTCTCTCTCTCTCTCTCTCTCTCTCTCTCTCCCTCTTTCTCTCTCTGTCGCAAACACCATATATACCTGTTTGCAATGTAGTTTGTAAATTGGGACGCTTGTTGCAATGATTAATGAATGATCCTTTCAGTGATACTGTTGATTCGAACTCATTAATACAGATCCGACAGGCGGGCATTTAGCCACTATGCTAGCTCAGCTTCCGTGTTGAACGCGTATTTACAATTAAAAAGGCAAGCTTTCTTGAGTATAGTGGAACATTCTAACGAAATATTTGTGTCCATGGATTTTAGAGGACGAAACTGTTGTAAACTAAAGGGGAAAGAGTGGGGGAGAGGGGGACGGGGGGGGGGGCGATCTAATACAGATGAATGGTCATATTGTTCCAAGAGAATTAACTCATAAATTATGACTAGAAACGTTTATTTCTAGGTTCTGACATTAATAACTTAAAGTTTGAAAGGGATACATACAATTCCTATGTATATGCAACTTGTGAATGTATAGCGCACGTAATGTCTGCGAGGAATTAATGTATATAATGTAATAAACAATATGCAGTCATTACACAAACAATTAGAGAATCTTGCTGCATTTTACTCCTGGAAGAGGGGGGGGGGGGGGGTCTCCTTATTGTATTTTGTAATTGTAAAGGTCCTTTACGTTTACTAAAGGAAAACACGCAAAGCATCTTGTAAAAGCACAGTTTTGTACGAAATAAAACTACCTTAAGAAGAAACACGTGTAATTAAAATATTTTAACAGGACATAAATTATTTCAAGGGACATTATTAACATTATCATATCTGTATTATTTAATTTAAATAATTGTAGCATTTACCTTAACCGTTTAATACAATTTTCAAATAAATTAGGTTCAGCTGTACGCAGTATAAATAAAGGGATAATAATTTTAAGGCAGCTTCAAAGTTTGTGTAAAAATAATGGTTTTATTTTAGATGCCTGGAGAATTTTTTTAAACTTATTTTTCTATTTCTCTTCGATATTACATTCAATGTTGTATGCTTTTTGGCCCATAAGCAATATCCAAACTCAACGATAAATTTTTTTCAGGTCTGTTTTACAGGCCAGATAATTGTTACGAAAAACTCTCCACCCACAAGCACACACGCACGCATCCCCAAGCACCCACGCACGCGCGCGAGCTCTCTCTCTCTCACACACACACACGCACGCACGCACACACGCACGCACACACACACACACACACATAAATGTCGACACATTTTTAACCGCAATAGCAAAATGCCACTCCCAATAAGGTTCACACTCACATTTCATACAATGCAGGTTCAAACACATACTTTCACAGATAGTTCTATATTCCGAATATATAGCACTGTCCCCAATCAATCATTCTTAGTATTATTGCCATCATTTATGTTTTACCATCTTTAGTTTACTTTTTCCTTTCCACTACACATCTATATTATTACGATCGTCAAGAACCGGTATTTCAAAAAGAGAGATATGTAGGCTTTGATTGATTGATTTAGGAACCGACATCACAGCATTCGGGACATTCCCATAAGCGCTCCGTCCCCATCCTCAGCAGCCAGCGAAGAGTTCCAACACTAATAGTTCCAGTAGCAATATGATTATATGTCTGTCTCGCCTTTCCTCTGAGCGTCGATCGTTGGCCAGATCCCCTCGTTTGTAGATATGTAGGCTTGTAGATCCTTTATTCCTTTATTTATATATTTACGTACAATACCCGTCATATGGTTCTTGGTAACTTACGGGGTATGTGAGCCGGTCGCTCAGAAAACAATGGCAAACTACTGAGCGTAATCTTGCCAAGAAATCAACAATCAGCTGAAAAATGCTGATGTTGACAGCGATGCCCTTCCTGTAAAGGATATGCGGAAAAAACAAAAACCGTCATAGAGAGTTCTAGCAGATGGCAGATTTGCCTAGAAACCGGAGAAAAATGTGTGCCACGTGGTGGTCAGCGCTCTTCTCACAAAACCACGGTATCGGACAATGACAGTGTTAATGGCGGCGATGATTTCTGGTTGAATGACAGTGATGACGACGTGGCAAATGATGACTTGAGTTATATTAATAGTTGTCTGACTCAAGACAAACAGATAGGCCGACAGATACGTAGCGTAAAAAGTAATGCCCTTTACATGTATTATTGACAGATGGGGTCTAATATTCTAGCATCACGTTTGTATAGACTAGCCGGCACTCGATGGGTGATACATGATGTATTTTTAATGATTGCGCAGTGTTTGAAAATATCGCCGGTCCAAGTTTTGTGTTTATCTATTACGTTGCATTAACTTTACAGATAATGAATACAAAACTAAGACAGGCAATATTTTCAAACACTGCACAGTCATTAAATACACCCTGCATTAGTCCATATCATGCCGGTCACCTTTAGCCTTTAGTTTGAAACCTTTCCTGGTACAAATTTTAGACTTGCTTAACCTGGGAACACAAGCTAGTGCAAAAAATATATTTAAAAAAAAAAAAAAAAAACCACACATCCCCGCCTAGATTACAAGACCATTGTACTGACAGGCAAGCGATTTAGCCACTTCTTTATCGCGTTTCCCATGTAAGTAGATGGTTTACTAACTTTCTACGGACAGAGATAGGAAAAGGCAACTGGCCAAAGCTTTCTTTATTTAGAGTTTAAACTCAACGACGGTTCAATTCAGTTGAGTTGAGTTAAGAACCGGCATCACAACACTAGGGACATTCCCGCACAAGCTCCACCCTCATCTTCAATAGCCAGCGAAGAGTCCCAACACTAATAGTACCAGTCACAATCTGATTTATGTCACCGCCTGGCCTTTCCTAGAAGTATTGGCCAGATCTTTTAGTCACTTCAAGTAGCACCATTCTCTCCAGGCCGTGATGATCTATCCGTTCTTCTGCACTTTACATGCGATCCCAAAGGGCCCCGACCACGTCTGCCTTATCATGCACCAATACCCCACCCCACTGTGGCTGTGCAGACCAAGACGTGGGGTTGATGATGATGATGAAGTGGAAACATCTAACAATATCGACCATATCAGATATGTTCACAGTCAATACAGGAGTGAGACAGGGATGTGTGCTCTCTCCTCCACTATGTAATAATTACATGGACAGAATATCCAAAGAAGCAAGTCTTAACAGAACAGATTCAGAAAATTTAGAACTCCTTACTCCAGATGAAACAACTGATCCACAGGCAATAAACGAACTTCTATTTGCAGACGATCAGTGCCTGTTTTACAGCGATGAAGCCAGACAATACAATCATATTAATAATCTGAGTTCAGCATGCAATATTGAGTATATAAATACAGCCAAACCCAAGTAATGCAAGTTCGCAGATCGCCGGGCCCATTAAGTATACAGATAAATAGCACGATTGTGAAACAAGTTAAAGAATTCAAATATCTTGGAAGTATGACCAAAGAATATGGCAGATTGGACAGAGAAATCGAAATCAGATGTCAAAAAGCTAGTGCACTTACATATCAACTACCACCCATACTGAAATATCCAAATATACCCATGTCCTCAAAACGACAGATAATAAATAGCATATTGACACCAACCCTATGCTAACAACCTTAAATTTGGACTTTATCCAAACTACACTGTCGAAAAATCAACACCTGCGAGATGCCTGAGGAGAACTACCAACTTAACAATCCGAGACCGAATAAAAAATGCTGTTATCAGCCAGACAGTGGGATCAACACCTTGTGAAACATTTATTGAAAGGCAGAAGATCAAGTGGTTTGGCCATGTCGTTAGAATGCAACACCAGCATACTACCATCACTGGCCTTACATAAAAGATTATCTGCGACGAGACTAAGGGGATGTCTAAGAATAAAATGGCTTGATGGCGTCAGAGACATTGTACAACCACACGGAATGACACTATCCAGTGCCGCCCACCGGGCGCTGGAACGCAAATGAATTCCCCCCCCCCCCCCCACGTCGCTTGACGGAAGAAGTGGATGATGATGAAGATGATGACCGTTAACACGCGAGAGAGCGCGAGAACTGTTGCTTGACAACATCCTGGCGTCAATATGGCCACTAGTCTAAGTTTAAGCGACTTTACGCATTCCGTAAGTAAATTATCCTTTTCTTGTCCAGTGATAAGTGTGTAAAAGTAAACCAATGGCACCAATCGACATTCTGTCAGTGACGTGATGAATATCACACCAGACACCTTTACTTCCCATGACATTTTCTGGTACCCATTAGTTAGTAATGCTATAAAATAATAAATGCAATAATATTAATAAAATAGTAATAGTATTATTAGTAATACACCAAATGAACAATGAATGAGGACTGAAGGTTATGGGAATATCCTGAGTGCTCTAATGTTGGTTCGTAACTCAACTGAAATCTACACTTCCATGTCTGTAATAATACCGGACCGGTATAATACAGGGCCGCCTTTTTGTTTGGCAGGCAATCAGTTAATAATAGGAAGTGTCTATTCGCAGGGCCCTGCGAATAAACAAAGCGTCTATTCGCAGGGCACGGCCGGCCCTGCGAATAAACAAAGCGTCTATTCGCAGGGCACGGCTGGTCACGTGATTTAACGTAAGTTTGCGGCTATATTATACATTTTCGTTGATTGGAAAACGTGTCGTCCGTGGCATAGTTGATAGTGTCACCGCTGGATGAGCGGGAGCTCGAGGTTCATTTCCTTGCCGGACATTTTTTTTTAAAAATTGTTCAGCAATTAATTGGATGAAAGTCAAATGTCAATCGTTCGTTTCCTTGCCCGACTATGTTTTTTTTTAATTTTTCAGCAATTCATTGGGTGAAAGTCAATCCTTCATCTCTTTGGGTATTTAGAATTGTGTTGTTTAAAGTGAGTGTAATTTAGTTAGTACCAGTTTCTCCAGTATTGGTCCTCGTTGCTTTGCACTACGGCAATTCCAATACCCAACCCGCACATTTTTTGAGTCCCAAACGATCCGTTTTCCTTCTACCCCTTCTGGCTCCAGTCCTCTTCTTCCTTTTCCTTCCCCCCTCTCCCCTACCTCTTCTCCTCCGCTTCATTCTCTCCCCGCTGGCTGTTGTCAAAAGTATCGAGCACAAAGCACGTACTCCGTTGCTTCGGCGATAATTCTTTGTAATATTCATAGTTGGTTAGGTAGGTGGGTAGTTAGACACGAAAGAGGTTTCGTAGGCAAGTAGGTGGGTTGTTAGACAGATAGATGGTTAGAGAGGCAGATATGTGGGTAGGTAGACTGGTAGGTAGTTAAGTAAGCAGGTATGTGGGTAGCTAGGCAGGTAGGTGGATGAGTAGATACGCAGGTAGATGGGTAGCTAGATCCAACCCGACACTCGCTCGTCGATCATCAGTATTCCACCATGCCAATTCATACATCTCTTTCAACCTCTCCCTGCAATACTCTGAACAGGCAGGTTGACCGGCCGAGCGACCGAGAGAGAGAGAGAGAGAGAGAGAGAGAGAGAGAGAGAGAGAGAGAGAGAGAGAGAGAGAGAGAGGCAGGCAGGCAGTCAGAGATACAGACAAATAAACAACGGATATATAAACTGGCAGACAGACAGCAAACAGATAGAGAGTCAGACACACGCATACATACACACAGAGAGTCAACCAGACATACATATGCATATGGAAAGACAGAGAGACAGTTTGTTAGATAGAGATTCAGATAGACATATATACAAATGGACAGATACAAGTAGGATTGCTTGCTTGCTTGCTTGTGTTCGTTGGTTTGAGCTCCAACGCGAAGTCCTGTATGTCGGATGAAGGCATCCTGTTGTCCAACATCAGTGTGATGTCATACAGGACCTGAGTTTTGCGTGAGTATCCGTTGTCCCATGTCTGGCTTATTGGTGTGCAGACTGGTGGTTCCTCGCCGTACAGGCAGACACTCTCCGACTTCGGAGGAATCGGCGATCCTACTGACTTTAGCCAGGACCCCGAAGGGACCTGTTGCCCAGGACGCTCGACGAGGACGCGTCAATAGGTCTTGGCCAGTATATAACCCGGCCCTGGTGCCTTGGAAACACCTCTGCGTCCCACACGTAGGCTGATAGAGAACAAGAAATCACGCAGGCTGTCAGACGGACGGACAGACAGAAACAGAGAGACATCCAGACAGGCGGGCATGTAGAGAGACATCCAGACAGGTGGACAAATAGAGAGGCATACAGACAGGCGGACATATAGAGAGGCATACAGACATCTCTCTCTCTCTCTCTCTCTCTCTTCTTCTCTATCTCCCTCCCCCCTCTCTCTTTCTTGTCTTTATCACTTTTTTTTTTTTTTTTTTTTTTTTTTTTTTATGTCTTTCAACACATCTTTCTCATATCTCACATATCTGTCTCGCACACTATTTTCATTATCTATCTCTCTCTTCTCTCTTTTCAACCCGCTTCACATATACCAGGTTTTCCTGCACTTTATATGCGTAGCATTTCCTTGTTTATTTGTTAATTCATGAGGCCAGTCAGTCGAAAGCCTGGTGTTTGTATTGCCTAACGACCCTAATCATGTCTCTCTGAGGTGACGCATATTACTGTCAGCTTGGACCAGAATTATCAGGACATAAATAGTAGGTCGGTAACGTAAACAAAGATGGTTGCCTGTAAACAGTAAGTGTACAGAAACGCAAGTTAACAATTCTTAAACTCGCCTGATATTTAAACAGCCATACTTCAACTAAGTATAAAGTATCGATTCATAGGGCCCTGCGAATAAACAAAGCGTCTATTCGTAGGGCCCTGCGAATAAACAAAGCGTCTATTTGTAGGGCCCTGCGAATAAACGCTTTGTTTATTCGTAGGGCCCTGCGAATAAACGCTTTGTTTATTCGTAGGGCCCTGCGAATAAACGCTTTGTTTATTCGCAGGGCCCTGCGAATAAACTCACCAACTTAACAATCCGAGACCGAATAAAAAATGCTGTTATCAGCCAGACAGTGGGATCAACACCTTGTGAAACATTTATTGAAAGACAGAAGATCAAGTGGTTTGGCCATGTCGTTAGAATGCAACACCAGCATACTACTAACTACCATCACTGGCCTTACATAAAAGATTATCTGCGACGAGACTAAGAGGATGTCTAAGAATAAAATGGCTTGATGGCGTCAGAGACATTGTACAACCACACGGAATGACACTATCCAGTGCCGCCCACCGGGCGCTGGAACGCAAATGAATCCTCCCCCACGTCGCTTGACGGCAGAAGTGGATGATGATGAAGATGATGACCGTTAACACGCGAGAGAACGCGAGAACTGTTGCTTGACAACATCCTGGCGTCAATATGGCCACTAGTCTAAGTTTAAGCGACTTTACGCATTCCGTAAGTAAATTATCCTTTTCTTGTCCAGTGATAAGTGTGTAAAAGTAAACCAATGGCACCAATCGACATTCTGTCAGTGACGTGATGAATATCACACCAGACACCTTTACTTCCCATGACATTTTCTGGTACCCATTAGTTAGTAATGCTATAAAATAATAAATGCAATAATATTAATAAAATAGTAATAGTATTATTACTTATTAGTAATACACTAAATGAACAATGAATGAGGACTGAAGGTTATGGGAATATCCTGAGTGCTCTAATGTTGGTTCGTAACTCAACTGAAATCTACACTTCCATGTCTGTAATAATACCGGACTGGTATAATACAGGGCCGCCTTTTTGTTTGGCAGGCAATCAGTTAATAATATATCAATAAAATAATAATATTAATAATAATATAATATTTAATAATAATATTACTGAGTTACATTTTACATCAATGTCGCAGTCTACTAACTAGCATGCTGGACTGCTGACTCAGTGGCCGTGTGCTCGAATCCCCTTTGGCCTTTGACGCTGATAATTCATAGTCATAATTCAAATTAATTCAATTGTTTATTTTAAACGTTGGTCTGGATTTGCAAGTCACCTCAGCCTATCTATTACTATTGAACTGTATGACTGCGACATTGATGTAAAATGTAACTCAGTACTATCATTTTTATTATTATTATTGGAATATTATTAATATTAATAATATGATTACAGACATGGAAGTGCAGATTTCAGTTGAGTTACAAACCAACATAAGAACACTCAGGATATTCCCATAACCTTCAGTCCTCATTTTTAATTTAGTATGTAATCATGCATTAATAACTCAATATTTAAACAAAGACGTAACAAGCAATAGGTTGCATAATGCATTGCCTGGTATATGTTACTGTATCATATGAGGTACAACTAGAGTTTTAACTCTGTGGAATGCACCAAATGTGATACAGCAAAATATGTCAGCCAACACAATGTGCAACCTATTGCTTATGTCTTTGTTGTTCACATTTACAATAGAAAACAGTGCTTTGATTTAATATTGTATGTTACTTTATTTTAAGGTCAACGTGATACCAGGCCTAGCAGGAAAGACACAAACTATGCACACTGGAAAGCTTTTACGAAGGCCACTTCCACCTAAAATTCTTCCAGCCTTGGTGACAAATAATGACGGGCACAAATCACAGAAAGACATTAGGGCTGGCTCTGTCATCAACATATTCCAGGACTGTTTTAATCTAGATGCCCTGTCAAATGATGATGTTGAATGGGACAGTATTTCTACAGATGGAGAGAGCACTGACTCTATTCTTGCTTGTCCTCCTCCAACATCTGGGTCAGAAGCAAGGATGAACCCTTTTGCTTTGAAAGAAAACCAGTCATTTATTCAGGCTAATGCATTCTGCAGATGTGCTTCACCAGAAAAGGGGGATATTTTAAATAACAATGACGACAAACAATATATCTTAGATCCCATGTATAGAGAAAGAACAACCGTAGGATCACATGTGAATGGAAACAGCCTTGTAAAGTTACGTAAGCTACGAGGTCCTGATCCTTTACCAACTCGTCCTCCAAAGAAAAACCCTGAGATGGTTGTGTATTTTGATGTCGATGATGAGCGATATTATCCCAGCCCAGCCTTCATGTTGGATCAATTCTTGTACAAGTTTGCACATATGAAGCACATGTCCTTACCTCAAGTGAGAAGTGCAATTTATTCAAAGCATAATTTCAAGAAACTTACAAATCTAATAGCTGCTGAATTAACACATAGCCAGCAGACAAATCTTCACACTTTTAACATTGATAGTAAGTATGTATTGCATGTTCTGTTGTCTCCCTGTTTTTCCTTGTAAGGCATTTAATGTTTATTCTGATTTAGTTTATTTTAAACAGCTGGTACACTCCATATGTAGTGATCCTTTGTGGTAGTCACAATTTTCTCAAAACATAGTTTCGTACATCTAAAGAGACCAGGATTAACAGTTTCAATTTCAAAGTGTTTTGATACTATTCAGGTAAATGTTAATGTTTCAGTTATATATGTTCTGTTCAAAGTCAGAAAATTACAACTGAATAATTGTGCTCTTTTAATTGTTCTTAGATTTATCTTACCGAGGATTGAACATACATCCTACAAATATTTGAGGTGGACATTCTGACCCATTAGCCCCATCTGCTCATCTAGATACTAAACAGTTAGTTGCATATCCTTTACTTTGCCGTTAACACCAGCATTTTTTTGCTGTTGTTGATATCTTGGCAAGTTTACGTTCAGTAGTTTGCCATTGCTTTCTGAACGACCGGCACTCATACCATTTCATAAAAAACCAGTGCAACGCTGTCTGCTGCCAAATCACGAGCAGTTGTGTTTTGAACGTGGGTATGCGGAATCATGAACCATGTCCGTGACTCCTTCGCCGCTGAGACTAGCATCTAGATACTACCTTTCTAAATTTCAATTCCTAATATAACTGTTCCTGCCTGATAACATGTTCACGCTAACTCCTTTATATCCAAACATTTATTTATTTAAGTAACATCTGCTTGGAGTGGAAATAGTTAAACTAACAACTGTCTGGGACAGACATTGTTAATGTTGTTATTGGCATCAGAGGAAGTTACATTTATTTATTCATTTCTCTCTTAGTTTCTCAGTAGTCCAATCATTCAACCATGCTTGTTGGTTTCATTAGTTGTTTAATTGTGCTTAGATTTGATTCTACATAGATACTGCGATGCAATGTTCAGAACTTCATAGCTTTGAATTGCTGTGACCCAAATTAGTTTTTTTATAAAGAATGCCAATATGCCATTATCTTCTCCTTCTGCATCTGCCTTTCATATCTCAACAGAGCCCAAGCCTTACACCATTAGTCATTAGTCACAGTTCCAACATTACGGCAACAGGTCACCCTTTAATGCTCTGTTCCCGTGTTAGTGAATAGCACACACAAAGCTCCTCACAGTTCCATGGGAAAAATCCAGACACAACCAACAGCACATACATGCATAAAGCTGCTGCCAGAATATGAAAACCAACAGTTCATCACTAGAATTACAGTTCATTGTCAATGGGAGCAGCAGCCATTATAAAAACCAGCAGTTGCACTGCTTAAGGCAAACCACTAAGTTCAGCAAATGGCCACTGCCATATTTTGGAACATATACACATATACCACTATGGACAGATGAAAAAGCATTCCACATGAAATCCACAGTTCAAAGTGTTACATCAAGCACTAAACTAAGTAGCTGGGTGACAGAACTATGTCATTCATTCATTCAGTAGCATGTCCTTTCCCATAACAACCTTCCGGAAAAGTTCTTGATCACAAGCAAGATGTCCTGCGTCCGATACACCCATCTGGAGATCATCAACCACATCCTGCACCCATCTTCTCTTTGGCCTTCCTCTTCCTCTCTTCCCAGGAATATACCCCTCTATTATTGTTCTCTCCAAACTCTTATGACGTTTTAAGTGACCAAAATATATAAGTTTTCTTTGTTTTATCGTCTTTAATAGCCAACCCTCTTCAGTATTCAGCTCTTGAAGTATGGATGCATTTGTTATTTTCTTTACCCAAGATATTCTTAGAACCCGTCTGTAAAATTTATATTCAAAGGCATTTTTGCACTGTTTAGCTTGTTGTCCCACTCCATAATGTATTCAGTTGTTTTAGTCTTTGAAGAGCAATTTCTTTCATTGTGTCATCATTGTTGGTAATCAATGGTCCAAGATATTCAAAATTGTCCACAGAACTATGTCACCAGAAGCAAAAATACTCTGTGGCCTTATTATATCACCCGCCTTTCCACCATATTGAACCAGAAGTCAACAGCAAATCCTACACCAAATCATGTCAAGTTCTTTGTACACTTGTTCATGAATGGTTAGATTTTGCAGCAGAAGTTTTCTAAGAGATGAGGTCACCAGTCTCATGCTAACTCTCCTTAGTCACCTGTTATATGACACGCATGGTAGATTACAGTATTGCTAATCTTTGCTTTCTTTAATGGGCATCATGTTGGCATAGAAAGTACAACATCAAATACATAACATATTTCCTTTATTATCTCAGCATCAGGTATTCCAGTAAAAGAAAACCGGATCCCTCAACGACAGTTACTGTATGAAATGGCAGCTGCAATGAAAGCTAACATGAGAGAAGTAATGAAGAAAGAAGTGAAACCTGTAATCAAGTTCTCAAGAAAGTACACTCCGCAATGGTACACTGGACGACAGCCTGACGCAGAAATACTTGTCTATGAAGATTACAGTAGGGTTGAGTCAAGCACAGTTTCAAGGTCAAAACAGTTGAGTTACAGAATCATGTGTAAATGTATTATAACTGTGAAACTTTCACTTCTTAATTGTCATCATCATCATTGTCATCTTCATCAAAAGTCATCAGTTTCATCAAACTCCTCTTCTTATCATTGTTATCACCATCATTTTCATTATTGTAATCATTATAGTTTTGATCATCAATATGTCCTCTACTCCTCCACTCCACATCATCATAATTACCATCATCATCATCATCATCATCATCATCATCATCATCATCATCATCATCATCAGTATCATCATCATCATCATCATCAGTATCATCATCATTAATACAATCTTTGACTAGGAACTGGTCTAATATCTTTAGCAACACAGTATTGGTTTTTCAGGACCAATCACATCGTTGTGAGGACTACTGTAACAGGCAGATATTGGAACTGGTATGGCCATGATCTTAGGACAAACCCCAGTCTAACTTATCATTAATGTTACCCCATCATTAGAACTATTCCATCATTTGAACTATTCCATCATAAGACCTGCAACAAGTATGGCTCTGGTGTGGAAAAACCTCATTATAATAATACTGGATAATTTGGAGAATGTTATAAAAGTCATAATTCTTAGAATACTATTGACCAAGAAGAAGAAATAAACTGACTTCGAAGTCAAGTGGCTCATAATCAACATTTCTCAGTAACTGAAATACTTTGATCATATTAAATTTCTCAGTAGAAAGAAAAGTGTTGGAAGGCATGGTTCCTGGAAGAAGACGCATGAGTCAATCAACATACAGATGAACACAGGACATTGCTGACACATTGGACATGAAACTGCATGAGGCAAGAGAACTGGTAAAGGATCAACAATCTTTGCTGTGAGCTGTGATGAGAGCGACATTCTGCAACTGACCTCATATATGATGATGATGATTCTGGGAGTTGTCGGGGAAGGAAATCCCGCAAGAAAGGGAACTGATCACCACAACTTATTGTACAATGACCTAGAATATGTTAAGGCCAACCATTTTACATGCTGAGGGCAGCATCTTCTTCAGAACTACCTTGACCTTTACCTCTTTATTAGAACTGTCTTAGAAAGGTCCCCAACAGGATGTTGAATGAGAGGAAGGGCAAAGGTAATCTTAACTGTACAAGACAGTTAATACTTGAAGTAACAAAATCTGGTTCTAAGTAGTTAATATAACAACTGTCTGAGATAAAGGGGTTTAATGTATTTACAGTGATAGAATAGGTTAATTTAACAACTAACTGTGAAAGAAAACTTTAAAGTAACATTTACAACAGATTAAGCTGTTTTAGCAATTTGTGCAACAGAAAGAGTTGTGGCTCACAAGAATAAAATGGGGCAGATTTAGAGAGCTTTACAATGGTTAAGAACTGACCAAGCAAATAAGAAATTGCATTATTGTCATTTTTTTAACCTATCAATGGCTAAGAACAAGACGATTGTAATAGTCTTTATTTAAATTCATACAAGAGACAACATTGCAGTTATAGACAAATTTCAAGCGAATGAAAAAAGAAGATGAATATTTTTTATTGTTCAAATGGATTAAGATCTTTTGTGAGACATCTGTGGCCATAAATAAGAATAAGGACAAGAAAATCTTGATTGTAAAGAGAGGGACAGTAAAGTTTCCTTTAGCAGTCCTTGAAGCTTTTGGGTATATGGTGCTAGCCCAATATTTTTATCAACCAATCAGAACTTGAGCAATGTGGTCATTATCATACCGGCTGCCATTATATAATCATAATGACATAGTAATATGCTGTTTTTGCACAGGATTATGACTGGAGTTAATGTTGTTTGCTTACAATCTGATGCCAAATCACTACATTTATTTAATAGCATTATTAATTGTCTAAACATTCAAGTAAGTAACTGTGTGATTAGGTATTTATATGACTAAGTACTTGAAAGACTATTTCAAAAAACTCATTCATTCAGTAGCATATTCTCTGTAGAACTTCACTCCCATAACAACCGTCCGGAAAACTTCTCAGTCATAAGCAAGATGTACCACGTCCAATACACCCATTTAGAGATCATCTGCCACATCCTGCGCCCATCTTCTCTTTGGCCTTCCTCTTCTTCTCTTCCTGGGCATATACCCCTCCATGACTGTTCTCTCCAAACTTTCATGACATTTTAACTGATCAGAATATTTAGATTTTCTTTGTTTTATCGTCTTTGGTAGCCAACATTCAGTTCTTGTCATATGGATGCATTTTTTTGTTTCTCTATCCAAGGTATTCTTAGAACCCGTCTATAACATTTATATTCAAAGGCATTTATGTGCTGTTCAGCTTGTTTAGTAAGTGCCCAGGTCTCACTGACATATGTTGCAATGGGAAAGATGCATGCTCTTAAAAATCTAATTTTGTAGATCTCTCTGTCCCACTTCAAATTTATTCAGTTGTTTTAGTTTCTGAAAAGCTGTAGATATTCATCTTTTAATTCCCTTCATTGTGTAACCATTGTTGGTAATTAATGAGCCAAAATAAGATATGTAATATCTCAGCAATAGAATTAGTAAGTAATTAGATGATCGAACGATTAAAGAATAAAAGAAACTAAATGCTGAATTAATAAAGTAATTACGTAAATACTTGATTAAATAATTAATTAATTAAGCATTTAAATAATTAAGCAATAATACATGTTAATGATTAAACTAAAGTGATGAGTAAATTATTAAATGATTATGTAGAAGAATAATCACATGTCTAAATGATGACAAATTAATTTATCTATTGACAGACAAACAGAAGTGCCTGTAGTTGATGCTGTATTCCCATCTGCTTCTTCTGATTCCTGTGAAGGATTAAGGCAAAGTAGATCTCTACAATGTATGTTACTTCCATGATTCTTTGTAATACTTACTGATTCTCAAATATATTTGTTCAGTTCATGTCTTCTATTTTGAATCCTGAGGGTTCAACGACAAATGCATTCAGCTTCAGTGGCTACTATGACTTTATTCAGAAATGCAATTTATGGCTTCATTTTGATGAGCCCAGTCATTAAATGGGCAACAAAAGAAGCAGGAATTGGACAGGAACACATGAAAGAGAAGGGAACTGGTCACCTACACTACAAAGAATGACCTAGCATACAAGAAATTCACAGCATGTTACACCACTAAAGTAGTCTCTTGTGGGTAATTACATTATTGTTATCATATGGGCTATTGTAGGGCGGTAGTTAACGCACCAGCTGGCAACAGTTTTAGTTCCTAGATGAGATTTATTCTTCCCTTTATCCCTAAATGAAGCAAAGGCCCTCAACCAACTTACACCAAGCCATGTTATCTTTTGCTATCTCATGCAGCTCCCTTCAGGTTCTCCCATATTTTTCATCTCTCTCTCTAATTCTCTTCTCCCTGTGTTTTAGGTCTCTCTCTCTCTCTATTTCTTTTGTCCTGTGGGTTTCAGCGAAAGGACTTTGTAGTTATACATTCTCAGGTTTTTCAGCATCTGTTCCCCATTCTTGATTCACTAGAAACTGTCTAATTCTCTCCCTAAGTTTCACATTTACGATTCCATCATATGATATTAGTCTTTCAAAACCACACAGGTACCACATAATGAATGTTTGTCATTTTTCAGGAACTGTTTTAACCATCTCCCATGTTTCTGATCCAATAAGCAATGATAATTTCACATTACATTAAACAAAATTATAGGGAGCCATGGTAGTATAGTGGCTAGACGCTCGCTTGGTGGTCATAGGTTTGATCACATCGTCCCCCCAGTGCTGATTGGTGTAATAAAAATATGGATCAAGCGCCATATATCCAGTGCTCCTCAAGACATGTAAAACTTACTTATTTTAATTAAATATTATATTTGGTTATTATTTGTTTCTTTTGACTTCCACCAATTTCCTAGTGCTATGAAAGGGGCTCTCAGCTGTTGTATTCTTATTTTAATATATGTTTATTCTGCCATCTTTGACTACATTGTTGTGACTCTGGGTTTGGCTCAGCCTTATACAATGTATGCTAGAACTTTCTTTGCAAATGTAAAAGTGGCCAATATGATGATTATCATATCATGCTCTTGTGTTGATCAATCACATAAGATATGGTTCCAAAACCTTATCTTTGGTATATAATTAGTTACATACCCTTTACGGGGCATTGCAGTCAACACCAGCATTGTTTGCTGTTGTGATTTCTTGCCAAGTTAACGTTCAGTAGTTTTCTATTGCTTTCTTAACGACCGGCACCCATACCATTTTGTAAAAAACTAATTCAACGCGGTCTGCTGCCAAATCGCATGCAGCTGTGTTTCGATTGTGGGTAGGTGGGATCACGGACTGTGTCCTTAACACCATCGTCACGGAGCCGGCTGGTATCTCTGGTACACTTTAACTATTAATAGAGCCATAGCTTTTGTGAAAATGAACACTGCATAAACAGTTCAGAGTTGTAAGGTGCACTAAAAAGCTGTTAAACTATGAGTTGTATCAGTTGTTGGGGATCCCTAGAGACCATTGAAACAGCATGAGAAAAAGTATATGGATATTGAACGACACTCATTGAAGTTAAGACTAGAGGAGTCATTAGACAATGTAAACATTGTAAGCAATAGTGACTAGACTAGAATTTCTGTTGCCTCCAAATGACAGCATTGCCTTTAATACAAGGGACTTCAAATGGAAACCTTCAAAAACCTTACAGTGTGATAGAAATTACAATAACCATGTCATTGTCTTGTAACCTGTCAGTATTGTTGTTAAGGATGTCAGGAGTATTAAGCATGTGACATCACAGTGCAGATGAGCACAGTAACATCATAAGGACAGTTTAAAGATGGCATCCCCACTTTTGACATACACCAAAGAGGCGCAGCATTCTGTTATCCATTTTATTCATCAGTGAACAGTGAAACCTATAAACATTCATTGGCATTGGCGAATGAAGGGGCATTATGGTGTTGCATGCCTGTCAGTCCAGCAAGAATATGAGTGGAATAGGAGGATTCAAAAAGACATGACTTCTGTGACAGACTGTTCACAGCCAGGTCAGGCACACTGAGTAGTGACCAAGAGAAATGTTTTTTTTCTACAGGAATTTAAGCACTTTGTCAGTGCAGGAGGACATGCATTGAATGCAGTGGTGACTACATTGAAAAATGATACATTTGTTCTTTACTTTTTCAGAATATATTCACACACAAAAAACATTTAAAGTTTTCATTTGAAGCCCCCTCATATGTAATTTAATGCATGGACAGCTGGTTTAGTCTGGCTGCCTGGCTGTAAAGGTAGGCCCCGCTATATGTCGCTTCGGTTTACATCGTTTCGCTATAACGTTGTTGTCACAATGTGACATAAATAACTTCACTTTACGTCACTATGTTCCGCCATAACATCGTTACCTGTGTTGCTATGCCATGCCCTTGTGGAGGAAATTGCTAGCTTGCTGAGGAACTATGTAATGCTGCGTAGTGTTACTGCTGTGGAACGTCTCCTTACTCAGTTGCTGTTGTCAATTTTGCATTAACGTCACCATTTTACCATTGTGCAGTGCGTTTTCCCAGGATTTTATCGTGTAATTCTCCATAATTATGAGTTCGAAGCACACAGTAAGTGCTGCTAGTGTGTCTGGTTGTAAGAGAACCATGAAAAGTATTACACATGGAGAAGAGTTGTCTAATGAGGACCTAATGCAACTTGACATGCAGAGAGCTCAGCAGGAAGAGGAGCACCCTGTTGCAACCCCCACACCTCGAATGTTGACACCTGAACTTTTGTCTCAATTCTTTCAATTGATTGATGTGGCAATGAACATAATAAATGAGGATGACCCAAACAGAGAACGGAGCTCTAAAGTTTTGAGAGCAGTAACAAGCGCCATCAACTGTTACAGGGAGCTTTACGTGGAGAAAAGGAAACAGTACAGCAGACATTGAACAAATTTTTTGTTCAAGCAGAGAAGAGCCAGGAAAAGAGGTATGAAGAGGTTACAGTTTCATCCTCAGATGAAGAGGCAGAATTTAATGTCTCTACGTCCCGATAACTCTACCACTCGCCCTCCAACCCACCTCTATGTAGCCATTAAATATCAACAACCATCAAAATAACCTGTACTGTTGTACACAATACACTGTACTTCATTTAATTCTATAGGAAATAATGTTTCGCTATACGTCGTTTCACTTAACGTCGCATTTTCCAAGAACATAACCCCGACGTTAACCGGGGCCTACCTCTACTTCATAGTACACTTGTTCCTACATCGAGGTGCTGTCATCATTCAGAGGTGACAAGTTTAAATCCCTCTGTAGCTTATTGCTTTCAGTTTTTAATTCTCTAATATATCCTCCAGTCTCTACTTTTTTTCTCTGCTTCTACAAATGCCAATCAGAATCTGCACATTTATTTCCCATACTATAAAAACTATTAGATGTGTTCGGAAAGTGCTCTGGATCCTGATGTTGACCAAAAAAATGTAAAGGAAAACACTATGCTCCTTGTAAATGCAGATTGTTTTGTAAGAAACACTCTTCCATTTGTGGGAAATAAATGTCATGAAAGGTTGGTCACTCAATGCTATCAAAAAGAAATGTTCAAATCTCTTTCAAGTATTCATCAAACTGATATAATTAATGTCAGCTCAATTGCTACATGTTCTAAAAATATGACGCTGACTTTAGAGACAGCGCATCAATAACTGCAGTAGGATTAGATATAGCGTCATATACCGAATAACAACTTTGAATTGCCGCCCCTCCCCCTCTCCCCTTCCCCCCTCCAAATTGTGGGATTCAAGACAGCCTTATGAACACTTTGCTGTGACTGGCCGTGTAGGTAGCTTACATTGCCCACGGAAATAATAAAGGCAAACTCGTAGCTATAGTCGATGTTATTGACCAAAACAGGGCACTTTTGATGGCCCATGCTCTGGTGTGAACCACAAGGATTTGAACTTTAAGGAAGGCTCTGCACCTGACGCAGTTTACTGTTGGCATTGCCCCTCTGCCCAAACAGGAGCTGTTAGGAAAGCCTGGGAGAAAGGGAACAAACCACCTGTGCTAACAAGCTGATCACACTTAAAAGGGAAGCACAGTTAACTGACTTTGACAGATTCAAGTTAATGAAGGCCAAACAAGCTCGCAACCGTTTGATGAATGTTTAATTTGGGAAACTGAGGAAAGCAGCTAATATACTTCTTGCTCAGCCCAAGAAGCCCATTTAGAAAGCAGTGAAAGGAAAGCCCAATAAATAAGCAGTAAATGTTTACATTAAAGTTTATTGTGACATTATGTTTTTGGGGGTAAACAAAGGACATTAAATGGAATACAACTTATTAGAGTAGTGGAAAGGGACATAATAGCATTACAGTTTATTACAAGGGAAATAACTGTCTTTAACATTAACATATTACGTAATTGAATAATTATAGTTTTTATCATAGTCTTTTATAAAATTTTCATATAAATTATTAACAGACTTATACAGCATACATAAAGGGTTATAACAATTTTAAGTTATCTTCAAATTTTCTATAAAGGTAATGTGTCATTTTACATGGAGGAGAATTTAATGACTCATTTTTCTATTTCTCCACAATATTACATTCTTTGATTTATACAAGCTTCATTTCGGATGATAAATTTAATAATGCATATTATAACAAATTTTTGTGGGGTCTGTAAAAGGCCAAACAACCTCAATATATGATCGCTTCTGTCCTTTGGCTAAGATCAATGTGTAGTATCTACCCTTGCTGGCCCCCCAACAGTAGTGCGCTTGGTCTGGTCGGAGGCCGGGATGATCCTTCTCGGCCCTTCGGCTAAGATCAGACGCATTTGCTGCCCCTTCCAGTAGTGCGCCTGGTCTGGTCGGGGGTCGGGTGATCAAAAAAAAAACAACCTCACATAAGCATCACTTTAAATGTGGGCCCGGTGGACCACTGTGGGCAATAGCTCACAGTGGGACTAAGGGTCCACGCCAAAAACAGGGGAGGCGGGGAACCAGCTAGTCTGGGATGACCGCCAAACCCCAAATTAAAAAAAAATAAAAAATCTACCCTTGATCCTGCCAGGGGCTGAGACAATTACCCGACAGACAGGGACGTTGGGTCTTAATGGTGCGGCCCTAGCCCCTCTAGGAACTGGGATCCTTACAATACATCCTAAACATTCAGTCAGCACTATGGATTGCTTCGTGGCAGTTTGACTAATTTCACTATATATATTCTTGTTCCCTGACAGTGTTTAAGGGCATTCATCATGTGTCATGCCGGTAAGCGTGGGCGGTCATCCATGACCATGTTTTGCCATCTCACTCGATCACCAGAGTCGTGGATCAGCTCAGTGTTCATGTCTCGACCATACAACGTGGCCAACTTGGGCCAAGCCATTCAGATATTTATTTCTCTGCCCTCCCCTTGTTCTCTTCCCCTCGATGTTGCCAGTGTTGTCACCAAGATCTCCAATTTATTTCTTCTCATAATGTACATTTGTAACCAAAAAATAATGTGACTGTCTACGTCTAATTCTCTAATCAGTTTACCGTTCTCATTTGTTTCTTGTAGGACTTGGTCATTGGTTAGCATTTTCCTCAGAAACCACACATTCACAGCCATCAGATGTTTTCCAGCTTGTCTGCTCATTGTCAACGCTTCACATCCATACTCTGACCATGGCTACCATCAGAGAACACAAGTAACAAGTTTCTCCTATCTTGGACATGTAATAACAGATGATGGCAGAAGTGACGTAGTAATGAAAAAGAGAATAGGAATGACCAAAAATGCTTTCAACAGAATGAAATCAGTATTAACATCTAGAGAGATTAACAACGCATTAAAATGAGAATTGTCAAATGTTACTTTTATTCAACACCACTGTATGACGCAGAAGCATGGACGTTAACCAAGCAACTAGAAAGTCGAATAGAGGTCCTGGATATGTGGATATACAGACGAATATGTCATATTTCATGGAAACAAAAGCAATCAAATGCAGAGGTTCTAGAAAAACTCAGAATGAAAAGAAAGTTGTTGAAAGAAATGAAACAGAGGCAAGTGAATATTTTGGCCACGTTAAAAGACATAAAAATCATACTGGAGGGCCAGGCTAAGGGCAAGTGAGCAAGAGCCTGACAACGATACAAGTGGAAAGATAACATCAGGAGATGGACGAACATCAATCTGACAGAATGTACAGTCAGGGCGAGAGACAGACAGATGGGCCTTTATGGCTCAGGCCGGAAGGAGAATTGTGAAGGAGGACTCTGGTGCTTTTGTTGAGACTACAAGTAGCCTGATTATGGCAGTAAGTAAAGCAATAACATGGCTCGAGACACAGACATTCACTAGGGCATGTTTCCTCAGCGACTCAATGAGCATGCTCAAGAGGATAGAGATGGGGTGGATCCGAAGAGAGTGGTTGCTGTCTCTAGAACGGTCTCGGCTGGCAAAGATTAGTTTCATCTTCGCGCCAGGACATGCGGGAGTACAAGGAAATGAGCAGTCTGACAAACTCACAGGTAAGGCTACTATGGAGGGTGGACGCGCCATAGACCAGGCTGACATTCTGAATGCTCTGTGAGAAGTAAGACTTTTGCGAGAACCAAGTGATGACTGTAAATCTACAACCATTGTCAGACTGCGAGAACAGCACATTAAAAGAGGTGTAGCCAAAAAAGAACATTACGCAGGAAACCAAAGAAGATAAACCAATACAGAACTGGTGTCGTTAGCTGCTACACACTGCGGGATGTGCTGAGGAGGGGTTTCGAGCACTTATGGACTGAATGGTTCGATGTGCAATGAGGATGATCTGTCGACTAACTAACTAACTAGTGTTGGAGTTCCATTGCACTTGGAACCTCATGGTGCGGCTCTTGCCCCTGGGGAACCCTGAGCTCTAAAAATTAAGCAAATATATAATATTTAAGTCACTCAAACACACATTTTCACAGCTATGTTCATAAGCAATGTGTAATTTTTTACTTCTTACTAATATAAATCATACACACGGACATGCAGGCACACACATACACGCATGCATGCGCGCGCGCGCGCACACACACACACACACACACACACACACAAAATACTGTTACTGTTGCTGCTACTAATGCTACTACTACATTTACTATAACTACTACATCGTGCACTATCTGTCATTTTTAGATGCTGCTAGTACTATACAACTACTACCAATGATGTTGCTACTGCTGCTACTACTACTAGTACTGTAGTACTGCTGCTGCTGTTACTATTATTACTACTATTGTTACTACTATTACTACTACTACTGCTACTACTACTGCTACTACGTCTACTCCTTTTTGGTGGGAAGTGCGTCACACTTGGTTCTGCACCTCAAAGTCGGTGTGTTCTACTTCAGTATAACTACTACATCGAGTACTGTCTGTTGCTGTTAATCTGTGTTCGTAACAGATACTGTGTCATTTCTTTTGGAATGAAGTGGACAGCTACAAGACAAGTTATCAATATTTCATTGTATTTGCCTTTTCTCACAGCTGCTAATGAAGATGAACTTGTGTCACCATCAGAAATGGCAGTTCTTGACTCTCTCATTACAGGAGGCACAGCCCTCACTTTCGAAGTATGTGGTGCTTTTTTCTTTAGTAAAGAATGAAAGAGAATAAAGCATGCTAGATAAGTGCTGTAATGATAATTTTATTTGAGGTGCCCTATTTCTAAGGAGGAGGAGGAGGAGTCGGGCACAATAATTCCCTTGCAAACTGAACAACCAGACATTTGATCAATTATTGTAATTTGTTGTTTGTAATTTTTTACCTCTTCTTCTTCTCCTTCTACTGTTTTTTATCGTTTTCTCATTCTTCATTTGTCTGATACTTCTTTTTGTTTGGATGTAATAGTGTTGTGTCAGTTTGCAGCAGAGCTGTGATATTTGTGCCCTTCAGCCAACACAGTTAACTTCTACAGGCACTTGATGACCAGGTTAATCTTCACGGATGTATCTCTCTTCTTAATTCTGCTATCCCTATTGAACCCTTGGGTGTCAGATCATAAAGTGTGTTGTTCTTGTGTAGCCTGTTTACCAAGTGCTGTGTGTTGCCTCTGCTATTCTACTAAGTCAGCATTTGGGGGGAACTAGCTCTTGCAGTATGTTTTCTGTCTTGAAATATCCCCTCCTGAGCTGCTCCCTGTCAATGTCTTTTGAAAAATAGGCCCTCAGCCAACTCATGCCAAGCCCATTGTAGGCTTGTTCATGATTGGCTGGATTTTTGCACCTAAAGTTGTCTACCAAGCGAAGTAGCCAATCTCCACCACAAGCCTCATTAGTCACCCTTTACAAGGTATGTAACTGTGTGACTATTGTTTGCCTCCCTAATGGACCCCAGCAACACACAGACTATCACAATGTTGGCTGTTGGTCAATTATATCTAAATGCAACTACCAATGTTTGTTTGCTACTACAGACACAAAGACACAGGTTATGGTCGTCACTAGGAAGAATGAAATACCACAATGTAATATACAAGTAAATGGAAATATTCTTCAACAAGTGAATCGGTACAATTATCTTGGAACAGTCATAACATCTGATGGGAGATGCCTTGAAGAGATTAGAACAAGAATCGCCATGGCGAAAGTAGCCTTTAGCAAGATGAAAAACATTTTGACCAATAAAAAGATGTCAATTGAAATGAGAAAAAGAGTGTTGAGGGGATACATAGTGCCTGTTCTTTTGTATGGATGTGAAACTTGGACAATGAGCAGTCAAGCTGAAAAACATCTGATGGCTACATAAATGTGGTTTCTGAGGAAAATGCAAAGAATACCATGCACAGATAGAAAAACCAATGACCAAGTACTACAGGAGACAAATGAAAATCGTAAATTGATTAGAGAAATTAGACGTAGACAGTCAAAATTTTTTGGACATGTTATGAGAAGAAATGGATTGGAGAACTTAGTGACAGCTAGCAAGATTGAAGGGAACAGACCAAGAGGAAGACCGAGAGGAAAAATACCTGGATGGCTTGGCCACATGGCATGGACGAGACAGGAACACTGAGCTGATCCACGACTCTGGTGATCGAGTGAAATGGCGAGTCATGACCGCCCACGCTTTCCGGCATGGCACATGATTGTTTGATTGACTACAGATACTTTGTCATTGTATTATATAGTCACATTTTGTGAAGGCTGTGTTTCAGCTGTGTGTGTGGAGTAGCTTAGTGTTGTATGCTTCTTTCTCATGAATATTAAGAGAGTATATGCTTCTGGTGTACACATAATTTGATCCTTGTTGGTGCTATGTAATTTGTGTACTGTGTTGAGGTTCTCCTTGTGTGATCTTTGGGAGAAGACTGGAGCACTCATGGAGATAACCATCAGTAGTGCAATTGATCATTGACTACTGCCCCCCCCACCCCACCCCACCCCAACCCCCACCACCAAACACGCCCACCCATAAAATCCACATAGTTGTATATTGAATGCCTTCACTTGTTTTATTAGTTTGGCAGTATATGTTGTTTTTCATATAAAAGAATCAGATAGAAGGACAGTGTACAACTGGGTCATCAGGAACTGAATATTGTGATCTGAAGCAAGGTCACAGTGTCAAAGAGTGTATCCGTTAATGTGAGCTTGTTATTTTCCTAATCCATCAGTAAGATGGGTGCTAGAAACTTCTCTGCACTTGAAATATGGTAGGTTAGGAAGCAGGTTTTAGAATATTCGGTTCTAATTTTAAATTAATACTTTTGTATGAATCTGAAACATCATCATAATCAACAAGTGCTGTTCTGGTAGGCATGGGTGGTCATAGTTTGCCATCTCACACAGTCACCAGAGTCTCGAATCAGGTCTGTGTTCTTGTCCCGACCATGCCATGCTGTCAAACCATCAAGGTGTTTATCCCTTTGTCTTTGTCTTCCTCTTGCACTCTTTCCATTAAGTTTGCCAGTTGTTACTAAATTTTCAGCTCCATTTATCCACACAACATGTCCAAAACATCTTCACTGCCTATGTCTAATCAATCTCCTGTGTCATATGATTTTCTGTCCATCCATAGTATTCTTTGCATTTTTCTCAAAAAGCACATTTCCACCGCCATTAGATGTCTGTTAATCGTCCATGTTTCACACGCATAAAACAATATGGGTTCTATATAGCACTTAAGCACTCAAGAACTCTTGAACTCAAGATAAGTCCTTTCCTCCTTAGTTGGATCGCTACAGCCCTCTTCCAATGGAAAGTAGTTTTCAGATGTGGCAGTTTGACTTCGAAGCCAACAACAATATATCCTGGCCTACCACAGGGATCACCATTATCTCCGGTGCTGTTCAACGCCTACACTGTGAGAATCACCAGCGAGCAGATCACTGGACCGGGGAGGACACTGTCATATGCTGACAATGTTTTAGTGTATCGTCAGGCTAAGGATAGAGATCAGGTTGCTGTGGAACTTGGTGTGTTGAAGCTGGGGCAATGGTCAACCCAACAAAGGCAACAGTGACATGGTTCTTTTTGAATAATCATATTGTCAACACTCCAACACCAACTCTAAATCTGTTTTCAGAGACTGTGGAATGAATGCAGGCAATGAATTACCTGGGGATATGTTTTGATCGAAGCCTTGCTTATAATGAGCACATAGACTAGGTGATAACAAAGGCCAAGCGAGGTTTGGCTGCGATGCGGGTGATGGCGGCAGTAAACTGTGAGCAGTGCCATCTATGTCTTCGATACGAGGGGCTGGTCATGTTTGTTTTTGAGTATGCGATGGCGATCCTGACTCTCAGCTGTAAGCAGATAGAAAGGATGGAAAGGATACAAAATGAAGCTATGTGTATTATTCTTGGATGTACAAGAGATATAATATGCAGGGCGATGCACTACTTTCTTGATTTTCCACCATTGAAGACAGAATACAAATTTGCAGAGCACGTGCCTACCTCAGAGTTAACGCAAACACACAACATCCACGGCATAGTGAAATTAGGAAGGTGAAGGGCAGCAGGTTAAATAGAGGAAGGTCATGGATGGGTCAAGCCAAAGTAAGTAAAGTAATAACATGGCTTGAGACACAGACATTCACTAGGGCATGTTTCCTTAGCGAATCAATGAACATGCTCAAGAGGATAGAGATGGAGTGGATCTGAAGAGAGTGGTTGCTGTCTCTGGAGTGGTCTCGGCTGGCAAAGATTAGTTTCATCTTCATGCCAGAGCATGCGGGAGTACAAAGAAATGAGCGGGCTGACAAGCTCTCAGGTAAGGCTACTGTGGAGGGCAGACGTGCCATGGACCAGGCTGACATTCTGAATGCTCTACGAGAAGTAAGACCTTTGCGAGAACCAAGTGGTGACTGTGAATCTACAACCATGGTCAGACTGCGAGAACAGCGAATTAAAAGAGGTGTGGCCAAACAAGAACACTACACAGGAAGCCAAGGAAGATTGATAAACCAACACAGAACTACACGCTGCAGGATTTGCTGAGGAAGGGATCCGAGTACTTATGGACAGAATGGTTCGATGTGCAATGAGGATGATCTGTCGACTAAATAACTAACTAACTAACTTCAGCACTCTTTTTCTTACTGCGCTTGACAGCTTTCTGTTAGTAAGTATGTTTTAAATTTTGATGAAGACTCATCATCATCAAGTGCCGTGCCGGCTGGCGTAGGCGTTCATGGCTCTCCATAGATCTCGATCTTTGGTTTTCTGGATCAACTCTGCTGTTGATATTCCTCCATGCCACCGTCTCAATCCATCCAGCATCACTTCTCTTGGTCTACCTCTGCCTCTCTGATGAAGACTAAACTACAAATATTCATTAATTGGTACCTGCGCACATTAAGCTACAATAGTACAACAGAATCCTTAACATGGAGTTCATAGAAATACCAGTGAATTCCCCAGGCAGGTTAGCTCGGTCAAGAAACACCCACAGGACATGGACATAGCTGCATGGGATAGCTAAGGATAGAATGGCTTCGAGTGGTTTGGTTCAGGGCCTGTACCCTCCTGGGCGATGAAGGGTGAAAGAATGAGGAAGTAGGTAACTTCACCTCATAATACTTCCACTTGAACAAACATTTCTAGAAGCAGTTTCCTGCTGAGGGTTATGGTGTAATAGTGCCATCACATTTTGTAGGCCTGAGAGCAAGGAGGAACAGGTGGCCAATCTTTCATTCATTTTGACAAGTGACGAGCCCAGGCTTTAAACCTGCTTCTGCCCATGGTCAGCAAAATTCACTATCCGCTACCATCAACACCTTAATGCTGTGACTTAGTATATGTGAAGTTACATCACTTTATACTTGTATTGTTGTATCTGCCATGGGTTAGCATTATATTAATATATTTTGTTCTCTGATTCACAGGCTCATTTTATTGAGGAATTGCCAGATATCTCTCCAGTGATGACTTCATTGACTTATCTGAACCTGAATTTCAATAATTTTAAGGTTACAATTTATATGTTTCTTTGTGTCGTTTCTTTTAGCATCATTCTATGTGTCACTTGCTAATGAGACCTATATGAATACAAAGATTCTCTGATCACCATGCTGCCCAGTTTCCTGTCTCATGTCACCCAGTGTTCTGGCTCATACCACTTATTGTCCTGTCTCATACCACCTGATGCCATGTCTCATACCTGTTTAGGGTGTTGAGAAGTTTTGGTGTTCACCTCGTGTTCAGAAGTGACCAGCTTGAATCCCAGCATCTGACTGGGCATTTATACAGCTCTTGATTTCTAATGATAGCCCATGTCCACCTGGTATCTCGGGTCATCATCACCATGTAGCAAGTTCACTGCAGAACATCGCTATCATCTCATCACACTGAAAAGATTCTTAACTCTTCAGCAGTTTTCCTGAATCATGCATTTTAACGCCCAAGTTGTCTGCAATGTCCTCTGTCCATCTTCATTCAATTAACCCCCGTCTTTCCTTCCAGGAACTATGCCTGCCATTACTATTCTTTCATATACTATCATTACTTTTCTTGGTTCACAGTATTTTAGGAACTTTTCTGTGACAATCAAGTTCAAAAGCCCCAGTAATGGCAGCAGCAGCATATAACAATAGACAATAAACATAGTGTAGCTCCTGTGAAACAGTGAGAGATAATAAACACAGACACAGTAGAGGTAGCAGGAGTTACATGTCATCATCATCAAGTGCCCTGCCAGCTGGCGTAGGCGTTCATGGCTCTCCACAGATCTCGGTTGTTGGTGTTCTGGATCAACTCTGCTGATGATATTCTTCCATGCCACCGTCTCAATCCATCCAGCATCATTTCTCTTGGTCTGCCTCTGCCTCTCTTTCCCTCGATCTTTGCAGTTGTCACAATGGTATCCAATGCCTCTCTTCTCATCACATGACCGAAGAAAGATGTTTGTCTCTTCCTTATTGTTGTATACAATGCTCTAGTTTCATTAGCCTGTGTCAGGCAGTCATTGTTAGTTACTCTGACAGTCCAAGGAATTTGCAACATTCGTCTCAGGAACCACATCTCTGTTACTTCTAATTTTTTCTTAATATGTTCATTTACATTCCAAGATTCACTGCCATATAGCAAAACTGGTTCTACATAGCATTTCAGCACCCTCTTTCTTACATTCAGTGATAGTGACTTATTGCACTATTGTTTTTATTTTTTGTTGTTATATCCTGCTGCAGTCGTTACTTCTCTTTTCTGTGATTATTTATTTCCCTGGCTGCTACCTTTATTCATCATCCGTCTTTACTGTTCACATTTAGTATGTAGTTTGTTGTAAGGTATGTACACTGTGTCTTTGTTTATTATCTCTCATTTGTTCACAGGAGTTACACATATCTAACTGTTTGTATTTTCTCTTCATAATTCCTAATGTTATTGTTTTAGTAATGTGAGATGGTCCATGATGCACATCTGTGTATTGTCTCAGGGAAGAATCAAGTTCTTAAATATGGTGCTTTAGCTTGCTTGATGGTGTACCTCTTGGCTTTAAAAAGTTAGTTGTGTATCCTTCACAGGATGCTGCAGTCAACTCCAACATGTTTTGGCTGTTTGTGATTTGTAAGCGAGTTTACGTTTGGTCGTTTGTCATTGCTTTCTGAATGACCATTGTATGAAAACCTACAGCATTAGATGTTTTGCTTACATATTACCTATTGCCTGCAGCTGTGTTGCAAATGTGGTATGTGGGTTTGTGAATAGCATTCAAAACCCCTACCCCACAGCATCAGCTTCTATTGGATATAGAGTGTAAATACTTAACTTTCTTAGAAAAGAGTGAAAAACTATTTCCTTTGTTTTTGTTAAAAATTCAATGACAAGAAAATGCAGCCAGTATGATATTGATCACATGACCCATCGAGTGCTGATTGGCCTATCAATTATGGGGCTAGCACCATATGCCTCCTGGCATGTAAGAAGATTCCACTACTTTGTTTACTTGCCATTTACCAAATATGTCTGAAGAGGTGTAAAAGGTCCTTGACATTTTTAAAATACTTTTTAACTTTGCATGTTTATCTTTGTTGATGAAGACAAAAAGCACCCGCTTTGTCTTTCATCCTCTTTAGTTATTAGTTCCTGCGGATTGAAGAACAAGGCAGCTATTTTGTTTTCATCCTCTTTAGATATTAGTTCCTGTGAATCGAAGAACAAGGCAGCTATTTTGTCTTTCATCCTCTATAGTTATTAGTTCCTGTGAACTGAAGAACAAGGCAGCTATTTTGTCTTTCATCTTCATTAATTATTAAATGCTGTGATTTGTATCCTATCAACAAACAGGTGGTTCCCCCAGAAATTATGTACTTGTGTAATCTGGAGGTGTTAACAATGAGAGACAACCCACTGGTGGAGATTCCTGCTGACATAAACAAACTTCAGAAACTGAGAGTGCTCATTGCTTCCTTCTCTCTCCTTACAGATCTTCCCAAATCGTAAGTTTAGTCTTGTAGATGCAAATTAATGTTTCACTGTTTATAAACTTTCATTGTTTCAGGGTGTGCATTAACACTATTTTAATTTGAGTTTTTAGATGGAAATTAGAAACAGAAATGATAGGTATCTGTAAATTACTACTGTGTCTTTAGTTTTAAAAGTAAGTGACCCTTTTCAAGTTTTACATGCCTTGAGGAGTATTAATAATAGTATTATTACTGTATAAGGTGTATATTTAATGACTGCAGTGTTTGAAAATATTGCCGGTCCATGTTTTGTATTTACCCTTTGTAAAATTCAAGCATCACATTATTACTGTATAGGGTGTATATTTAATGACTGCAGTGTTTGAAAATATTGCCGGTCCATGTTTTGTATTCACCCTTTGTAAAATTCAAGCATCATCTATATATATAAAAGAGAATGTTTGTTTGTTTGTTTGTTTGTCCTTTATGTGTCCCCGAACGGTCCATCCGATTGAGATGAAATTTTCTACAGATGTTCTTCTCACTCTCGCGGAGCCAACTGGCATAGTTATTTAGTTTAAAATTAACAATTTTTCCTCCAGCTTGAAAGAAAATGGCACGAGCTTCAGAAACAGACGAATAAATGTCCCGCCATCTTGCTGCAAGGGAACTCACTCTCTGATTAAACCAGAAATTAGTTAGGAACAGTTGTTGTTCTTCACTCCCGCGGATCAAACTGAAATAAAACGGGATCATCAGAAACAGATGAGCACGGGAACAGACGTAAACGGATAGATAGATGGATGGATAGACAGACAGACAGACAGACAGACAGACAGATATAGGTAGGTAGGTAGGTAGATAGATCCCCACCAGGAGCTGGGCGAAGCCAGGCCGAGTCCTCTAGTAATAGATAAATACAAAACTTGGACCAGCAATATATTCAAACACTGCACAGTCATTAAAATTACACCCTGTATGTGAAATCTGGTGCTAGAGCCATATTATTTACAGACATCAATGGCTGATGTGGTCAGTGTCATGCCGGCAACCTTTACTTCCCAGTGCATTTTCTGGTACCCATCTTAGGCTGAGCCAAAGAAAACATTGAAAGAAGATTATTCATGCACCATTTAATTTTTGATTGTATTTTTATTGAACATTTTTAAACAGTGCTCTTCCAAAATTCTCTCATCCATCATTTTAATTGACATGTATTCTCGGACTACCATCTTATCCAACATCATTTTTTTCCACTATCTTACTTTTTTCCACTGTCTTACCTTTTAACATCTGTTTTCATTATTTTTCTCATCATTATTCACTTTTTAATAATCTTCTTATCAATTGTCAAATTTTCCACCATCCTCCGTTCATCCATCCTCTACTCCAACATAATCTTGTACATCATCTTTACTTCTACCATCTACTTTTTTCAGCATGTACCTTACCACAAAATACTTTTCCATCATCTACTTTTCTGTTCTCTGCATGATTATCAGTCAGTATCTGTAAATGAATGTGTGCAATAAGAGATGACATCAGATATGTCATACCATTGTCCATGTCCCTCTAACAGGCTGTTCTACTTGCCATGTCTGGAAGATCTGTGTCTTGCCTACAACAAACTGACTGCCATACCACATGACATATGCCATCTGAAGTAAGATAATTTTCCACTATTTTGTAAATTCACTGTGAAATGAGTTGAGTTTGTTGTCTGTGTCAGCTGATTTAATGTTTTTATTTATGTTTAACAAGAAGTTAGTTGTTTGCACTTTACAGGGTGATGCAATAAACCCCAGAATTTATTCACTGTTAGTAATTTATTAAGCAATTTTATGTTCAGTAGTTTGCCATAGCTTTCTGAATGACCAATGCCTTATACCATAAAAATCAACGCAAAGTGATCTGCTTTCAAATTGCCTGTGGCTGATTTCGAACCTTCATCTCAGTACTTCAGGAAATTGTGAGACTGCAGTTCACTAACCCATAAGCCGCAGACGCCAATGTAATTTATTTTGGGAGGCGTAAATTAGAAGAAATTGCAATATTTTTTCATTTTATTGTCAGTGCCTTACCCTTGATAAAACCATCTATTCAATTGCCCTGTGTTCACAGGGAATAGCAACTGCAGCCATCTCTAGCATTTAATAACTCGCCCCATAAGTCCCTAGGGGTACTGCAGAAGAACTTATCTTCACAAGATTGGCATTTGACTGCCAAGAGCTGACAGATAAGAAAGAACAATGGTAATTGTCAAATGATGTGAGTCATTTCTAGCTGGATTTATTCTGTAATTTTAAGTCATTTCTAGCTGGATTTCTTCTGTCATTTAAATGACAAGTTTGGATTAACTGTTTTGATCTCAGTGCTGGACTGCATATTTCAACAGAAGTAACCCATCTTTATTGTTTTCTTGATATTATAAAATAATGTGTGTCTTTGAAAGTTTGCTACATTTGTCTATTTTTGTTTCTAATATCAAATGATCAATGTCAACTGTTTCCATTCTGTTATATGTGTTAAGTGGAATTTGGTGACCATTGTCAAAGATTTTGTGTGTGTGTGTGTGGTCATTTAGGTGTCAATAGTACATGAAATGTAGTATAAATTATTGTAACTTTGTGGTAAGTGTCAAGTGATGTATGATATACTGTCATGTATCATTATAGTTGCCATTTTGGTGTCAGTATCAGGCACGATGTGTCATTGCATTTTTAGAGCCAAATGATATATGCCAAACATCATTGTCATATTTGTGTAGATGTGCAGTGATAAATATCAGCTCATGCATGATATTTTTGTCCGTTCATTGTAAACATTGAGTTACATATGTCATGTTGTTATCAGGAAACAATGTCAATTCGCAGCAAATATTCATTGATTTTTTTTTTTATGTTGCATATTCCTTACAGGACGTTGCAGTCAACATCAGCATTTTTCAGCTGCTGTTGATGTACTAGGCAAGATTACGCTCAGTAGTTTGCCATTGCTTTCTGAGCGATATTACATTGATATTACTTTGTGTGTAATCTCAAATAGTGTTATCTTTACTAATGTAATGTGATGATAGTGTCAATCTTTATGGCATTAGATTGCATGAGACAGGATATAAGTAATATGAAATATGAAATCAGGAGATACGAGACTAGACACTGGGTTGTATGAGGCAGGATAATGTGTTGTAGGAGACAGGATACTGAATGTTATGAAACAGGACAATGGGTGGGTATGAAACAGGTTATTGGGTGGTATGCAACAGGTCATTGGGTTGTATGAAACAGGACATAGGGTGGTATGAAACAGGATGGTGGGTGGTATGCAACAGAATGTTGGGTGGTGTGCAACAGGACATTAGGTGGTATGAAAAAGGACATTGGGTGGTATTGAAACAGGATATTGGATGGTATGAAATAGAACATTGGATGGTATGAGAGAAAACATGACATGATATAAGACAGGGCATCAGGTAGTATGAGATAGATCTGCACTTCCAGGTCAGCACAGCCTAAAATGTGTACCAGAAAACATTCTGGGAAGTAAAGCATGATATAGACTAACATCACCCATCTAATGTCATTTTATTTATAAAGATATGGCACTATCACCTTAAGCCTCATGGCATAGAATAAAGTTGTTTACTTTACTGTGTTGTCCTTATCTCCGTGGCAAAATGGTCAAGCTGCTTGACTTGGGCTCCGAAGGTTGTGGGTTCGATTCCAGGTCGCGTCCTTCGATTCACGGGTGCATTCGGAGACATGGAGGTCATCGCTGGGTCTACGAGTTTGTGCTTTTTGCAATGGTTTCGGCACTTCACTGCGGAAAGAGACTGAGCCATGTGGGATAAAAACCCGGTGCAATGAAATCGACCCTTTCTATCCTTAAAACAAAACAAAACCACACCCTGTAGCCGGATCCTGCTGTGGGGATGTGATGTGACAGGACAATGACATTGTGTAGACCTGGCTGCACAGAGGAATAGTTGGCTAGTCTTTCCCCCCTGTTGCAAAAGTCATGTGCTGATATCGATCCCTTGTCCTCGTCACTTATGCCATAGTGAACATTATAGCCTAAACATTGCACCAGTGACGCACCTGTGGCATCTTGCATGAGATTAAATGTATCTTTCACATGAAAAGATCATTAGTATATTTCTGATAATCTTTCTTTAAAACTTCTGTTGTTTCCTTGCAGATCTTTACAGATCCTGGACCTTGAAGGCAACCAGATCACTGCTCTGCCTGTATCTTGCCTGTACATGGACAAACTGACACAAGTCAATGTTCGAAACAACTTCATGCACCCTGTGTTCTGGCAGGAGAGCAATAGGAACCAGGCACAGGTAACTTTAGGATCCCTTTGCTTAATATATATAGGAGCTATGGTAGCATCCACTATCATTGGGCACATCATGAGAAGGCTAAGGCTTGAGTTTAAAAAGTTGTTGCATATCCTTTACAGGACATCACAGTGAACTCCAGCATTTTTTTGCTGTTTATGATATCTTGGCAGGTTTACATTCAGTAGTTTTCCATTGCATTTTGAACAACTGGTACTCATACCATTATATTAAAATCAGCTCAAGGCAGTCTGCTTCCAAATCACTCATAGCTGTATTTAGAACGTAATATGCAGGATTATGAATCACATTCTTAACCCCTTCACCACAGTGCTGGATGGAGTACAGCATGCCACAGGGCAAGCTGGAAGGAAAGAGAGGCTTGGGGAGACAGAGAGAAGATGATATACAGTTTGGCATCATGGCTTACAGGAACATTGGTATCAAAATTATTTGCATTACATGAGATAGAAGGCTGTGGACAGACATGATGACCAATTCAACATAGAATCAACAATAAATAGAAGTGGTAGCTTAGTAGATAGTGTGCTAGCTTACCAAGACAGTGATCCAGGTTCAGTCCACAGCAGTGGCAGGATGAGGTGTTTCTATGAGTACAGCTGTGGGGTTGACCCAGACTCATAAAATGATTACTGGATAAGTCTCTGATTTATCTGGGGGAAAAAGGTGGCAAGGAAGGGGATTGGCCACCTCATCTCATTATTTCATGGCCAGGAATATGTTAAAGATTGACACTTCACAATCCAAAGGCAGTAGTTGATTTGGGACTACCTTTAACTTACTAGATATGATTATTTCAACTGATTAAATACTATTATTTTCATTATTAGATATGCTATTTTGATGCATTAGATGCTTTTATTTTAATCTAGTAGATACTATTATTTTAACTTATTACATCATTCAATAACATATCATTATTGTTACTGTAATTTGATTGATACAATTATTTTGGCGCATTAGATGCTATTATATTAATGCGTTAGATGCTATTATTTTAACTTAGTAGATACTGTTATTTTAGCTTATTAGAAACTGTTATTTTAATTTATTAGATAATGTCATTAAGACTTATTAAAGTAAAAAGACAACACTAAACACATTGGGGAAAATGCAAGCAGCTATTCAGTCAAGTTGCCACTGGTACCATCAGTATGGGAATTCCCCATTTATTCAAGAAGGGGATGCAGCACATGTGGGAGTGCCCCAAGTGCAGTGAAGTTGACTCTTCATGCTGACTGATCCCAGCTTCCTCTTCCAGGAACCATGTTCCCCATCACTGTTCTGTCCAGACCACTGAGATATTTAATGTGCTCAAGTATTTCAGTTTCTGAGATATAATGCTGTTTATGAGCCAGGTTTCTTTTATGATGTGAAAACTGATATGCTTAAATGTTAAAATGTGATATGCTTAGATGTGAAAATGTGATATGTTTAGATGTGAAAACGTGATATGCTTAAATGTGAAAATGTTATATGCTTAGATGTGAAAATCTGATATTCTTAAATGTTAAAATGTGATGTGCTTTGAAATGAAAACATGATATGCTTAAATGTTAAAATGTGATATGCTTAGATGTGAAAACATGATATGCTTAAATGTTAAAATGTGATATGCTTAGATGTAAAAAAAAAAAAAATGCATGCTTCTATTAATACTTACACCTTTATATGAGATGAGGACTTCCATTCTGTTATACTCTATGCTAATTCTGAATATAAACAAAAGCTTCCCAAAAATACATTTGCTTCGGGTTCTTTTCATATGTTTCATCATTATTGATTAAACAGAAATGAAAAGGAGACAAAACATTGCTCTACAAAAACTAAAACACATAAAACCTTTATAGACTGGGATAGATAACACAAGAAATGTTATAGTATGAAGAGAATGCATATTTCCCATGGCAGCATGTGGATATCAAACTTGGATGCTAACAAATCAGCTTAAAAGCACAAAAGCCTTTGAAATGTTACAGAAGAGTATTACAAATCCATTGGATGGAAAGGAGAACAAATAGATCTATTGGATGAGAACTCAGTATCAAAGGAAATTGGTTATTAAACAAACAAAAATGAGGAAAATTAAATATTTTGGACATGTATGAAGAAATGAAAGTCTAGAAAACATAATTATGGAGGGAAGTGTACTAGTGTAGGGAGGCAAAGAAGAAGGGATCACAACGCAGATGGATTCAAGATGTGATAGATAATTTATACGTGACTTCTGACTTATGAAAGAGAACAATTTTGAAAGACTGCTGTGGGGCGAAGTTCTACACACAACAGGTCATTAGATAAATGAATTGAATAGACCAACAATCTGACATGACATCTTACCACTATAACTGTGGACACATAACCACTGCATATAGTTACTTGAACCAACAGACCAATTTCACCATGTCTTGAAGGTTGAGCATCATTCTGTCTCCCCATAATATCAGACAACAACATATTATACACACTGTGGTCTCACATGGTGCCTAGCATTTAACATTACAAAACAGGAATTCCACATGTGTCCTACAAAGTACCCAATGCCCTATTCAGAAATTTAGTATAATTTCTCTTCAACAGAGTCTGCTGGACCTGTCCTGTGTTGCCATCAGCAAGACGAGGCATGTAGGCGACCTCCATAATTTGCCAAGTGACATCAGCCAGATATTACTCAGGTCAGTTGGAAATAGAAGTATAAAAGGTTTTTTTAATGCTCGCTGGTTTTGAACTCAAGTTTAGAGTCCATACACACTACTTCTAGTTGTGCTGGACTGAATTTTGCATGTGTGTTAGCTTTCCCTATTACCAGTGTCCCTCGCCATCAGACAAACCCACTTCGACTTCAGAGGTACTTGTAATTTACATCCCCAAGTCTAGGACGATAGGTCAACATTCAAGTCCAACTGTCTGGTGATGGGGTTGAACCCCTTACCTCAGCATTTTCACACCAGATGTTTAAGCAGCATCAGCAGACAGGATGTTTAAGAACACATGTTCTTATCCATTCTGCCATGCTGACCTACTAAAATGGTTTAAAATGTAAGAGAGTCAACTTCATTGCACTGGGTTTTATCCCATATGGCTCAGTCTCTTTCCAAAGAGCATCGTGCCGAAATCATCACACAAAGCACCAACGATGTAGCCCAGACTGGAACCCACATCTGTTAGAGTGCAAGGCAAGCAGCGTAACCACTTTGCCACAGATAGTCCTTATGGAAGTATAATAATGTTAAATGATTAAAACAATCATTATCTGTGACGATACTGTAAAGTTTTCTATGATAAAACAGCACTGTTTATTGTTTATTGGTTGGTTGAGAATCCTTTGGAAGTCTGTGAGTCTTAACTATTAAATCTGATGCATTGCTGCTCAGTCAGCCTGAGTCCTAAAATAATGGCTTGTACCATTAGGAGTGAGGCTGGTGTAGAGGTTTTCCTTAGACCTGGTACCATTAGGAGTGAGGCTGGTGTAGAGGTATTCCCCAGACCTGGTACCATTAGGAGTGAGGCTGGTGTAGAGGTTTTCCTTAGACCTGGTACCATTAGGAGTGAGACTGGTGTAGAGGTATTCCCCAGACCTGGTACCATTAGGAGTGAGGCTGGTGTAGAGGTGTTCCCCAGACCTGGTACCATTAGGAGTGAGGCTGGTGTAGAGGTTTTCCCCAGACCTGGTACCATTAGGAGTGAGGCTGGTGTAGAGGTATTCCCCAGACCTGGTACCATTAGGAGTGAGGCTGCTGTAGAGGTGTTCCCCAGACCTGGTACCATTAGGAGTGAGGCTGATGTAGAGGTATTCCCCAGATCTGGTACCATTAGGAGTGAGGCTGGTATAAAGGTTTTCCCCAGACCTTGTACCATTAGGAGTGAGGCTGGTGTAGAGGTATTCCTCAGACCTAGTACCATTAGGAGTGAGGCTGGTGTAGAGGTGTTCCTTAGACCTGGTACCATTAAGAGTGAGGCTGATGTAGAGGTATTCCTCAGACCTGGTACCATTAGGAGTGAGGCTGGTATAAAGATTTTCCCCAGACCTTGTACCATTAGGAGTGAGGCTGGTGTAGAGGTATTCCCCAGACCTGGTACCATTAGGAGTGAGGCTGGTGTAGAGGTATTCCCCACACCTGTTACCATTAGGAGTGAGGCTGCTGTAGAGGTGTTCCCCAGACCTGGTACCATTAGGAGTGAGGCTGATGTAGAGGTATTCCCCAGATCTGGTACCATTAGGAGTGAGGCTGGTATAAAGGTTTTCCCCAGACCTTGTACCATTAGGAGTGAGGCTGGTGTAGAGGTATTCCTCAGACCTAGTACCATTAGGAGTGAGGCTGGTGTAGAGGTGTTCCTTAGACCTGGTACCATTAGGAGTGAGGCTGATGTAGAGGTATTCCTCAGACCTGGTACCATTAGGAGTGAGGCTGGTATAAAGGTTTTCCCCAGACCTTGTACCATTAGGAGTGAGGCTGGTGTAGAGGTATTCCTCAGACCTAGTACCATTAGGAGTGAGGCTGGTATAAAGGTTTTCCCCAGACCTGGTACCATTAGGAGTGAGGCTGGTGTAGAGGTTTTCCTTAGACCTGGTACCATTAGTAGTAAGGCTAGTGTAGAGGTTTTCCCCAGACCTGGTACCATTAGGAGTGAGGCTGGTGTAGAGGTATTCCCCAGACCTGGTACCATTAGGAGTGAGGCTGGTGTAGAGGTATTCCCCACACCTGGTACCATTAGGAGTGAGGCTGATGTAGAGGTATTCCCCAGACCTGGTACCATTAGGAGTGAGGCTACTGTAGAGGTGTTCCCCAGACCTGGTACCATTAGGAGTGAGGCTGATGTAGAGGTATTCTCCAGACCTGGTACCATTAGGAGTGAGGCTGGTATAAAGGTTTTCCCCAGACCTTGTACCATTAGGAGTGAGGCTGGTGTAGAGGTATTCCTCAGACCTAGTACCATTAGGAGTGAGGCTGGTGTAGAGGTGTTCCCCAGACCTGGTACCATTAGGAGTGAGGCTGGTGTAGAGGTTTTCCCCAGAGGCTGGTGTAGAGGTATTCCTCAGACCTAGTACCATTAGGAGTGAGGCTGGTATAAAGGTTTTCCCCAGACCTAGTACCATTAGGAGTGAGGCTGGTGTAGAGGTTTTCCTTAGACCTGGTACCATTAGGAGTGAGGCTAGTGTAGAGGTTTTCCCCAGACCTTGTACCATTAGGAGTGAGGCTGGTGTAGAGGTATTCCCCAGACCTGGTACCATTAGGAGTGAGGCTGGTGTAGAGGTTTTCCTTAGACCTGGTACCATTAGGAGTGAGACTGGTGTAGAGGTATTCCCCAGACCTGGTACCATTAGGAGTGAGGCTGGTGTAGAGGTGTTCCCCAGACCTGGTACCATTAGGAGTGAGGCTGGTGTAGAGGTTTTCCCCAGACCTGGTACCATTAGGAGTGAGGCTGGTGTAGAGGTATTCCCCAGACCTGGTACCATTAGGAGTGAGGCTGATGTAGAGGTATTCCCCAGATCTGGTACCATTAGGAGTGAGGCTGGTATAAAGGTTTTCCCCAGACCTTGTACCATTAGGAGTGAGGCTGATGTAGAGGTTTTCCCCAGACCTAGTACCATTAGGAGTGAGGCTGGTGTAGAGGTATTCCCCAGACCTAGTACCATTAGGAGTGAGGCTGGTGTAGAGGTGTTCCTTAGACCTGGTACCATTAAGAGTGAGGCTGATGTAGAGGTATTCCTCAGACCTGGTACCATTAGGAGTGAGGCTGGTATAAAGATTTTCCCCAGACCTTGTACCATTAGGAGTGAGGCTGGTGTAGAGGTATTCCCCAGACCTGGTACCATTAGGAGTGAGGCTGGTGTAGAGGTATTCCCCACACCTGTTACCATTAGGAGTGAGGCTGCTGTAGAGGTGTTCCCCAGACCTGGTACCATTAGGAGTGAGGCTGATGTAGAGGTATTCCCCAGATCTGGTACCATTAGGAGTGAGGCTGGTATAAAGGTTTTCCCCAGACCTTGTACCATTAGGAGTGAGGCTGGTGTAGAGGTATTCCTCAGACCTAGTACCATTAGGAGTGAGGCTGGTGTAGAGGTGTTCCTTAGACCTGGTACCATTAGGAGTGAGGCTGATGTAGAGGTATTCCTCAGACCTGGTACCATTAGGAGTGAGGCTGGTATAAAGGTTTTCCCCAGACCTTGTACCATTAGGAGTGAGGCTGGTGTAGAGGTATTCCTCAGACCTAGTACCATTAGGAGTGAGGCTGGTATAAAGGTTTTCCCCAGACCTGGTACCATTAGGAGTGAGGCTGGTGTAGAGGTTTTCCTTAGACCTGGTACCATTAGTAGTGAGGCTAGTGTAGAGGTTTTCCCCAGACCTGGTACCATTAGGAGTGAGGCTGGTGTAGAGGTATTCCCCAGACCTGGTACCATTAGGAGTGAGGCTGGTGTAGAGGTATTCCCCACACCTGGTACCATTAGGAGTGAGGCTGATGTAGAGGTATTCCCCAGACCTGGTACCATTAGGAGTGAGGCTACTGTAGAGGTGTTCCCCAGACCTGGTACCATTAGGAGTGAGGCTGATGTAGAGGTATTCTCCAGACCTGGTACCATTAGGAGTGAGGCTGGTATAAAGGTTTTCCCCAGACCTTGTACCATTAGGAGTGAGGCTGGTGTAGAGGTATTCCTCAGACCTAGTACCATTAGGAGTGAGGCTGGTGTAGAGGTTTTCCCCAGAGGCTGGTGTAGAGGTATTCCTCAGACCTAGTACCATTAGGAGTGAGGCTGGTATAAAGGTTTTCCCCAGACCTAGTACCATTAGGAGTGAGGCTGGTGTAGAGGTTTTCCTTAGACCTGGTACCATTAGGAGTGAGGCTAGTGTAGAGGTTTTCCCCAGACCTGGTACCATTAGGAGTGAGGCTGGTGTAGAGGTATTCCCCAGACCTGGTACCATTAGGAGTGAGGCTGGTATAAAGGTTTTCCCCAAACCTGGTACCATTAGGAGTGAGGCTAGTGTAGAGGTTTTCCCCAGACTTTGTACCATTAGGAGTGAGGCTGGTGTAGAGGTATTCCTCAGACCTAGTACCATTAGGAGTGAGGCTGGTATAAAGGTTTTCCCCAGACCTAGTACCATTAGGAGTGAGGCTGGTGTAGAGGTGTTCCCCAGACCTGGTACCATTAGGAGTGAGGCTAGTGTAGAGGTTTTCCCCAGACCTAGTACCATTAGGAGTGAGGCTGGTGTAGAGGTTTTCCTTAGACCTGGTACCATTAGGAGTGAGGCTAGTGTAGAGGTTTTCCCCAGACCTGGTACCATTAGGAGTGAGGCTGGTATAGAGGTATTCCCCAGACCTGGTACCATTAGGAGTGAGGCTGGTGTAGAGGTATTCCCCAGACCTGGTACCATTAGGAGTGAGGCTGATGTAGAGGTATTCCCCAGACCTGGTACCATTAGGAGTGAGGCTGCTGTAGAGGTGTTCCCCAGACCTGGTACCATTAGGAGTGAGGCTGATGTAGAGGTATTCCCCAGACCTGGTACCATTAGGAGTGAGGCTGGTATAAAGGTCTTCCCCAGGCCTTGTACCATTAGGAGTGAGGCTGGTGTAGAGGTATTCCTCAGACCTAGTACCATTAGGAGTGAGGCTGGTGTAGAGGTTTTCATTAGACCTGGTACCATTAGGAGTGAGGTTGGTGTAGAGGTGTTCCCCAGACCTGGTACCATTAGGAGTGAGGCTGGTGTAGAGGTTTTCCCCAGACCTGGTACCATTAGGAGTGAGGCTAGTGTAGAGGTTTTCCCCAAGACCTGGTACCATTAGGAGTGAGGCTGGTGTAGAGGTATTCCCCAGACCTGGTACCATTAGGAGTGAGGCTGATGTAGAGGTATTCCCCAGACCTGGTACCATTAGGAGTGAGGCTGATGTAGAGGTATTTCCCAGACCTGGTACCATTAGGAGTGAGGCTGATGTAGAGGTATTCCCCAGACCTGGTACCATTAGGAGTGAGGCTGGTATAAAGGTTTTCCCCAGACCTTGTACCATTAGGAGTGAGGCTAGTGTAGAGGTATTCCTCAGACCTAGTACCATTAGGAGTGAGGCTGGTGTAGAGGTGTTCCCCAGACCTGGTACCATTAGGAGTGAGGCTGATGTAGAGGTATTCCCCAGACCTGGTACCATTAGGAGTGAGGCTGGTATAAAGGTTTTCCCCAGACCTTGTACCATTAGGAGTGAGGCTGGTGTAGAGGTATTCCTCAGACCTAGTACCATTAGGAGTGAGGCTGGTGTAGAGGTTTTCCTTAGACCTGGTACCATTAGGAGTGAGGTTGGTGTAGAGGTGTTCCCCAGACCTGGTACCATTAGGAGTGAGGCTGGTGTAGAGGTTTTCCCCAGACCTGGTACCATTAGGAGTGAGGCTAGTTTAGAGGTTTTCCCCAGACCTGGTACCATTAGGAGTGAGGCTGGTGTAGAGGTATTCCCCAAACCTGGTACCATTAGGAGTGAGGCTGGTGTAGAGGTATTCCCCAGACCTGGTACCATTAGGAGTGAGGCTGGTGTAGAGGTATTCCCCAGACCTGGTACCATTAGGAGTGAGGCTGGTGTAGAGGTATTCCCCAGACCTTGTACCATTAGGGGTGAGGCTGGTATAAAGGTTTTCCCTAGACCTGGTACCATTAGGAGTGAGGCAGGTATAAAGGTTTTCCCTTGACCTGGTACCATTAGGAGTGAGGCTGGTGTAGAGGTGTTCCCAGACCTGGTACCAAAGTATCATCTCCACAGATGAGTGTGTTACAAATCACTCCTACCCTTCTCCAAGCTCACAAACCAGCAGATTGTGCAAAACCAGTTCTGGAGCTTTACATCTTTTCAGAGGCACTTGACCACATCACCCCTTGAGTGCCAACTGATTTATAACAAACATATGGGTCACGTACCCAGACCCAGTACAGCTTAAGGCATGTAAGAAGGTCCTTTACTTACTTTTACTTATATCTGAATGTATTTATATTGGGATTGATTTATCTTTGCTAGATTTCTTTGCTTCTTTTGTGAAAGATGTTTTGTCACAACATCCACTTGTTATTTGTGAAGATGATGTTATCATCATTCAATACCATCTCAGCAGTGATAGTTGATTGTACTGGATCTCCAGTAGTTTCTGTGCTGAACCTTTCCTAGACATTACTGCACATGGGAAGTGCAAGAATTGATTCACTACAATTTACACCCTAGTGATGTAATCATCTACATGGATGGTTCTGTTCTAAGAGGCCAAAATAGTGCCTGGGGGTTCATAGAAAAGGTTAATGGGTGGTGTTTAGTCAGGATAGCCTGGCATATGATACCACAACATCTAGTCTGAGAATGGAGGTGGGGGAACTCACAGCGGTGGTCTACTGGCTGGAAGACAAATAACACACATATGTCATAGTTGTAACAGACTAACAGAGCATGCTGAGAAAGGTGAGACAGGCATGTTTCATGCAGAGTGGCATGCTTCAATTTAAAAAAAACATCAAAGATAGAGAGAATCTTTTGGATTTTTTCCCCAGGACATGCTTGTGTTGTGGGAAACGGGCCAGTGGACAGATTAGCTGGGCAATCTGATAAGGCAGATGTGATTAGGGCCCAATGGGATCATGTGTATAGCGTGTATGAGCTGATAAATCATCATAGCCTAGAGAGAATGGAGCGGCAGGGAGTGGCCAGAGGATCTGGCTGACAATGTCCCAGAGGAAAGGTTAGACAGACACATAATCAGATCACTGGATCTTGAAGATGAGAATGGTGCATTCTGGGAATGTCCCAGTTGCTGTGATGTCGGTTGATGACTCAACTATTAGGCATTCTGTTGATGGTATCAAGATGTTGTGTGCCCATTTATAAATTTGACGCCCTCTAGTTCTTTTGTATTCACCTTTTCCAACCTTTATGGTTTTCAATAGATTTGTATGCCACAACGAATCTTGTCTTTCTCATTTCTATTTTTTTCCCCAGAAAATTCCTTTTTATGCTGAATTCTTCTAGAACTTTGTTGCCATTGTTTTCCATCTAGGTTCTTCTAAAGTGGATATTTTCCACCTGTTATTTTTCCATGTATTCATGGAAATCACAAGGGAAGAGAAGCATGGAAATACTAACAAAAAATGGAAAAGAACCACAGAAGAAGAGAAGAAGAAGCCAGAGACCCTGAGATGACATGAGCGTATATAATTCATTAGTTTACTCCACATGATATATAACTCTGCAGCAGGCACCTGAAGTGATGCAGCAAAATATGCGAGGCAATAAATCATGCAACCTATTGTTTGTGGTTTCTGTATTTAAATTCACTAAGGGAATACATTACCTTGACATAGGAAACATTGGAAAAACAGTGCAAAGAATATAAATCAATGAAGAGCAACTGTTGAAGACCTGTGTTCTGTAAAACATGTGGTTGTATGATGATAATGATGCGGTTCTTAAAATTATAGCCTGCTTTACTTTAATTCTCCTTTAACATTATAATAATTATTTCATTTGACAGAGAGGAGACCTGTGATATATGCAAAGGACCAATGTTTGGACATGGGTTACGAGCCATTAGACCAATGCCTACGCTATTCTCAGTAGCATACATGCCACTTATGTTCCGGGCCTGCACACCTAACTGCCTCTACCAGTTTAAGAACATGAGCAGAGACAGGCTTCATAGTCTTCTGTATGGGGATTCAACAGCACAAGTTTGACAGAGCCATGTGTCCGCTTTTGTTGATAAACTGGACTTATCTTATTCATAGCTTGCAAAAGAATGACTGTTTTAGTGTAAAGTTTAAAAGGGTTAAAAGCAAGAGATTTGGGAAGGTTAGTCTGGTCAACAAACACCAGAAGAAGCCGGATGTGTCACCCAAAAGGTGCAAATATCACAGCTTTCTGTATACACACACAAGGCAGTTACACCCAAAACAAAAATGTACTATGAACAATAGAGAAAAAGAAAAGTGAGAGAATTTACTTCACTGCACTGTGTCCTACATCTGGCTTACTTACTTACATACTACTACTACTACTACTGCTACTACTGCTGTTGCTGCTACTACTACTACTAATACTGCTACTACTACTACTACTACTACTACTACTACTACTACTACTACTACTACTACTACTATTACTACTACTACTACTACTACTACTATTACTACTACTACTACTACTACTACTACTACTACTACTACTACTACTACTACTACTACTACTACTACTGTGAGACTGTGCTTTCTTCTTGGGCATCTTGTCTTCTTGGACCTTGTCTACGTCAATGGGCGCCGAGACTGCTAATACTACTACTGCTACCACTACTACTACTACTACTACTACTACTACTACTACTACTACTACTACTACTACTACTACTACTACTATTTTTACCCCCACATATCCTTTACAGGCTATTGCAGTCAACAGTAGCATTTTTCAGCTGCTGTTGATATGTTGGCAAGTTTCACGTTCAGTAGTTTGCCATTGCTTTCTGAACGACCGGCTCCCATACCCCGGTAATTAACCAACGCGACGCGATCCACTACAGAATCTTGCGCAGCTGTGTTTCATACTAGAGTATATGGGTTTACGAACAACTTTATTAACCACAACGCCAGGGAGCCGACACTACTACTGCTGCTACTACTACTACTACTACTACTACTACTACTACTACTACTACTACTACTACTACTACTACTACTACTACTACTACTACTACTACTTCTGCTGCTGCTGCTACTACTACTACTACTACTACTACTACTACTACTACTACTACTACTACTACTACTACTACTACTTCTCCGTCGAATATAACTATTACATCGAGCACTATTTGTTGCTTTGTTAATCTGTGTTTGTAACAAATACTGTGACATTAGTTTTGGAATGAAGTGGACAAGCTTCAAGGCAGGTTATCAATATTTTATTTATTTGGTTGTTTCGGGATGTTTGGTTTGAAGATTGTGAACAACCCTGTCAGGGTGTTGGGAATGTAGGTACTGGACATAGAGGGGACAGAATATAGTTAGAACGGCACAGATAATGACATACAGGACATAGATAAGGACATTTACAGTATAGCCGATAGAGTAGAGACAGGACATAAGTCAGGACACAGAGTGGTCGTAAGACAGGACATCTACAGGACAGTAGATAGAGTGGAGACAGGACTTAGGTGGGGACACAGACGTGTTATAGACAGGACACCGGCAGGACAAGACCGGGTGATAGGAGGGGACGCCAGTTCACGGAATACTGCCCTGAACGGACTAGACGTTAGTACACTGAATAACCTAACCTAACACGGACGGACTGCAGTACGACGTGACGGCTAAGACAGCACGGGGGTCACGAACGGCACGGGGTCCAGTACGACAAGTCCAGCCGACCAGCTTGGGAACGCCAGACGGGACTCAGACAGTTTCAGGAGAGGACGTTGTGTTTTTCAAGTGAGTGTATAGCTTTACGAGAGTGCTAGTTTGAAGATAGCGAGTGTAGGACTTGTGTAATTGACTGTGTGCTATAAGCGTATGTAAGGCGGCATTTGTATATATTTGTAATGAAGTCACCGCCTGTGTATACATTGTAACGATGATCAGGTTCGCCTGAATAAAGTGTAAGAAGAACCATATGCACGATTGATGTTTTCTTGAGTGCGTATGAAGAAATTAGAATACCTGTATGCGTGCGAGACGTTGACAAACCCACTACTGGCAACGCTCATGGCATTCCGGTACGAACCTTGGACCTTGTCTACGTCAGACTGGAAGCACTAGACTCGAGTTTCACTCTCTTTGAGCTCGTCAATAGTGCATATCCCTGACTGGACCCAGGATCGAACTCCGGATCATTGGTGTATCGGGCGGGAGTATAACCACTTGACCACGCGGCTCACGCTAGAGACGACTAAATTTTCATACTCGAATATGTTGAGTTAAGTTGAGCTAAAACCTGACATCACTGCACTCAGGACATTCCCATAGTCCTCCGTCCCCTCATTCAACAGCCAGTGAAGAGTCAGACTATTAATCGTTCCCACCACTATTTGTTTGAAAGTTATCCTGGTCTTCCGTCTCAGTTTTGAGATTCTACCAGAAACCCTGCCAATCCCTCGCAATCTCATCCTTTCCACATACGAGTTCTCAATCTGTTTCCCCACCTTCTCCACCTGTTTTCACAGGCCCACGACCACCCCCGCCCCCTATCCATAGGTAATCTACCACCAAGAGGTGCATTCCCTGCCAGCATGTCAGCCTGTTCATTCCCCATCCCCCACCCAGTGCGATGAAACGTTTGATTGTAGGTTCTGACAATAAATATTTAATGTTTGAATAGGATACTCACAATTCCTGTTTATATGCAACTTGTGAATGCAAACCGCATTTCATGTCTGAGAGAAATTAACGTATAAAACATAAATAGTATGCAGTTATTACACAAACACTTAAATAATCTTGCTGCATGTGATAATATGGGGTATTAACTTCTCTTCTTGAACGGGTACCCTCTTTGGACGACAATGAGCCTCAAATTAATATCTTGTGTGAAATGTAGTCCAACCACCCGGGAACATCGTTCTTTCTCCACTGCACTGACACCGAGCTAGATGGGTTTTCGATGTGGTACTCTCACCCTAGAAATGTGGACCTAGATCAAGATCATGTCGAGTCTGCAAAAATTCCCATGGTCTAATAAGGAAATATGGCATTAACATCTGCCGACTCCAGGAAATGCTCTGGTGACATTGGATTCAAAAATCTTGACTGAACCTTCAGAGGTCTCTGGCTTGATTGTTGTAATAAAAGTATACATGTTTTATTTGCTGATTAAATACATGGATGTGTATGATTGAAAAGCAAAACAAAATATCTTATGTGGGTTACACCGTGGTCAGCCCCTATCTGTCGCTGATTCAGTCGTAGGATTGTTAATCCGAGCCAGGGATGGACCCTAATATAACTTCCCTTTGAGGGTGAATGAGGTAGGTGTAATCCATCCATCCATCATGTGCCATGCCGATAAGCGTGGGCGGTCATGTTCTGCCATCTCATTCGATCACCAGAGTCGTGGATCAGCTCTGTGTTTCTGTCTTGACCATGTCACGTGGTCAAGCCATCCCGGTATTTAATTCTTGGTCTTCCCCTAAGTCTCTTCCCTCTCGATCTTGCCAGTCGTCACCAAGTTCTCCAAGCCATTTCTTCTCATAACATGCCCAAACAATTTTGACTGTCTTAATAAAATAAAGTCGCTTAAAAGTCGACAGGTTCGACTTCACTGAACAATGATTTTATCCCATATGGCTCGGTCTCTTTCCGCAGCGCGGAAAGCGTCTCACAAGGAACGAACTCCGTAGATCTAGCCATGACCCACACGAGTCACTGAAAAATGTCACCTGTGAACCAAGGGACGTGGCCGGAATCGAACCCACAACCTTCGGATCCCGAGTCAAACGGCTTGACCATTTTGCAACGGAGACTCGCTACTGACTGTCTACGTCTAATGACTCTAATCAGTTTACCATCTTCAATGTTTTTTGAAGGACTTGTTCATTATTTTTTCTGTCTGTCCACGCTTCACATCCATACAAAATAGGTGTAATGGTATAATCGAAAAAAAAAAACTGAGGTTGAACAGGATAGGAGTAATCGGCCACTCGAATGAAACACAGTGACACGGGGACCTAATGGGCCGGCTCTGGTCCCTGGGGAAGCGTCAGCCCTTATATAAAAATTCCATCATTTCATCCATCATGTGCCATCCGATTAGCTTTGGTGGTCATGTTTTTCCATCTCACTCGATCATCAGAGTCATGGATCAGCTCCGTGTTTCTGTCTTGACCATGCCAAGTAGCCAAGCCATCCAGGTATTTAATTCTTGGTCTTCTCTTTGGTCTCCTCCCTTAGATCTTGCCAGTTGTCACCAAGTTCTCCAATTCGTTTCTTCTCATAACATGCCCAAACACTTTGACTGTCTACGTCTAATGTCTCTAATCACTTTACGGTCTTCATTCTTGTAGAATTTGTTCATTGATTTTTCTGTCTGCCCATGGTATCTTTGCATTTCCCCCAGAAACCACATTTCCACAGCCATCAGATGTTTTTCATCTTGTCTGCTCATTGTCCACGCTTCACATCTATATAAAGGTACAGGTTCTATGTAGCACTTCAACACTCTTTTTCTCGTTTCAGTTGATATCTTTTTATTGGTCAGTATGTTTTTCATCTTGCAAAAGGCTACCTTCGCCATGGCAATTCTTGTTCCAATCTCTTCAAGGCATCTCCTGTCAGATTTTATGACTGTTCCGGGATAGCTGTACCGATTCACTTATTTAAGAATATGCCCATTTACGTGTATATTACATTGTGGTATTTCTTGCTTCCTAGTGACGACCATGATCTGTGTCTTCTTACAATGCAATTCTAACCCTAGTTGTTCACTGTGTGCAACAACCGCATCTACTAAATGTTGCAGGCCCTGTTCATTGTCTGCAATCAAGACAGTATCATCTGTATATCTAATGTTATTGATGTATCGTCCCCCAATGTTGATTCCTTTCATATCTTCTATATTTCTGAAAATATTTTCACTGTACAGGGAAAATTGATCTTTATCTTTATCTTTATTTTCAAAGGATAATAAATTGGGCGCGTAGGCCCGTCTTACATTCGGCCCTTCCAATCACTCATCTTTCATTCATTAACAGTGCATGATGCATTCACATAGGAAAAAAACACATTGTCAAATGAATGTTGTAAGCATAAACAATATATATTCTCATGTTATGTGATATATCCCCCATACCACACACACATCCCTCACCTACTCACACATCACACATCCATACCCACACATTCCCCACCCAACACACATCCCCCACTCATCACACATCTCCCACTCATTCCTTCACCCATTCACAGATCCTGCCACCAACCCAGACATCTCGCACCCACCCACACACACACACATCCCTCAGCCACCCACACGCATCTTTCCACCCACTCACACATACACCAGTCCACTCAAGCTCACCCACACACCCTCCAACCACACACACATACCCCTCACACACACATCCTGCACGAACACACACATATCCCTAACCCACTCACACAACAACCACCCATACCCACACATCTTTCCATCCACATACACATTTCCCGGCTTTTTCACATCCACCCACACACCCCAACAACCAAACACATACCACCACCGACACACATTCTCCCATCAAAACACACACATCTCCGACTCAAACACACATCTCACACACACACATCCCCCACCTACCAACACTCACACATCCCCCACCCGCCAACACCCACACATCCCACTACCCACCAAAACCCACGCAAACACACCAACCCAAACACACATCCTCCTCACACACATCCCTCACCCACCCACACGACCCACCCATACACACATCCCTCTACCCACCAATCTACTCATCTTCGCACCCACCTACACATCCCCCACAAACCCACACCTCCCACCCACCCACTCACACCTCCACCCGCACACATCTCCCCACCCACACACGTCTCCCGTATTCCAACACACTTCTTCCACACACTTCCACATTACACACATACACTCCCCATCCACACATTCTCTCACCCACATACAAACACCGACCCACACACACATCCCCAACCCACACACTCTTCCAAGCATATACACATCAGCCACACCCATCCCCAACCCATACACACATCCCCCACACCCCTACACACATCCCCACATACCCATCCACATACACCCACCCACACATCCCCACCCACACATCCCCACCCACTCAACCACCCACTAATACTCACCCACTCACACACATACCTCGCTCAGACTGATACCCCCACCAACTCACTCATATTTCCACCCAGACACATCCCTCATCAACACACATATTCCGCCAGCCACCAACACATCTCTCCACCCACCCACTCAGCCACACACAATTCCCGCACTCACACAAACATACCCCCACACACATACCCCCACCCAAAAACTCATCCCCAACACAAACACAATCCTCACATCTAGACACACACATAATGCCTCAAATAATCACTGAAGCTAATTTGAACAAACTCCCACACTTTACACACACCTACACTGACGATTATCGTGAGCATTCTCACAAAAATGTAACAAATGGAGAGCAAGTTATGCACATACATTGTGTAGTGTAAAAAAATAGAGATGCGATTCAGTAAGTTGATTCCTAAAATTGACATAAACATGATGGAAAAGATCTGGAGACATTACACATCAACTGTTTCACACCTCTCTTAATAGGCTGATATTGACCTTCTTTACTATCAATTCTTATGGCAGCTTGTTATTACCAATATATGTGTTTTTTTAACAAGTCTAAGGTGTTTTCTGTCAGTGTATAAATCTGCAAGAATCCTTATCATATCGAAATGTCTCACTTTATCGAAAGCCTTTGTGTAGTCAATAAAGCAGAGGTGTAGATCTGTGTTTACTTCTATAGAACGTTCAATAACTGTTCTCAGTATGCACACAGCATTTACTGTACCTTTGCCTTCTACAAACCCACATTGTTCCTCTCCTATTTCAGGTTGTATTTTTTCCCTAACTCTTTGCAAGATAATTCTTAACAACATCATCGTGATGTGACTCATTTTACCAATTGTTCGATGTTGATCACATTCCAAGGCTCCTGATTTCTTTGTGATTGCAATAAAGACCGAATTACATAATTCATGAGGTATATCTCCAGTATCATATATGGTATTCGGGAGTCTGGTAACTGTATCTATTACGTATTCTTCTAAAGCATTAATAATTTCTGTTGTGGTGCTGTCTGGACCGGGGGTCTTGTCATTTTTCATATAGTTATCTCCATCTTCAAAATTTATGGTCCTTCATTATTATTTTGAACATCACACTGTTCTTCTCTGCTATCATAATAAAGGTTATTTAAATAATCTGACCATACATGTAAAATCTGATTTTTTTCTATTATGATTTTTCTATCTGTTTGTCTTTAGGCAGCCTGCTGATGTATGTGTTCTTAGATTAGTATCATTAGTAAGTTCCTGAATTCTTTTATGCATTAGTTTGGTATTTTTATTGTTGTGTTGTTTTTCAATTTCTGTGCAATTTTTCTTGAGCCATGCTTCTTTTGCCTCCTTACATAATGTTCTGACTTTTCTGTGAATTTCTTTATATTTGCAAGATTATCTTTGCTCTGTCTTCTTGTTTCCATTATCTGTAAAATGTCTTCAGTCATCCATGTCTGACGACCTACTTTCTTTAATTTTGGAATAGCTTTTTCTGCAACTGAACTGATTGAATTCTTAAACATTTCCCATTGATCATCCGCATCTTGAAATAGGATCTCTAGATCAGACAATATATCAAATTTGTTCCTTACTTCTTTGTTAAAATTATCTTGTATTTCTTTGTCAGTTTTCAATTTGTACAAATCATATTTAGTGTTTCCGGTTGTATATTTGACTTTCTTTAACTTTACCCTCAGTGTGCCTGTAATTAATCTGTGATCACTGTAACAGTCTGCATTGGGAACTGTTTTTACCACTGCTAGTGTATTTCGAAACCTTCTGCTAATCAGGATGTAATCTATCAGGTTTTTAATCCTGCTGTCTGGACTCCTCCATGTCCATAGTCGTCAAGGTTTTTGTTTAAACCAGGTGTTTCCTACAAACATTTCGTGTTCTTTTGTCCATTCTACAAGTCTGTATCCTCTTTCGTTTCGCTCTCCCAAATCATAGTTGCCTACTCTGCATCCATCACCTTGATTTCCCACTTTTGCGTTGAAATCACCTATTATAATATTTATTTCAGAGTTTTTTCATTTCTTCAAAGCACGTTCCATGTCATAAAATTCATCTATACTTTCTTCACGGCATTCACTTGTCGGAGCATATATTTCAATGACGTTTATTTTAAAGGTCTTCCTTTCAATTTTACTATTGGAACTCTGTCTGACACAGCCCAATAACCTTCAATAGAATTTGATATTAGCCGATCCAACACAATGGCTACACCCCTTTACCATTCTTCTCCTCCAGAATAAATAATCTTACAATCCTCTCCTGTCTTGATCCCTGCCCCTCTCCATCTGGTTTCACACATTCCTAATATGTTTAGTTTAGTTTAGTTTAGTTTAGTCGATGGATCAACATCACAGCACGCGAGTGTAACCCATAAGTGCTCCGTTCTCCTCCTAACTCAAACCTAAGTCTGGATAACTCAGCTTAGTGCACGAACACCGTAGCACCGGCGAGTATCCTGAAATACTTTTGGGTAGATTTTTAACTCGAACATTTTGCCCGAGCAGCGCCGTTAGGATACTCTTTTTCGATTTCCAACTGCCAAGGGATTTTTTACGTGCGCAACAATACACACGGGCGTCCGATCTCACCACCCAGAGACTAGGGGAAATTTTATTACTAGAAATCCACGTGAAATAAATCCCGGTCCTCACCGGGGCTTGAACACGGGGCCTCCGGCACTCGAGGCAGACACCATATCTCGAGACCACGCGGTCCCCTATTACTAATATATTAATATTCTCTCTTCCCATTTCTTGTTTGATGTTATCCAATTGTTCATTTGCATTCATTTCTTTCTGACATTCCAAGTTCCTACCTTTAATGATAATAATCTTTTGCACGTAGTAGCCTGCTGACGGTCTGGAGTCTCCTGGTGCACATGACTATCCCTACCGGGCGAGGCTGCTCACATGGAGCACCTATTCACGCCGTTTCTCTGAATGTCGATAATATCGCAAAACATAATGTTCTTGGTATCTGTGAAGAAGGTAGTTTGTCATTGCTTTCCTTCTTAGCAGTGACCATACTGGTCAATGACAGTAGCCATTGTCTCCTAAAAAAGGAGATCCTTTGCCTAACGTTGTGAAGCTGGAGTCCATAACCTACAACTATCTGTCGGCTGCTCTTCAACCTCATCCATCACCTGCACACATGGCTTCACATAACCCTGATCGGGAGGCTAAACGGGTACCCCATCTTGCCCAAGGGTGTCCCGTAGGCTAGCGGAGGGAAGAGGGCACCTTACTTTTCATTTGATAGGGGATACCACTACCCCGCTACCCCGCTATTCCATCATTATCAACAAGTAAGGTGTAGGTAGTAACGCCATGCCACGAATGTAATAATATCATGTGAATATTTATGTATATGTTTTATTCGCAAGTGAAAAAAAGACAACGCACCTTGTGAAAGTGTAAATTGTGTTTTGTATGAAATCAAAGTTTTTACTTAACAAATAAACAAATAAATTGTAACGGAATACATTCACGCTTATCACACATTTTTCAACGGAAAATTTCCCAACTATTCACAGACTAAGCAAAATGCCATTCCTATCAAGTTCACATTTCACACTATGTTCAAAACCATACTTTCGAAGATAATTTTATATTCTAAATGTGTGCCACTGTCCTCATTCAATAATTCTTAGTCATCTTTAGTATTATTGCCATCATCTTTGTTTTACGATCGTTAGTTTAACTTTTTCCATTACACTCAAAGAATACCCCACAGATATACGCGAGTGCACACTATAAAATTGTATTTATATGATTGTCAGGAGCCAATATTTAAAAAAGAAAATATTTAGGTCTGTAAATCCTTTATTTACATATTTACAATACCCGTCATGGGGGTCCATTAATCAGCACATTTTTATTCTTTGTCAGCGGGGATTGGGAAATATTACCACACTCAGAGACAAAAGCCGTGTTGATAACCCCAGCAATAAAGTTTTCCTTAAATGAACATTTCTTGTCCATGTAACCTGCTCGTAGTGAAATGGTAACTTTATTTAACACAAGTGACACAAACCCCCACATGAACTACATCCGTTCATTACCAAGTGAGCACCTGTGGTGTCTGTGCTCGCCAAGTCTCTAATTTTAGCTGACGATCTTAACTAGGGCTTATTTTAGGGGTATGTCATATATTAAAAGCATAGTGATAAAATCTTGCTAGGGCTTATTATAGGGGTATGTCTTATTTTTTTTTTTTTGGGGGGGGGGGGGGAAACACGGTACTTCTTTGCAATTTACTGTGTAAAATGAGACGCTTGTTGCAATGTTGAATGTATGATCCATTCAGTGACACTGTTAAACGCGTTTAAATAAAACTTGTAGTGTGAAAGAATTTCTATTGAAAGATTTTGGTATGCATGAGAGCAAATGGTTAGGCTACTCCACCATCATCGTCAAAATGTAATGTGTAGGTCATTACACATTGCCATGGGTGTAATATTGTCAGGTATATATGAGTGAATGTGTTTTATTAGCAAATGTTTAAAAAAAAAAAAAAAAACACTCACAAGGCACCTAGTAAATAGTTTTGTACGAAATAAAAGTTGTTGTTTTTTTGTTTTCAACGAGAACCAAAAAGTTTAAAGGAAGACAATGTACCTCGTAAATGCATACTGTTTTGTACGAAATCATCTTCCCTTTGCGGGGAATAGATGGATGAAGTGGTAATCTGAAGGTGTTCGTTTTTCTAATATAAATGTCATGATAACAAATAGAAATATGTCCAAATCTCTGTCAAGTATTCGTCAAACAGATGCAATTAACTAATTCAGTGCCAATAGATAATATATCGCAAAATTTTGTTCTCAAAGTTTCTTAATCGTTAATTTTACATAAACACAGTGTCTTTTTCATTTGCGTATGTAACATATACATTAAAATGCATGTGACAACATTATATTCATCGTATGGTGTAATTACCTACCTATTGCCTGTTTGCCATGATCGTTCAGTAATCATTTGCTTCCATGCATACCAAAAACACTTAATAGAAACTCATTCACACCCCATGTATTCTCATTCATACTTAGTTTCATGTAAACAAGTTCCAAAGTTTTGTTAAACCACTTTTACTTCCAAAAAGGGCACTCTTATATGTATCTACACAATCCTTCTCACATTAAAGATCGTAGCATTCTATTTTACAAAGCACGTCGCAAAACATGTGACTATGGCGCCTGCTTGAGCGCGCACACGAGAGAGAGAGAGAGAGAGAGAGAGAGAGAGAGAGAGAGAGAGAGAGAGAGAGAGAGAGAGAACAAACTGAAGTTAGCTACACATGGTGGCAGCTTAATCACAAGTTCAAAGGATTAACTTAGGGCGGTCTAGGCTGTGCCAAAGGTCAAATCACGGTTAACAAAGAAAAACTTCCCCACAAAAGACAGCCTCCAGTTTTTCTGTCCGGATTGTGGCAATAGACCCCGGTAACAAATAATGAACATGCACAACCCCCCCCCCCCCCCTCCCCCATGAAGGGCTTTGTAAAGATTAATTATTTTTGGCCCCTATTTCCTGATATAAGTTTGAACTAAAGATGGTAAGACAAAAATACTGGCAATAATACTAAGGATGGTTGATTGAGTTTAGTGGTGCACATTAGGAATATAGAACTATCTGTGAAAGTATGTGTTTGCACATGTATAATATGAAGCGTGGACTTGATGGGTGTGACAGTTTGCTTAATCTGCGAACAGCAGGGCAATTTTCTGTTGGAAAATGTGTGACAATATGTGTGAGTGTATAGTGTGGTGATTGTGAGTGGCTGAGTTTCGGCTAGACCATATGCTGTGTATATAATCAGCTAATCATTTGCTTCCATGCTCTAAGTTTCTTAATCGTTTATTTTACATAAAAACAGTGTCTTTTTCAATTGTGTGTGTAACATATACATTATAATGCATGTCACAACAACAAATTCATGAAGGCTCTATCGGATACTCTGCCTGGCCCCACAAACGGAGATTCCATCGAGAGATGGAGTCATTTTCGCGACACCATCTACAATACAGCACTATCAACATTTGGCAACAAGCAAACTAAGTCAACCGACTGGTTTGAAGCACACTCTGAAGAGATGCTCCCAGTCCTGGAGATAAAGAGACATGCATTCTCAATGAATAAAACATCACCTTCAGAGAAAACATTGCAGGCATTGCGAACGGCCAGAAATAGAGTACAACAGATGGCAAGAAGATGTGCGAACAGGTACTGGCTACAGCTCTCTGCTCAAATTCAAACTTGTGCAGACACTGAAAATATAAGAGGAATGTACGAGGGCATCAAGCAAGCTGTCGGTCCATCAAAAAATAAGATGGCCCCTTTACGATCAACTGAGGGGGTAATCATAAAAGATCGAGCGAAAAAATGGATCGCAGGGTAGAACACTACTCAGAGGTATACTCAGTGGATAACACTGTCAGTGAAGAAGCTCTGGAAGCCATCGATCAACAGTCCGCCATGCATACCTGGATAACGAACCATGCCTCAACGAAATCAGCGAAGCACTAGACTCTCAAATCAGGCAAGGCACCTGGAAAAGATAGTATTCCACATGAAATTTTAAAATGTAGCAAAGAAATAATCATGCCAGAACTGTATGCAATATTTCAGCTCTGCTGGAAAAAAAATCAGTACCACAAGATATGAAAGACGCAAACATCACTACCCTTTATAAAAACAAAGGCGACAGAAGCGACTGTAACAACTATCGCGGCATTTCCCTACTCAGCATTACAGGCAAGATTTTTGCCAGAGTGATCCTTAAAAGATTACACATTCTTGCTGAAAGAATCTACCCGGAATCGCAGTGCGGATTTAGACCCAACAGGTCCACCATCGATACAATTTTCTCACTCCGGCAGCTCCAAGAGAAGTGCAGAGAACAGAGGGAGCCATTATATATTGCCTTCATCGACCTCACAAAGGCATTTGACCTCGTGAGCAGAAGCGGCCTTTTAAAGGTCCTTGAGAAGGTTGGATGTCCACACACCCTTCTTAGTCTCGTGAAATCATTTCACGAAAACATGCAGGGGACCATTTTATTTGACGGCTCAACATCCCAGTCATTCAGCATCAGCAGCGGAGTAAAGCAGGGCTGCGTGCTTGCTCCTACACTCTTTGGTATCTTCTTTGCCGTTCTCTTAAGGCAGGCATTTGGGACTGCCACTGAAGGCATATACCTCCACACAAGATCTGATGGCAAACTTTTTAACCCATCAAGACTCAAGGCAAAGACCAAAATAAGATCAAGTTGCATAAGAGAACTACTTTTTGCAGATGATGCAGCACTGACTACTCATACAGCAGAAGATCTCCAAAGGCTCATAGATCGTTTTGCAGCCGAATGCAAAGACTTTGGGCTCACCATTAGCCTAAATAAAACACTGGTGAAGGAGCAAGATGCTGGTGCGCCTCCGTCAATCAAAATTTCTAATTACGAATTTAAGGTCGTCCACGAGTTTGTGTATTTGAAGTCGACAGTATCAGATAATCTTTCATTAGAGACAGAAATCGAGAGACGCATTGGAAAGGCTGCCACAACATTTTCCAGGCTAGCTAAAAGAGTTTGGGAGAATAATAGACTAACAGAGCGTACAAAAGCTCAATTATATAAAGCTTGTGTTGTTAGCACACTACTCTATGGGTCTGAATCCTGGACCCTGTACTCAAGACAGGAAAGGAAGTTGAATTCCTTCCATATAAGATGTCTGAGACGTATCCTGGGCATATCATGGAAAGACCACATAACAAACAAACATGTGCTTGAAAGAGCAGATATTACCACAGTGCACACCCTCCTCAAGCAGAGACGCCTCCAGTGGCTGGGCCACGTATCTCGAATGGAGGATAAACGTATTCCCAAAGATATCTTATACGGAGAATTAGCCACAGGAAAGAGGCCAACCGGAAGACCTCAAATGCGATATAGGGATGTGTGTAAACAAGATATGAAAACCCTTGGAGTAGATCCAGACACGTGGGAAAGAGTTGCAACAGACAGATGCTCCTGGAGAAGAGATTTACGAAACGGACTGGTGCTCTCTGAGCGCAGTCTGATCCAACAAACTGAGGAAGGCGGCACAGGCTTAAAACGCAGACACTTACTGCGGGACTTGCCTCGTCTTACAGATGCGGAAACTGTGTCACTCTCGCATTGTACTATACAGTCACCAGCGGTGCTGCCAGGTACCTCGCCAGCGGCACAACTCTATAGTCCTTCAGGACTGAAAGAGGCCTACTACTACTACTACTACTGCTGCTGCTGCTGCTGCTGCTGCTGCTGCTGCTGCTGCTGCTGCTGCTGCTGCTGCTGCTGCTGCTGCTGCTGCTGCTGCTACTACTACTACTACTACTACTAAACAGCTAATGCTACAAGTAGTTTCGTGTATTTGTCGCTTGTGGTTGTAGGTATTGTGTTTAAGATAATTGCTTCGTATATGTCAGTTTTCTTGCCTGTGTGTGTTTCTATTAGCTGTTGTAATGCAGTCTTAGTGGCTGTGATTGTTTGACATGTATAGAAAACATGTTATTTTGTTTCTTGATTGTTGTGTCTGCATAGTTGGCATACTGTTATTTGCTTGAATCTCTGTGCTGCTCTTTCTGTTGTTAGAGTCATGTTGAAAATTAATCTGTATGTTACTTTTTTGGCTTTAGGTGTGATAGGTTTGATGTGTAAGTTAGTGAAGGTACAGATAAGTCTTTAATATAATGTTTGTATCCTCTTTTGATTCTCAGGTGTAGTGGTGGTGCTTGTTGTTTCACTAAGTATTTTTACTTCTAAAGTCGGAGTGGGCTCGCCTGAAGGAGAGGCACGCCGGTAAAAGGGAAAGCGAGTCCAATCGCAAAATGTAGTCCCTTACTACCTTAACTGGTGTGTAAGGATTACGCTTGAGTTTAAGCGAGGGAACAAGAAAGAAAGAAAGAAAGAAATACTAAGTATTTGTATATCTGCTTGGTTGTCTGTTGTGTTAAATGTTCATTGCCTTGTATTGCATGCATACATGTTCTGTAGAATTGCGGTAGTGTGACGTTGTAGTGCGGTATTGTTTTGTCTATTTTCTTAAGCCTGTGCAATCTAATTGAAATGTAGTATAATGCTAGTGAGCGTTGGTCTGGATTATTGATGATGTGTCCTATATGGGTGATTCTTAATGCTTGCATTTTTGTGTGTTGGTCTTGTAAAGCTAGTCCTCCTTGTTTCTTATCTTGCATTTATGTTTTGAGTTGTATACTGTGAATTGTAATGATGAAGATAGAATGTCTGATGAGTATGTTTATGTCTGTGAATTTCTTCTTTTTTTTGGGGTGGGGGGGGGGGGGAGAGTGGGGCTAACACTATAGCTAAATATATTATCTTAGGAAAGATGAAGGTGTTTACAATTGTGCTGCTTCCAAATATTGTTGATAGTTTGTATTTGTACCTATTTAGTATGTCTATAATGTGTTTGTTTTATCCTCTTTTTTCAGTGATTGCCTTGTTTCTGTGTGTGTTTTTCTGAGATCGCAAGGAAATGTTATCTCATATATTTTCATGTTGTTTGTGACTGTTAGATCCGGGGGAAAACTGCTCTATTCTTCCACTTCCCAAGACCCATTATTTTAGACTTCTGTATGTTTATATTGGCCCCACGTCCTTTACCAAACTGTCTGAAGGTGTGAAGTATGTTCGTTATGGAAGTGTTGGTTGTAGAGAAGAGAGCGGTTTCATCTGCATAAGCAATTTATTTTCGCTCCACAAACCCTTGTAAAAATGTACCTTTAATGTTAGTGTCCTGTCTAATTGCTTCTAAGAGTGATTCTAATGTGAGTACATATAGAATTGGTGATAGTGGACACCCTTGTTTGACAGATCTTGTGATCCTGAAGCTGGCATTGAGAGAATGATTGACAAGAAAGACGATATATAGCCATATTAGGGTCATCGTGTTATTATTTTGTCTCATTGTATCTTATGCAGTTTCAATGCTCAGGAAATGAAAATGTACATTATAATGTTTCTTCATTTGATTGTGCACCATGTTTGGTCTAATCCTACTTTGTCTTTGGCATTGAATCAATTAATGTCAGCTCAATTGCTACATGTTTTAAAAAGTTGACGCTGTATTCAGAGTCAGCAAACAAGACTACACATCGATAACTGCAGCAGGATGGAATATTCTGAATAACAGCTTTGAATTACCCCTCCCACCTACAACCCCCCCCCCCCACCAACAACAACAAACGAAAAAATAACATCATCTTGCACTTCCTTTTTCATTCTAGGGTTCAAGAATGACCTATGAACGCTTTGCTGAGACTGGCCTACATTGGAAAGTGTTTTTATAGCAGACAGATAGATAGACTCTAAAGAGAGTGGCTTACATTGACCCCCGGAGATGAGAAAGGCACACTCGTAGCCATAGTTGATGTTATTGACACAACAAGGCACTTGTTGATGGCACACGCTCTAGTGAGAACTGCAAGGATTTGAACTTCAATGCTCTCCATCTGACACAGTTTTCTGTTGGCATTGCCCACTCTGCCCGAACAGGAAATATAGGAAAGACTGGGAGAAAGCAAATATTAACAAGAAGTGGGAACAAACCACCTGGGCTAAAAAGCTGGCCACAAGTGAAAGGAGAGCAAAGTTAACTGACTTTGACAAATTCAAGTTAATGACGGCCAAACAAGCTCACAACCGTTTGATGAATGATCAGTTTGGGAAACTGAGGAAAGCAGATGATAAGCTTCCTGGCAAGCCCAAGAAGCCCATCAAGAAAGGAATGAAAGTGAAGCCTAAGAAATAAGCTGCATCTGTCAAATTATGACATTAAAGATTATTGTGATATTTAAAACAAAAACACATTAAAGAGAAAACATTTAATTAAACTATTGGTATGGGACATAACAACATAACAGTTATTTTAAGGGAAATTACTAAAAATAACATAAACGTTTGGGTGTTCTAATAATTTCAGCATTTGTCTTAATCTCTTATAAAGTTTTTTTTTTTTTTTTTTTTAGATCTTAGCAACAATTATATTTATGTATATTTACTGAGATAATAATTTTACATAATCTTCATAGCATTGACTTTATTTTATAAGCGTGATAATTTTACAATATATTTCGTTATGCCATCTTTATATTACATTTATTGTTTTAACATTAACTGACGCACAACATCAGATTTACGCAATTCTAGTAAATTTTTGTCTGGTCTGTAAAAGGCCGAAAATCCCTAGTGTACAATCTCTGCATTTTGATAAGAGGTATTCATACAATGGTATGAGTACGGGTCTCGCGGTAAGCAATGGCAAATTCCTGAATGTAAACTTGCCAAGAAATCACAAAACAGCCCCTATAAATAAATAAGCCGATCAAAGTGTGTTATGAGCGCTTATCTTGCCAGGGCCACAAGCAGATGCCGTCATCCGAATGCACACGAGGGCATGTGGCATGATGGGGCCCCTCTGGCCCATGGGGGAACCGCGAGCCGTTATAAACAAAAATTTATTAATAATACTCAGTAATTTGGATTGTTTCGAGGCATTATGGCTAAGATCACAGTGTAGTATCTGTCCTTGTATCGCGACAGAATTTACGGGTAGACTTATCTGCACTTGATCTGGCCATGGCCACCAGCACAGGCGATCATCACAATGACATACAGGGACTTGGAACCTACTCATGGGGTGGCGCTTCCCCTTGGGGAACCTTGAGCCCTAAAAAAAAAAAAGGAAATTGTTTAATACTCAGGGCACTCAAACACGCATGTTCACAGATATGCTCATAAGCAATCTGTAATCCCCCACCTCTTACTTAAATATATGATTCATGCAACAACAAACAATGCTGTTACTGCTACGACTACTGCAAAACTAACAGCGATACCGTCAGTGAACTGTTGTTTGCTGATGATTGCGCTCTATATGTCAACTCAGAGGCAGACATGCAACACAATGTTTCAGCTTTCGCATATGCCTGTGCCAATTGTGGGCTCAATATCAGATTGGAGAAGACTGTAGTTAATAAACCCTACTGGAGTAGTGAACTGGAACAGTTGCATAATGATGTTGAAGTGTGTAGAAAGCAAGTAGAGGCCACACCCAGCCAAGAGCACCACAATAAATTCCAGCATGCAAAAGCCAAAATATTGTTGATAGTTTGTATTTGTACCTATTTAGTATGTCTATAATGTGTTTGTTTTATCCTCTTTTTTCAGTGATTGCCTTGTTTCTGTGTGTGTTTTTCTGAGATCGCAAGGAAATGTTATCTCATATATTTTCATGTTGTTTGTGACTGTTAGATCCGGGGGAAAACTGCTCTATTCTTCCACTTCCCAAGACCCATTATTTTAGACTTCTGTATGTTTATATTGGCCCCACGTCCTTTACCAAACTGTCTGAAGGTGTGAAGTATGTTCGTTATGGAAGTGTTGGTTGTAGAGAAGAGAGCGGTTTCATCTGCATAAGCAATTTATTTTCGCTCCACAAACCCTTGTAAAAATGTACCTTTAATGTTAGTGTCCTGTCTAATTGCTTCTAAGAGTGATTCTAATGTGAGTACATATAGAATTGGTGATAGTGGACACCCTTGTTTGACAGATCTTGTGATCCTGAAGCTGGCATTGAGAGAATGATTGACAAGAAAGACGATATATAGCCATATTAGGGTCATCGTGTTATTATTTTGTCTCATTGTATCTTATGCAGTTTCAATGCTCAGGAAATGAAAATGTACATTATAATGTTTCTTCATTTGATTGTGCACCATGTTTGGTCTAATCCTACTTTGTCTTTGGCATTGAATCAATTAATGTCAGCTCAATTGCTACATGTTTTAAAAAGTTGACGCTGTATTCAGAGTCAGCAAACAAGACTACACATCGATAACTGCAGCAGGATGGAATATTCTGAATAACAGCTTTGAATTACCCCTCCCACCTACAACCCCCCCCCCCCCCCACCAACAACAACAAACGAAAAAATAACATCATCTTGCACTTCCTTTTTCATTCTAGGGTTCAAGAATGACCTATGAACGCTTTGCTGAGACTGGCCTACATTGGAAAGTGTTTTTATAGCAGACAGATAGATAGACTCTAAAGAGAGTGGCTTACATTGACCCCCGGAGATGAGAAAGGCACACTCGTAGCCATAGTTGATGTTATTGACACAACAAGGCACTTGTTGATGGCACACGCTCTAGTGAGAACTGCAAGGATTTGAACTTCAATGCTCTCCATCTGACACAGTTTTCTGTTGGCATTGCCCACTCTGCCCGAACAGGAAATATAGGAAAGACTGGGAGAAAGCAAATATTAACAAGAAGTGGGAACAAACCACCTGGGCTAAAAAGCTGGCCACAAGTGAAAGGAGAGCAAAGTTAACTGACTTTGACAAATTCAAGTTAATGACGGCCAAACAAGCTCACAACCGTTTGATGAATGATCAGTTTGGGAAACTGAGGAAAGCAGATGATAAGCTTCCTGGCAAGCCCAAGAAGCCCATCAAGAAAGGAATGAAAGTGAAGCCTAAGAAATAAGCTGCATCTGTCAAATTATGACATTAAAGATTATTGTGATATTTAAAACAAAAACACATTAAAGAGAAAACATTTAATTAAACTATTGGTATGGGACATAACAACATAACAGTTATTTTAAGGGAAATTACTAAAAATAACATAAACGTTTGGGTGTTCTAATAATTTCAGCATTTGTCTTAATCTCTTATAAAGTTTTTTTTTTTTTTTTTTTTAGATCTTAGCAACAATTATATTTATGTATATTTACTGAGATAATAATTTTACATAATCTTCATAGCATTGACTTTATTTTATAAGCGTGATAATTTTACAATATATTTCGTTATGCCATCTTTATATTACATTTATTGTTTTAACATTAACTGACGCACAACATCAGATTTACGCAATTCTAGTAAATTTTTGTCTGGTCTGTAAAAGGCCGAAAATCCCTAGTGTACAATCTCTGCATTTTGATAAGAGGTATTCATACAATGGTATGAGTACGGGTCTCGCGGTAAGCAATGGCAAATTCCTGAATGTAAACTTGCCAAGAAATCACAAAACAGCCCCTATAAATAAATAAGCCGATCAAAGTGTGTTATGAGCGCTTATCTTGCCAGGGCCACAAGCAGATGCCGTCATCCGAATGCACACGAGGGCATGTGGCATGATGGGGCCCCTCTGGCCCATGGGGGAACCGCGAGCCGTTATAAACAAAAATTTATTAATAATACTCAGTAATTTGGATTGTTTCGAGGCATTATGGCTAAGATCACAGTGTAGTATCTGTCCTTGTATCGCGACAGAATTTACGGGTAGACTTATCTGCACTTGATCTGGCCATGGCCACCAGCACAGGCGATCATCACAATGACATACAGGGACTTGGAACCTACTCATGGGGTGGCGCTTCCCCTTGGGGAACCTTGAGCCCTAAAAAAAAAAAAGGAAATTGTTTAATACTCAGGGCACTCAAACACGCATGTTCACAGATATGCTCATAAGCAATCTGTAATCCCCCACCTCTTACTTAAATATATGATTCATGCAACAACAAACAATGCTGTTACTGCTACGACTACTGCAAAACTAACAGCGATACCGTCAGTGAACTGTTGTTTGCTGATGATTGCGCTCTATATGTCAACTCAGAGGCAGACATGCAACACAATGTTTCAGCTTTCGCATATGCCTGTGCCAATTGTGGGCTCAATATCAGATTGGAGAAGACTGTAGTTAATAAACCCTACTGGAGTAGTGAACTGGAACAGTTGCATAATGATGTTGAAGTGTGTAGAAAGCAAGTAGAGGCCACACCCAGCCAAGAGCACCACAATAAATTCCAGCATGCAAAAGCCAAAATATTGTTGATAGTTTGTATTTGTACCTATTTAGTATGTCTATAATGTGTTTGTTTTATCCTCTTTTTTCAGTGATTGCCTTGTTTCTGTGTGTGTTTTTCTGAGATCGCAAGGAAATGTTATCTCATATATTTTCATGTTGTTTGTGACTGTTAGATCCGGGGGAAAACTGCTCTATTCTTCCACTTCCCAAGACCCATTATTTTAGACTTCTGTATGTTTATATTGGCCCCACGTCCTTTACCAAACTGTCTGAAGGTGTGAAGTATGTTCGTTATGGAAGTGTTGGTTGTAGAGAAGAGAGCGGTTTCATCTGCATAAGCAATTTATTTTCGCTCCACAAACCCTTGTAAAAATGTACCTTTAATGTTAGTGTCCTGTCTAATTGCTTCTAAGAGTGATTCTAATGTGAGTACATATAGAATTGGTGATAGTGGACACCCTTGTTTGACAGATCTTGTGATCCTGAAGCTGGCATTGAGAGAATGATTGACAAGAAAGACGATATATAGCCATATTAGGGTCATCGTGTTATTATTTTGTCTCATTGTATCTTATGCAGTTTCAATGCTCAGGAAATGAAAATGTACATTATAATGTTTCTTCATTTGATTGTGCACCATGTTTGGTCTAATCCTACTTTGTCTTTGGCATTGAATCAATTAATGTCAGCTCAATTGCTACATGTTTTAAAAAGTTGACGCTGTATTCAGAGTCAGCAAACAAGACTACACATCGATAACTGCAGCAGGATGGAATATTCTGAATAACAGCTTTGAATTACCCCTCCCACCTACAACCCCCCCCCCCCCCCCCCACCAACAACAACAAACGAAAAAATAACATCATCTTGCACTTCCTTTTTCATTCTAGGGTTCAAGAATGACCTATGAACGCTTTGCTGAGACTGGCCTACATTGGAAAGTGTTTTTATAGCAGACAGATAGATAGACTCTAAAGAGAGTGGCTTACATTGACCCCCGGAGATGAGAAAGGCACACTCGTAGCCATAGTTGATGTTATTGACACAACAAGGCACTTGTTGATGGCACACGCTCTAGTGAGAACTGCAAGGATTTGAACTTCAATGCTCTCCATCTGACACAGTTTTCTGTTGGCATTGCCCACTCTGCCCGAACAGGAAATATAGGAAAGACTGGGAGAAAGCAAATATTAACAAGAAGTGGGAACAAACCACCTGGGCTAAAAAGCTGGCCACAAGTGAAAGGAGAGCAAAGTTAACTGACTTTGACAAATTCAAGTTAATGACGGCCAAACAAGCTCACAACCGTTTGATGAATGATCAGTTTGGGAAACTGAGGAAAGCAGATGATAAGCTTCCTGGCAAGCCCAAGAAGCCCATCAAGAAAGGAATGAAAGTGAAGCCTAAGAAATAAGCTGCATCTGTCAAATTATGACATTAAAGATTATTGTGATATTTAAAACAAAAACACATTAAAGAGAAAACATTTAATTAAACTATTGGTATGGGACATAACAACATAACAGTTATTTTAAGGGAAATTACTAAAAATAACATAAACGTTTGGGTGTTCTAATAATTTCAGCATTTGTCTTAATCTCTTATAAAGTTTTTTTTTTTTTTTTTTTTAGATCTTAGCAACAATTATATTTATGTATATTTACTGAGATAATAATTTTACATAATCTTCATAGCATTGACTTTATTTTATAAGCGTGATAATTTTACAATATATTTCGTTATGCCATCTTTATATTACATTTATTGTTTTAACATTAACTGACGCACAACATCAGATTTACGCAATTCTAGTAAATTTTTGTCTGGTCTGTAAAAGGCCGAAAATCCCTAGTGTACAATCTCTGCATTTTGATAAGAGGTATTCATACAATGGTATGAGTACGGGTCTCGCGGTAAGCAATGGCAAATTCCTGAATGTAAACTTGCCAAGAAATCACAAAACAGCCCCTATAAATAAATAAGCCGATCAAAGTGTGTTATGAGCGCTTATCTTGCCAGGGCCACAAGCAGATGCCGTCATCCGAATGCACACGAGGGCATGTGGCATGATGGGGCCCCTCTGGCCCATGGGGGAACCGCGAGCCGTTATAAACAAAAATTTATTAATAATACTCAGTAATTTGGATTGTTTCGAGGCATTATGGCTAAGATCACAGTGTAGTATCTGTCCTTGTATCGCGACAGAATTTACGGGTAGACTTATCTGCACTTGATCTGGCCATGGCCACCAGCACAGGCGATCATCACAATGACATACAGGGACTTGGAACCTACTCATGGGGTGGCGCTTCCCCTTGGGGAACCTTGAGCCCTAAAAAAAAAAAGGAAATTGTTTAATACTCAGGGCACTCAAACACGCATGTTCACAGATATGCTCATAAGCAATCTGTAATCCCCCACCTCTTACTTAAATATATGATTCATGCAACAACAAACAATGCTGTTACTGCTACGACTACTGCAAAACTAACAGCGATACCGTCAGTGAACTGTTGTTTGCTGATGATTGCGCTCTATATGTCAACTCAGAGGCAGACATGCAACACAATGTTTCAGCTTTCGCATATGCCTGTGCCAATTGTGGGCTCAATATCAGATTGGAGAAGACTGTAGTTAATAAACCCTACTGGAGTAGTGAACTGGAACAGTTGCATAATGATGTTGAAGTGTGTAGAAAGCAAGTAGAGGCCACACCCAGCCAAGAGCACCACAATAAATTCCAGCATGCAAAAGCCAAATTTCAGAGGGCCAAGCTGCAGGCTAGACGGAAAAGCTGGCAGGAGAAAACGGAGTCTCTGAACTTTGAAAGAGACACAAGGAAATTGTGGAAGCTAATAAAACAGCTTAATGACGAGGGCACAGGGAGAAACTCAAAAATTGCACTACATAAAGATGGAAAAATCTTAACAAGAAAGCAAGCAGCTGACCATTTTGCGGACTCGTTCGCACAAGATAGCAATATCAAAATTAGTCCAGAGAAACAACAAGAGATTCGAGAGAAACGACAACATACAGGACAGAAGGAAATAGTACATGAGGTTCTGGAGGCACCCATCACAATCAGTGAACTGGAGCTAGCCATATCAAAACTGAAAATGAGAAAGTCACCAGGAGCTGATGGTATCTCCAATGAAATGATCAGGAACCTAGGAACAGAGGCCAAAACAAAGCTGTTGCAGATCTTCAATAACAGCTGGACCTTAGGCAGTGTTCCACAAGCCTGGAGAGAAGCAATCATGATACCCCTCCTAAAATCAGGGAAAGATGGTTCCATTGCCTCTAGCTACAGACCAATTAGCCTCACCAGCTGTCCCTGCAAAACACTGGAGCGCATCATCAATCACAGACTGCAGTGGTACATTGAAAGTAAAAACATCCTTGTGCCACAGCAGGCTGGCTTTAGGCAGTGCTACTCTACGGAAGATCAGACAACCTACCTCTCTCAAGAAATTGAGGATGCATTCCAAGAGAAGAAGCTGGTGCTTGCGGCATGGATAGATCTGAAGAAAGCCTTTGACAAAGTCTGGAAAGAAGGTCTGATGAAGAAACTGAGAAACTGCAAAGTCAATGGAAGAATGTACAAATGGGTGAAAGCATACTTGCACAACAGAAGAGCCCGAGTACAGATAGACGGACTCAAGAGCAAGAAAGTACTACTGCGTCACGGTGTCCCCCAGGGCGGAGTCGTGTCCCCCACACTTTTTCTAATCTTCATCAATGATCTTGTTGCTCACCTACCGCATGGAATTAAAGCGGCAATGTACGCCGATGACCTGGTTCTATGGAGCACAAATGAATATGCATCAGTGACCACCAGATTGCTACAAAGAGCTGTAGATACATTTGCTGCATGGGCAAATAGATGGTGTGTCAGCATAAACACTGACAAGTGCAGCACCACCCTATTTACCCTCTCTCCAAAACAAAAGGCAGGGATCATCCAGATAAATGGAACACCCCTAAGAGAAGATAAAGAACCAACGTACCTTGGAGTAACATTTGATGGCAAGCTGACATGGAGAAAGCACATCAACAAAGCAGTAGCAAAAGCAAGAAGGAAAATAGCCATCCTGAGAAAGCTAAGTGGAGCCACATGGGGAGCCAGTACGAAAATACTTAGCAAAGTTTACCAACAGAGCATACGACCACACCTGGAATATGGGTCAACTGCGTGGTGTTCAGCATCAAATACCACACTACAAGAGCTGGACAAGGTGCAAAATCAAGCACTTAGAGTCACCACAGGAGGGATGAGATCAACCCCTATAGTGGAAATGGAGAAGATGGGGAGGACACAGGCACTGAGTGAGCGCAGAGATATGAAAACACTAATACAAGCAGAAAAGTTCCTCAGCTTGCCAGGCCACCCTATGAAGAACAGATTTGAAAACCTAGCTATGGGGCGGCTGAAAAGAAGTAGTTTTATCCACCAGGCCAAACGACTCTGCAGAGAAACCACTGATCTGCCCACAGTTGGTATCCCCCTAACAACTATTCCAGAGCGAACTCCATGGAAAGATGAGCATAGACTATCGTTACAAATCCAGACAAAAGTGAGAGGAATATTTGACAAGGAAGAACAGAACAGTGTGCAGCGCAGAACAGCCACTCTCAGCTTCCTTGATGAAGAATACCCACAGGACCTCTGGATCCGAGTCTACACAGATGGGTCAGCACAAAATGCTGTTCGAAATGGAGGAGCGGGAGTGTACATAGAATACCCAAATAATACTAGGGACACAGCCAGAGTACCGACAGGAAAGTACTGCCATAACTATGATGCCGAAATTGAGGCAATCAAGATAGCAACAGAGAAATTACTAAATAACAGCAATGGTACACAACCTGTGGTGCTACTAACAGATGCAAAATCAGTACTCGAGGCGCTCCTCTCTGGGAAATTGCCAGTACTAAGGACACTACTTTCTGAACTTAGCAGTCAGCATAAAGTCACCATACAGTGAATACCATCCCACTGTGGAGTACCCGGAAACGACAGAGCTGATCAATTGGCTAAGGAAGGAGCCAAAGAGGAACAGCCTGATGTGCACGTTACATACCACCAAAAGAAAAGAATGATCAAATCAGTCAGAAAGCCACCAAAACCTGCTCAAGATGACTACCACATTATGGACAGACCAGAACAAGTCATTATTCTGCGCCTCAGAACAGGACACAATAGATTACGCAACCACATGTATACAAAATTCAAGATTGGTGAAACAGCCATGTGCACATGTGGATTGGCGTCGCAGACAGCAGAGCACATACTCCAAGACTGCCCAAAATATAACATATCTAGGCAAACCTTCTGGTCTAGAGAGACGACAGTGGAAGATAAACTCTATGGACCACTGTGTGAACTGAAAAAAAAACAGTTCAATTCATGCAAGAGACGACATTGCAGATATAGACATATTTCAAGCGAACGAAAGAAGAAGAAGAAGAATGTACCAGCCAGCTCCAGGGAATAATCACACCGTGCCGAATATCAAGGTGAATGGTCATAGACTAAGTGTTGTGGACAAATTCACCTATCTTGGCAGCACTGTGTCACAAGCTGCCATAACTGATGACGAAATAAATGCAAGAATCTCCAAAGCCGAGCGCAGCCTTTGGCAGATTGGATTAAATGTGTGGGACAGAAATGGAATAAGCCAGCAAACAAAGCTCAAGTCTACAAAGCAGCTGTATTATTCACGCTGCTATATGCTCGTGAAACCTGGATTGTTTACTAGAGACACGATATAAATTTGAACTACTTACACAGTCTGCCTTAGGAAGCTACTGAAGATCAAATGGCAAGATAAGATCCCAGACACTGAAGTCTTAGAAAGAGCTTACACGCCCAGTATCCACACTCTACTAATGAAGAACAAGATTCGCTAGGCTGGTCACCTGATTCGCATGCCAAACGAATTTTTTTTTTTACCGTGAGCTGCGCTGCTGTAAACGCCCACAAGCTGGCCAGAGAAAAACGCTTTAAAGACACTGAAGATATCACCCAAAGCTTTAGGACTTCATCACGACACACTCACATTGTCAAAGAACATTTCGAGCCAAAATAAGCCTTACCAGCCATCTTAGAATCCTCGCCTCCAAACTCTCAACACCGCTGGATGAAATGAATGGTCATCATCATTCTCGATCGACAAACGCAAGGTATAGAATAATCACGGATCTTGTATGTTCAGTTCTCTTACCTTTTTTACTAAAGATAAAAGCTCCACATACTTCAATATTGAGGGCTATGCTTCCTGTAATGAAAGAGGCAAGAACTGCCATTTCTGACGGTGACACAATTGTATCTTCAAAGGAGCTGTGAAGAAAAAGGCAAAGACCAAAAAACAAAACAAATAACGATAACTCGTCTTCAAGCTTGTCCAGTTCTTTCCAAAATAAATGTCACAGTATCTGTTACTAACACAGATTAACAACAGCAACAGATAGTACTCGATGTAGTATTTATAGTAGACGTAGTAATAGTAGTAGTAGAAGTAGTATTAGCAGCAGCAGCAGCAGAAGCAGCAGTAGTAGTAGTAGTAGTAGTAGTAGTAGTAGTAGATACTGGCACCTTTCCGTCTTGACAGACGATAGTTTGGTACATTGTGCTTCAAATTAGCTTAATAACTACGACCAATGGCGGTGGCGAGTGTGGCTGTTAAGGCCAGTTCGTGCTGTAAATGTTTGTCCACAGTGGATGCATGTGAAAACATGGTAATTTCCACCCTATATAAATGCCTGTATCAATCATGTCCCGCTTACACACATCTTTGTATCGTAGTAGAGGCCGACCCTGAGATCTCCTACCCATCTGTAATTCACCAAAAAAGATCTCCTTTGGTATTCTACCATCATCCATCCTCCTAACGTGTCCTATCCACAGGCTTGTCCATGGGACACATTTTTCAGTCCCATTCCCATCCCATCCCACAGTAATTTTGCCTGTCCCTTCCCATGAGATTCCCATGGGATTCCCATGATAATACTAATATGGAATACAGTTCAAATAAAATTATGAAATTTATTAAAGTTTAGGGTTAGTGTCTACTAAATAGGACTACATGACAAATAGACATGTAAAACAACAGAATTTATTAATTTTAATATTCAAGAGTATTTTATTAAAACAAAGTTTAATCTAAATATGACAATTCAGTGTCATTCTGACACTCTCATTCTGTTTCTGAGTCACTCTGCTCATTCAGCACATTATCAATTTCCTGCTGATCGACTGTTTCTAATAATTCAGTTAATCCAGGTAATCCCTGAACCATTTCCACAATTTTCATCGTAAACGCAAATCTGATATACACAGAGTTTATAACGAGAACTGGTAACATCAGTAACTTACTGAACAACAATCCAGCTGCACCAAATAAGCTCTCTACTGCCTCTGAGGACACTAGTATGGCCAAAACAATTTGTGCACTTGCTTTTAGCAGTGGAAACCCATGTTCATTTTTCCAATAATTTAATGGTTGTAAAGTTGGTTGCCGTAATTTTTGAAACATGGTGACTTCATCGGTATCAAACCGTCCATCAAATGCTGCCGTCATGCTTGCTGCATTATCAGTACACACAAACAGTGGACTGGAGAATGTGGTAGATCCGGCAATAAATTCACGTGCAAAAATACTGTGCGTAAATTGTGCAGTATGGGATTGATTACTATCAATGTTTATAAAAGACAGAGGAAAAGTAATCAATTCCCAATTTTGATCTAGTCCACATGCAATAATTCCCCCATATGGCAAAAGATATGTTTGTCTTGCAGACCAAAAGTAAACTATTCCCGAAATTGCACATTCTGGATCTTGTGCCATATTTTGAAACAATTTTTGAAACTGCAGTTTGGCCAATTTTCCTTGAGCCAAAATAGAACGAGTCACTGTTTGCCGTGATATAGTGTAATTATATACCTTGTTTGCAGCGTGAGTAAATCTTGCAGCAAAGTTAGCAGCATCACATATAATGTCACATCCAGCAGAAATGGATACTGTTGGATGTGATGTAATTAGTTAAACAAATGTTTTTTGCCACGCATTTGACAATGTTGGTGGTGGTTTTGTTACTTCCCGCTGCTTGGCGTCAAAAAATCTTTTGATGTCAGAAACACCGGAACCACATTTCATGCTATGCTGTATTGCAACTCGATAACCACTTTGATTAACCCATTTTTCATTAATCAACTTATGCCAACATTACAGCGTTTTGCACTTTGCACAGCAAACAAATGGTGCTAAAATACTTTCAGATATTTTAACTGCTTTAACATCAGCTGTTGAAGACTTTACAAGTTCTTTTAGAACATCAATCAAGTGGCATTCTCCCCTACTCAACATCTTAGCAACAACAGTTTTAGTAAGATCCTGGAACTCATATTTTTAGTTGGCCATTTTGGGGTACCGTAGACTTACACAGCCTACTCTCAGTAGCACTGTGACTTCAAGTGACTGCCTTTACAAATTATTTGAAATTAGGACTATTATATATTTATAGACTAAATATAGTATCTAATATTCAACCAAATAAAAATACCGAAATTCGGCAACAAAACAACATCGATTACAGCAGATTAAAACTAGCTTCATATTTACACATCGCCAAAGACGCGAATCGACAACTACAGCAACAATGGCTGACTAGCAGCTCACATGCGCACATTTATTAATTTATCAGGTGTCCCACCACGAGATAAAGAATTGATACCAGTATAAAAAGAACAAGAAAGGATAAAAGGCTTTAAAAAGGTTAAAAAAATAAGGGTAGCTCTGACGTAGATCAAGTTGCTATAACATGGCTACTGTCCCATGTGTCCCATCGGAAATACAAATGTTTGCTGTCCCGTCCCATCCCATTCCATGGGACTTTTCCCATGGGAATCCCATTCCCATGGAGAAGACTGCCTATCCATCTAAATCTACGAAGACTGAGCATGGAACACACCGTCACACAACCTGATCTTTCCAATACTTCAGTATTTGTGATTTTGTCTTGCCACTTAATACCAAGTATTATTCGCAGACACCGCATATGAAAGCTGTTTGAACGTTTCTGTTGGGTGCGTAAGTTGACCAGTTTCACTGCCATAAAGAAGGGTACTAAGGACACAGGCTTGGTAGACGAGGACTTTTGTTTTGGCAGTAAGCTTCCTGTTCTCCCAAGCTCTTTTGCTAACATGTTAATTGTTGTTGCTACCTTACCAATCCTGGTGTTGATTTCCGGATCCAGGGATAATTTGCCATTATACCTCTGATCCTAGATATGTAACATGGTCTACTATCTCCAGTTCAGCGTCATCAATAAAGATTGATGGTACCCCATGTGCACCTTGTGACATAATCTGTGTCTTCTTTTTGTTAATTGTACAGAATTGTTCTGCACAGACTTCAAGTCCTAGGAGATCAAATCTACCCCGAATCACAGTGCGGTTTCCGACAGAACCGGACTACCATTGATATGATATTCTCACTGCGACAAAGGCAAGAAAAATGATGAAACAAAATCAACCACTTTGTATTGCTTTCATCGACCTCACAAAGGCATTTGGTTTGGTCAGCCGTGAGGGTCTATTCAAGGCACTAAAGAAGATTGGCTGCACACCAACTCTTCTGTCCATTGTAGAATCGTTCCACACAGGCATGGAGGGTATAATACATGTTTGATGGTGCAACTTCAGAAAAGTTTGAAATCAAGAGTGGAGTTAAGCAAGGTTGTGTACTATCCCCCACCCTCTTTGGAATATACTTTTTCCTTCTTCTGAAACATGCCTTTCGTGATCAGGACGGTGGTATATACATTCACTCACGCTCAGATGGCGGCCTCTATAATGCTCAGAGATTGATTGAAGGCCAAGACCACAATTAGGAGGGCAATAATCAGAGAATTGCTTTTTGCGGATGATGCTGCAATTACGACCCACTCTGAGGAAGAATTACAACATCCACTATCTGCATTCTCCAAAGCTTGTTCTGAATTTGGTTTAACAAGTAGTAGTAGTAGTAGTAGCATTAGTAATAGTAGTAGTGTTCATAGCAGCAGCAGTAGTAGTAGTAGTAGTAGTAGTAGTAGTAGTAGTAGTAGTAGTAGTAGTAGTAGCCATAGTAGAAGCAGTAGTAGCAGAAGCAGCAGTAGTAGTATTAGTAGTAGTAGTAGCAGCAGCAGCAGTAGTAGTAGTAGTAGTAGTAGTAGTAGTAGTAGTAGTAGTAGTAGTAGTAGTAGTAGTAGCAGCTTCAGCACTAGTAGTGACAGCAGCAGTAGCAGCAGTAGTATTTACTGTATAGTATTAGCAGCATCAACACATGATAGTAGTAGCAGCAGCATCAGCATCAGCAGCAGCAGCAGCAGTAGTAGTAGTACTAGTAGTAGTAGTAGTAGTAGTAGTAGTAGTAGTAGTAGTAGTAGTAGTAGTAGTAGTAGTAGTAGTAGTAGTTATAGCTGCAGCAGTACCTGAACATACTAGCAGCAGCAGAATAGTAGCAGCAGTAGTCGTAGCAGCAACAGCATTGTTTGTTGTTGCATGAATCATATGTTAAGGGGGGGGGGATACAGATTGCTTATGAAAATAGCTGTGAAAATGTGTGTTTGAGTGTTCAGAATATTAAAAATTCGCTTTTTGTTTAAGGGCTCGTGGCTCCCGTGGGGGAAGCTCCGTCCCTTGAGGTACCAAGGCCCTGTATGTCAATATGATGATCGCCGCTGCTGTTAGCCATGGCCAGATCAAGTGCAGATAAGTCTACCCTTAAATACTATCGTGATACAAGGACAGATACTACACTGTGATCTTAGACAAAATGCTGCAAAACAACCCCAAGTGCTGAATTAATAATACATTTTTGTTTATAACGGCAAGCGGATCCCCCAGGGAACTCGCCAGATCCGCCTCATCATGTCCCCACGTCCCTGTGTGTCATTCGGATGACCGCATCTGCTGGTGACCCTGGTAAGATAAGCGCTCACACCACACTTTGGTCTGCTTATTTATTTTAAATATTTTGGGGATTAATTTGAGATTTCTTGGCAAGTTTGCCATTGCCTTCCACAAGACGGGCACTCATACCATTGTATGAATACCTCTGTTCAAAATGCGGAGAGTGTACTCTAGGGATTTTCGGCCTATTACATTTTTTTTGGGATTCCCCTGCAGCCAACAGGTGCGTTTTTTTTTTTTTTTACACATTTAATTTATACAAAGCGATCTATATTCGCCGGGATATTCTCCTCTGGCCGAGGAGTTACACGACTTTCTCCGTAATCCTGTTTATCCACGCAGGGTCTCGCAGCGCGCTAGAATTGGAAGCGGTTCTACCCGCGCTGGTGATTTGCGGGATACTGAGCCGCCGCTCAGAAAGCAATGGCAAACTACTGAGAGTAATCTTGCCAGGAAATCAACAATCAGCTAAAAGATGCTGATGTTCACAGCGATGTCCTGTTAAGGATACGCAAAACATTTTTTAAATGTATATTTACAAGGTGTAATGTGTGTTTCTTTTGTTTGTGTATATCACACAACGTTGCCGTTTGTTAGTGTTAAGTGTCAAATTTGTGAATAAAACAAATACAGACATATACATTTATGATAATATGACATTTATGGCATAGTGCATGTAAACACACATTCCTTGCATATGCTTCATTTCCAATTTCCACCTCCACAAGCGGAATGCATGTTACGCCTGTCCATCTCTCTCTCTCTCTCTCTCTCTCTCTCTCTCTCTCTCTCTCTCTCTCTCTCTCTCTCTCTCTCTCTCTCTCTCTTTCTCTCTCTCTAGCGCGCTCTCTCTCTCTCTCACACACACACACACACACATTCTATCTTGATTTATCTCGTACTTTCTGGAAATATACATCGATTGCCGTGAGCTTGGGCAATGACCTTTAAATTATCGTTCCCATTAAAATGTGGCTTCCCTATAATTACTGGGTCACATAATTACAGAGGTGAAGTATCACATGTTTGGTGTTGTTGGACTGATATCAAATTATATCGTGAATCCCTAGTGCCGTGTAAATATCCATGACACTTTTTGTTTGTGGGATAAGAAGCAGAAATTTATAAATAGCAATTAAAGTCCATGACCTGTCCCAATAGAGATCATTGGCCCAAAGTTGTGATAGTGTCTGGGCGTCAAATACAATGAAAAGGACGTAAACCTGACCACTACAAGCCCCTTAGTTTACTAATTTAATGTATTTATACGTGGTGGTTCATACGTTCTCTTTATAAATATACCATTACCATATAACATCATTTTAATACTGGAGTATCGCCTTGGTTTAAAGACTGCTACACACATACACACACACACACACACACACTCACACACGCAAACATACACACTCATATACACATGAGCGCAAATACATGCGCCTACACACAAACACACACTCCTGCTCCCTCAAACAGATGCACACATATGTTACTGCCAAAGATACGACACACATCCACAATATAATTCATTTTGTATATTCAAGTATAATAATGAGAAAAGTAATAATAATGGTAGTAGTAATAATAATAATATAATTATAAGATTATTAATACCATCAAAGAACACATTTACAGTTGTTATATCATTTACGTTTAAATCGAGTTTTTTTTTTTTTTTTTTTAAAGGGCTAGAGATTCTCCAAGAGAATAGAGCGACACTCTGAGGCCCCCGCGTCCCCTGTTTTTATTGTGGGCCCTTAGTCCCACTATGAGCCTTTACCCACAGTGGTCCACCAGGCCCACAGCTACTGTGAGGAGTTGTCTTTCGGCCTTTTAACGACCAAACAAAAATTTGATATTAGTGTACATGTATATACAAATTAACAGGATAAAACATTGAATGGAATATAGAGGTTAAACAAAGAAATGTGTTTTAAAATTATAACCCCTTTAAAGTAAAGCCATCATGTTTACAGAAGCTATGAAGATTATTTAAAATTATATCTGTAATTATGCTGCATATAGATGTCGCTAATTTCTATAAAATTTTATAACACGTTGAGACAAATGCTACAACTATTTAGATTACATAACACATTCATGGTATTTTCAGTAATTCCCATGAAATAACTGCTATGTTTTTATGTCCCCTTCCAATTGTTTAATTAATTGTTTTCCCTTTAATGTGTTTTTGTTTTAAATATAACAGTAAGCTTTAGTGCAGTGGTTCTCAACCTTATTTGGCCTATGCCCCCCCCCCCCCCACCTTTACCATATGTTCAGAACGTCATTCCCCCTTTTCGAATTTCCTTCCTATAAATTCTCCCCCCCCCCCCACCCTTACACAGTATACATAAAAATGGAAGCTAAATTTAATAACACATACTAGAATAAGTCTATACATCTACATAAAACGTGATTTGCGGGTCTACTTACATTATTATAAAACGAATTTCATTAGGGGGGAGAAGTACAGAACCGTAAAATTTAGATGGAAAATCAATATCAAGTAACTGGTTCTTGTATTAATGCGATCTTGAAATAATCTTAAATCTCTCCCCCCCCCCTCGGAAACCCTAAAATTCCCCCCTGGGGGGGGGGGATTCCCCACCGGTTGACAACCACTGCTTTAGAGTCATAATTTGACAGATGCAGCTTACTTCTTAATCTTCACTTTCACTCCTTTCTTGATGGGCTTCTTGGGCTTGGCAGGAAGCCTACCAGCTGCTTTCCTCAGTTCCCCAAATTCATTCATCATTCTTCAGACGGTTGCGAGCTTGTTTGGCCGTCATTAACTTGAATCTATCAGGAAGTTAACTTTGCTCTCCTTTCACTTGTGGCCAGCTTTTTAGCCTAGATGGTTTGTTCCCAGTTCTTGTTAATATCTGCTTTCTCCCGAGCTTTCCTAACAGTTCCTGTCCGGACAGAGTGGGCAATGCCAACATTAATAAACTGCGTCAGGTTGAGAGCCTTGAAGTTCAAATCCTTGCGGTTCACACCATAAACAACTGCTCTATTGTGGTCAATAACATGAGTTTGCCTTTCTCATCTCCGGAGGTCAATGTAGGCCCCTCTCTTTAGAGTCTATCCATCTTTCGGCTATAAGACCGCTTTCCAATGTAGGAAAATCTCAGCAAAGCGTTCATAAGTTATACTTGAACCCTAGAATGAAAAGGAAGTGTAAGATGATTTATTCTTGTGCGGTGTTAGGGGGGCAATTCAAAGCTGTTATTCAGTATATCCGATCCTGATGCAGTTATTGGTGTGTGATTTATTTGCTGTCTCTGAACTCAGCGTCATTTAAAAAAATAAAAAAATAACATGTAGCAATTTAGATGACATTAACTGATTCAGTATCAAACACAAAGTATGTTTAGACCAAATATAGTGCACAATCAAATGAAGACGTATTATAATGTAAATTTCCATTTCATGAACATTAAAACTGCAGAAGATACGATGAGACAAAACAAATAACACGATGACCCTAGTAAGGCAATATATCGTCCTTCTGTCCAAATTAGAGAACAACATTTGGTGATATATTTTCCATTGGCACTGAATTCTTCTTCTTCTGCGTTCATCCGGATTTTTTTCCCCGGATGTGACTGCGTTGTGCCTGTTTACAGCAGAGCTGCGTTCTTGCGCCGTTAGGCCGACACATCCGACTTCTGCAGGCATTTGTTGACCGGGTTAACCTTCCCGGTGGCACTGAATTAGTTAATTACATCTGTTTGACGAATACTTGAAAGAGATTTGGACATATTTCTATTTGTTAGCTACTACTAACCTTTCTTGACAGTTATTTTAGAAAACAAAGTCAAAACCACTCAGATTGTCATTTCCTCCTCCTTTTCCCCTCTCAAAACGAAGATGATTTCGTACAAAACAGTATGCATTTACAAGTTGCATTGTTTTCCTTCATTCTAATTAAACAAAACATATTATTTAGTACAAAACCATATACAAGGTGCGTTGTGTGTGTGTGTGTGTGTGTGTGTGTGTGTGCGCGCGCGTGTGCGTGTGTTTTGTATTTGCGAATACAACATATACATTCATATATACCTGACAATATTACATTCTCGGCACGGTGTTATGACCCACACATTACGTTTTGACGATGATGGTGGAGTAATCATTTTCTCTCATGCATACCAAAATCTTTCAATAGAAATCCTTCCACACTACAAGATTTATTTAAACACGATTAACGGTATCACTGAATGGATCATACATTCAACATTGCAACAAACGTCCAATTTTACAAAGTAAATTGCAAAGAGGTACCGTGTTTACCCTAAAATAAGACCTACCCCTATAATAAGCCCTAGCACAAGTTTTCATTATGATTTTAATATAAGACCTACCCCTAAAATAAGACATAGTTAAGATCGTCAGCTAGAATGAGAGACTTGTAGCACTTGATAATGAACGGATGTGGTTCATATTTCAAAACGTCACTCGTGTTAAATAAAGTTATCAATGCACTACGAGCAGGCTACATGGACAAGAAATACTAATTTAAGGAAAGCTGTTTTGCTGGACATGAGAGACAGGGACAAATGGTTCTATAGGAAATGGAGTCGCAAGAAATTCAGGCCGGAATTCGGGATTTGGAGAGTTATGACGATGTTCCAGAAGAAGATGACACGGCTGTATTTTGATATCTTCTTCTTCTTCTTCTTCAGCGTTCCGAGCCATTGAGGTTCTTTGCTGCAAATACAATCCGTCTCCATTCGTCTCTCTGGTGGACCTTCTCTTGCCAGTCGTTGATTCCAAGTGCTTGTAGGTCTGTACATGTATTATCTCTCCACCGCCTTTCTTGGTCTACCTCTGGGTCTACGGTCATTTATTTCCTGAGTGTAAGCGAATTTTGTTTCCCTATTATCTTCCATTCTTTCTATATGCCCCAGCCATTGTAGTCTATTAGCCTTCATGATACCAGTGATTAGCGGGGACTTAAACAGATCATAAATGTCTTTGTTACTTCTTCTTTTCCACTCTCCACTTTGTGTATCCCTAATGGGTCCAGAAGATGCGTCTTAAAATTTTGTTCTCAAAGGTTTGTAACAAGGCTTCGTCTCCTTTCGTTGTACTCCATGTTTCAGAGCCATATAGCACAACTGGTCTGATCAGTGTTTTGTATATTGTGATTTTGGTGTTACGAGATAGCGCCTTTGATTTTAGTAGATGTTGTAGTGCATAGTATATCTTATTTCCAGAGTTGATTCTAGTTTGTATTTCTTCCCTTATGATGTTGGAGCAGTTGAAGATTGTACCCAGGTATTTGTATGTTTCCGTTCTTTTAATGGTCATATTATCTATTTGTATGTGGCCAGAGTTTCTAGCCATTCCGTCTCTTGAAATTACCATATATTCTGTCTTATCTTGGTTGATAACCAGCCCCATCTGTTGGGCTTTTCCCTTTAAGTGAGTCAATATTTCCAATGTCTTTTGTTCACTTTGCCCTATAATATCTATATCATCTGCTTAACCAAGCAGCTTGGATGTTCCTCCAATATCACATTCCTCCTTTACCTTCCTTACAACTTTCTCTAGAGCCAGATTGAAGAGTAGCGGCGATAGTGCATCACCCTGTTTCAAGCCAGATGTTATTTGGAAGGGGTCTGATTTCCTGCCTTTATATGTTACTATATTATAAGTATCTTCCATGCATAGTCTGGTCATGTTGATTAACTTCCTTGGTATTCCAAATTCCTGCATAGCATTCCATAGACTATTCCTATGGACACTATCATAAGCCTTTTTAAAATCCACAAAAATGTTATGGAGATCTCTTTTATATTCCCAATGTTTCTCGGTTATTTTTCGTAAGATAAATATCTGATCTATTGTTGATCTGTTTTGTCTAAAACCCGCCTGGTAGTCACCTAATATGTCTTCTGAATATGGTTTTAGTCTATTTAGTAATACTGCGGATAGTATCTTATAGCTTGTGGACAGTAGTGATATTCCTCTATAATTTCCACATTGGAACTTGCCTCCTTTCTTAAAGATAGGTATCAATAATGACTCTTTCCAGTCATGGGGTAATTCTTCTGTCCTCCAGATTTTTATTATTAGTTCATATAGCTTTAGATGTAATGCATGGCCACCTGCCTTTATAAATTCAGCAGCAATTCCATCAGTCCCAGTTGCCTTATTGTTTTTAAGTCGTGTGATTACATATAGGATTTCTTCAAATGTAGGTTCTTCAATTTGTGGTTCGCATGTTAGAACCTCTTCCTGTGGGAAAATGTGACTTGGAGCTTCACAATTGAGTAATTCAATAAAATATTCTTTCCATGTGTTGCACATTTCCTCATTGGTATTTATCATATTCCCATTTTTGTCTTTTAAACCATATGTGTTTTGTTGGTGCCCTCGTTTCATTGACTTCAGTTCTTTAAAAAATTTTCTGGATTCATTTTTCTGGTGATTAGTTTCCATATCTTTGATTATATTACTCATATATTCTCGCTTCTGCTGTCTGACTATTTTTGTAGCCTCTTTACATTCATTTCTATAATGCTCTTCCTTTTGGATGTTATTGATGTCATTTAATTCGCATATCCTTTACAGGACATCGCTGTCAACAGCAGCATCTTTCAGCTGTCTGTTGATTTCTTGGCAAGATTACGCTCAGTAGCTTGCCATTGCTTTCTGAGCGGCCGGCTCAGTTATCCCGCAAGTCACCAGCGGAGGTCGAACCACTTCCAGCTCTCGCCCGCTACGAGACTCTGCGTGATAAACAGGATTATAGAGAAAGTGTTGTAAAACCTCCGCCAGAGAGACCGGCATATATATATATATATATATATATATATATATATATATATATATATATATATATATATATATATATATATATACATCCCCCGAAAATAAGCCCTAGTGCAATTTTAAAGCTAAAATTAATATAAGATCATGTCTTATTTTCGGGGTCTGCTCCGTGGCAAAGGTGTTACGGACGCGGTTCGTGATCCCGCATAACCGCGTTCGAAACACAGCTGCTTGCGATTTGGTACCAGATCACGTTGCATTGGTGCCACAGAGCAGGTGCCCGGTTTACGCCATAGAAAAGATGGGAAGAAGCCTGGAGACAAAAGTGCAAGAAGAGCTAAGGGATACAAGTTGACAACGAAAAACGTCACACCAACGCAATCGTGACAACAAAAACATACGTTGTGGGGCGATCAAGAAGAAAGATCGTGCGTTGGAATTCGGGAACGAATTGGTGTGGCTATTGGATGATTGGAAGTCTAGCAGTGGCTATCAAGTAATAACAGCTTGAGATATATATATATTTGGATCGCCATGGATCCAAGAACGACAAGCTGAACCTAGACACGATCCGATGAATATGACATCAAAGACGGTCGGGATGAACGGAAGAAGGAGAAGTACGGACGAGTAACGCCAGAGCGAACTCGGAACAGGTTAGAATATTGTATCTTAGTGTACGCGTATTTTAGATGCCGATCCTGGCAACAACAGGACCTCTAATTGTACAGTAGATATTATCATAACTCTGTTAACTGCCACATTAAAGCAGTATTCGCTTGCTAAACTCATACGTTCCTCCAATTTTTCAAAGTTCACCATTGATGGATTTGACTGTTATATTGACTCAGTTATAGTTCAATTTTATATACAAGGAGAAGCAGTTAAGGCGGACTTACGGCATGGCAATATGGTGGCACGTCTCGGGCTTACTAAAGGACTAACAACTGCTCCCGCCACAAGCCACAGAAATAACTTCAATATTGACACATATCGGGAAGATCAGAAGTGACTACAATAGCCACAATTGCGCACCATCCCGCACGCACCTTAAACGGCAGCGCTGTACCGCACAACACACCCAGAAGTTATCAAACAGTTTTGTATAATTTTGTGTAGTTCAGTTTAGATTCTGATAATCAAGGAATACGTGATGGATACCACGAATCACCGTAAAGAAAGGTAAGATGCTCAATTAAACATACTCTACTCCATTATACGAGCAATTGAACATCAAGGACGACATAGTTGGCGTACAGCACGTCATAGAAGAGTCTGCATCTTTCACCAGATCATTGTCCATTGCGGAAGTCAGAGCAAACGTACATTGTACCGAGTAACGCACTCAGTTATTTGCTATTTGTGGACAGTATGCATTTTTGGATGGGTGAATGCAGTTGCTAATACGTGGAGACTTGACCTTTACCGATAACTCTTCCTGTACCAGCACTCATAGATAATGGAAACTGAGCATTAGTATTACGATACGAACGACCGAAAGTCAACACTCTGTGTCATCTCATACAGGACTGGACATTATTGACTATACGCATACAACGCCTTACACAGGAGAGCAACATGATGAATCCTTATACAGTCCACCAACATACAAACTGGGCAGCTCAAGGTTCGACGTAAGGTCAACACCTTAAAATAGTGACACCGTCGTTATTAGTGTGAAGTCGTCCGATGTAACGGGACGTTGCCACGGGTGTCATATTGTTATACAGATTTATATAGTCGGAAAATCACTGCCTCAGTTTGGGAAGTAACACCAAGACATACACGGACAACATTTATCAAGTTCACTACAACATACCGATATCAAACCACCACCGGTATCTAGCAGTACCAGATACCATACGCACTTCAACGCTGTCATTATCTACAGAGCACGCCAACATAAGAACATAAGGCCAGTATGGTTTGTTGATGGTTATGTTCATTGTTGTTTAATTGGGTGCATACATAAGATACAACGTATTTAGCGATGACCAATTTGTCATTAAATTGACAGCGGGTGGTTGGAGGGCTCTTCTTGGGGGTAGTTAAGATCATTACCTAACTTAAGAAGACGTTCCGTACTCACAATCGTCAGATCGTTACGAAGTTAATTTGTGGATGTCTCACGTGTTGTCAGTATCAGTAGTGTGTTATAGTAGTGTTATATGTTGTTTACCTATGTATCGCTAGTCAGTATTATTGTCTTTTATGAGTATGAATATGTGTTTACGTTGCACGTCACTCGTTTTCTCTTGTAATTGTTAACTGTCTAGTGTTATTATATTCTTTATACTGCACATATTTTTCATACTATTTTCTGTTGTTTACATAGAGTAACAGTTAGGACATTTCTATTGCATTAAGATTGCTGAATTTCTTTTGTTATTCAATTCTACATTATTGTTGAGTTTGAAGTTGACATTTTGTTCAACGTTTGTATTTCGATATATATACTATCTGCTCTTTGGACAACATTATTGCATCTTGTCGATTCTTTTGCACCTTGCTATTTTATTTCTGCTAGATACGTTATAGCACAGGTAAGACAACATGTTGACAAGACAAGGTGAGGAGTCATCTAGCTTGGCAGGTCTAGAACTGTTGCAGAAATACAAGCCATTTCTAGCTCAACAAGAGAGAGAGAGAGAGAGAGAGAGAGAGAGAGAGAGAGAGAGAGAGAGAGAGAGAGAGAGAGAACGGTTAGCAGCAGAGAAAGAAACGAAACAACTGCAAATATATGAGGCTAACACAGTTGTGTTCATTGAGGAAGACATGGAAGACACTCTTATTACTCAACAAGCATGGGTCAATGGATTACCAACGACCTGTATTTGGGACACTAGTTCAGTTATTGTTGGAGTCGATCACAAATTAATAAACAAAAGAGAGTTCACACATGAGAACATTTATTGCAGAACATTTGGGGGTACCATAGAAACATACAAGACCGCATGGGTCATGATAAAATCCCCATACTATGAAGGTAAAGTATGTGCAGCAGTGTTACCAAACCCGTGTGCTGGGTTGATAATTGGTAATATACCCAATGTTAAAGACTACGTTCAAGAAGTGACCATCGAACACAAACCTGACGCGGCACTCACAAGAACCCAAGTACACATGACGCAAGATGAAGAAGAAAATATGCAATTAAAACAGGTAGCATCGACTGTTGACGAACACAATATAACGAAAAAAAGAAATTCTTCATTAAATAAGTTTATTTCTGTGAGTATAAGTGATAATCAAAAGTAAACAACCAGGCGAGATTATATGTCTTTAAATGACATCTTTCTGAAACATTCCAAAAAGAAAACAAAAGTTACACGCGCTGGTAACAAACAACAGATACAGCCCACTGAACAGTGGAAATGGGATCTTATAACCATGGTTGTTACTCAAATCATAACCTTGGTTAAATCAACCATATCACAGGTTAAATGTGTCGTTATGAACATTTACTCACGAACAAAGATATATGTTATTTGTGCCAGTACAAACATGTATGCACAGGTCAAGAAACGTATTACTAACGGGTTCATACGAATAATAATGCATATCACAAACATACACATAGAAGTCAAGAAGTGTATCACAAACATACACATAGAAGTCAAGAAGTGTATCACAAACATACACATAGAAGTCAAGAAGTATGTCACAAACATGTATTCACAATCAAATAAATATATTGCTTGCGCCATTACAGATATTCACTCGCAAGTCAAGAAATTATACACACAAACCAGAAAGAAACTTACAAACTGGTTAAGAGAAACCAAGAGATACATCAGAAACATTTATTCGCAAATCAAGAAAGCTGTCGTAAACATCAGCGTAAAAACAAAAATATACTTTGCGAATTTGATAAGTAAATGCAAAGAACATTACAGAAAACAAACTACACTTATCTTTGCTTGCCTCTTGTACAGATTTACCAAACATACCTCATTACAGCGTATGCGTGATACATCGTACACACGAGTGAAAACTATAACATTGCTCCAGTCAACAAGGTTAAAATGTACAAATATTGGCATACGTGCAGAAAAGAGATTCGATAGGTTTGAAAGAAAGAAAGAAAGAAAATAAAAGGAAGAATAAAAGAAAGAATAAAGATTTAAAAAAAATGGGATGAATGAGAATGTTAGGTAATTATATCAGGACATATTTCACTACAGACACATTAGGGTCCTACAAAATAAGTTGTTCCTAATTTCGCTGATAGGAAGCTATACTTGTCAGAATTTTTCTCACTATCTCAGTTATGCTTTCACAAGTCATCTTGAATGAAGTACTTCCGGTTCTCTATTTTGTCAGACTATGGATAGTTTTTCGGTAGAATATTCCTGTTATAATTCTAGTATACTGTCATTACATATCTTTAAAGATTATGAGTTCGATATCTGTCATATTCCTGGAAAGGAGAATAAATTACCAGATCTTCTTAGTCGGTTGTAAATCGATAGGTCTGTTGCACAGTTGGTTTTGTTTGTTTCTTAATATATCTTTTTATTCGTTCATAGATTGGTTAGGGTGATAGGTTATATTACAAATGCACCCGATTAGATAGCAATTTGCATAGAAAACAACAAATTATACTACATAGGTTAGTCAGGTATTCACATATATTTTATTTTTCATTGTTGGCAGAGACATGATGAAGTGACATAGATGAGGTATAATGGAACTATTACTTTTCGCATGTATACGTCGAATACATGGATGATGGTCCAATTTCATTACGAACGATCAGGAATCGATTATTCAAGGATTAAGTATATGATTAGCTGTAATTAGATTGAAGTGACGCGCGCACGCACGCACACACACACACACACACACACACACACACATATATATATATATATATATATATATATATATATATATGTGTGTGTGTGTGTGTGTGTGTGTGTGTGTGATTAGGTATAATTATAATGAAGTGACACATTGAAGAGACAGTGTCATATACTGATAGATATGCTGACTGTGTATCGGTGATACGAACATTATATTATTACTAGCCGCCCGGCCCGGCTTCGCCCAGGCTCTGGCGGGGATCTATGTATGTATGTATGTATGTATGTATGTATGTATGTATGTATGTATGTATGTATGTATGTATGTATGTATGTATGTATGTATGTATGTATGTATGTATGTATGTATGTATGTATGTATGTATGTATGTATGTATGTATGTATGTATGTATGTATGTATGTATGTATGTATGTATGTATGTATGTATGTATGTATGTATGTATGTATGTATGTATGTATGTATGTATGTATGTATGTATGTATGTATGTATGTATGTATGTATGTATGTATGTATGTATGTATGTATGCATGCATGCATGCATGCATGCATGCATGCATGCATGCATGCATGCATGCATGCATGCATGCATGCATGCATGCATGCATGCATGCATGTATGTATGTATGTATGTATGTATGTATGTATGTATGTATGTATGTATGTATGTATGTATGTATGTATGTATGTATGTATGTATGTATGTATGTATGTATGTATGTATGTATGTATGTATGTATGTATGTATGTATGTATGTATGTATGTATGTATCTATCTATCTATCTATCTATCTATCTATCCATCTGTCTGTCTGTCTGTCTGTCTGTCTGTCTGTCTGCTTGTCTGTCTGTCTGTCTGTCTGTCTGTCTGACCTGGCCCGGCTTCGCCCAGCTCCTGGTGGGGAGCATCTCATTTAATTCATATAAGTAGTCATATAAGCTCCCGTTGCCGATCGATCTATCTGTCTGTCTGTCTGTCAGTCTGTCTGTCTGTCTGTCTGTCTGTCTGTCTGTCTGTCTGTCTGTCTATGTATGTTCGGCCCGAACATAACATTAAAATATAGATAGAATAGAAGAATAGATAGAAAATATGATTGGAAGAGATCTATCTAAAGTAAACTTGGCTCCCGTTCCCGACTATCTGTCTGTCTGTCAGTCTGTCTATCTGTCTGTCTGACCTGGCATTGAATGAAAAATGTGATGTTGACACACACGCGGCCAACTTTTTTTTTAAAAACAAAAACAAAATCAAGAATATACCCATTTAATTGTGTACTGACCTTGTCTCTGCCAAGCGAACGGAAAAAACAAATGCTTCGGTTACTTCAAAAGTTCCACTCCGAAAAAAGTACAGAAATAAAATTCTAACGTATCTAATCTAAAATAAATCCATTATTTTTAATGAACACTGGTTTTAAAAACATGAAAAAAAGTGTTAGAAAATTTTCACTATTTAAATAGATGCATTACTTTTATGAAAATTATGAAAATGCCTTAAAGATTATATCATTATTTATTATAACTCATATGCCTGTAAATAACTATAGACAAAGCGTTTATAAATCTTTGAAAACAATGCAACAATCTATACATAAAATAATAGTGATGTTATTAAAAGTTATGACCCTTGAAATAACTTTTCTTATGTTAAGTCCCTTTGAAAGAAATGATAAATATTAGCTGCCCGGCCCGGCTTCGCCCAGGCTCTGGCGGGGATCTATGTATCTATCTGTGTATCTATCTATGTATCTATCTATGTATCTATCTATGTATCTATCTATGTATCTATCTATCTATCTGTCTGTCTGTCTATCTATCTATCTATCTATCTATCTATCTATCTATCTATCTATCTATCTATCTATCTATCTATCTATCTATGTTCGGCCCGTTCCCGTTAAAAATATAGATAGAATAGAAGAATAGATAGAAAATATGATTGGAAGAGATCTATCTAAAGTAAACTTGGCTCCCGTTCCCGACTATCTGTCTGTCTGTCAGTCTGTCTATCTGTCAGTCTGTCTATCTGTCTGTCTGACCTGGCCCGGCTGCACCTCATTTAATTCATATAGATTTCTATAGCCAGGGGATTTACCTTAAGATATAACAATGCTACTAAAAGTTATATCCCTTTTTTAAAATATTTTTTTTAAATATTTTCTTATGCTCAGTCATGTAATTACAAAATTAAATTTTAGGAATGTAATAGCTGCTAGCTGATAGATAAAACTATGACAATTGGTTGCAAATGAATGAAAGGAAAACGTGTAGAAAATTTCATCTCAATCGGATGGACCGTTCGCGAACGCATAAAGGACGGACACCCATACATACATACATACATACACACATCGATTTTTATAGATATAGATTATTATTTATTATGCACACATATAGATCATTAGAATATTTGCAGTAGTTAAATTTAGCATTTGAATATTTACGTTCATTCGTTATAATGGTTAATGCGTTAATAAGTGTTTGTAATTAGAATATTCCAGTTATTATTATATTTATTGCATCAATATATTCTGATAGGTTCATTAGAAGGGTACGCTACAGTATGATAACTCCACTAAAAAGAGAAGAAGGGCCATTACATTACACACAAGTTAAATGCGGTCGATTGTCAACAGGTCAAGCATAGAGAAATATCAGAGTTCATACGAATGCACTAAATCTAAAACGAAGGCGGAACGACACCTCACCTATATATGCCTAGGATATGCGATAAACACCTGTGGATACATAATCCAGCGACATTGATGGAGCGTTAACTGATATTGACTACTTGGTACCTGTTTGTTTACCCACGTCCCTAACTCCGGGTATTGACCCAGAGTGAGGACACTTGTCCAAATGGACATGTAAGGGACTAATTATATAATTAGTTAGTCCAGCCATCCCATAGGCTGGCTACACGACGTCCACCGTGGGATTGTGAACTGAAGGGCGTGCCCGGCATATGATATTTTTTTCATTTTAGATGGATAATTAATAGGGGGCCATAACGTCGTACTCAGCATTATATATGTCTCATGATGTCGGCACTGCTATTGGGTAGGGTTTAGTAATCGCGAGTTAAATAAATGATTTCATCATTTAAAAGAGGGGGAGATAATGAAACAGAGCAGGTGCCAGGTTTACGCCATAGAAAAGATGGGAAGAAGCCTAGAGTCAAAAGTGCAAGAAGAGCTAAGGGATACAAGTTGACAACGAAAAACGTCACACCAACGCAATCGTGACAACAAAAACATACGTTGTCGGGCGATCAAGAAGAAAGGTCGTGCGTTGGAATTCGGGAACGAATTATTGTGGCTATTGGATGATTGGAAGTCTAGCAGTGGCTATCAAGTAATAGCTGGAGATATATATATATATTAGGATCGTCATGGATCCAAGAACGACAAGCTGAACCTAGACACGATCCGATGAATATGACAACAAAGACGGTCGGGATGAACGGAAGAAGGAGAAGTACGGACGAGTAACGCCAGAGCGAACTCGGAAAAGGTTAGAATATTGTATCTTAGTGTACGCGTATATTAGATGCCGATCCCCCCTCTGCCGTGCGTCCACCTTGACGAGGTAGAGGGGCTTGTGCGTTCCAATGACCCCAAGAGCTATGCCGACGGTAGCACAGCTACTGGTAGTGTCACCCATGTCGGACAGGTCAAGGGAGAGGGACCAGATGAAGTGACGCACAAACCTGCTGCCTTGTAGGTAGACTGGGGACAGTCAAAGGCTAGGGAAAGCATCCCGAAAAATGCTTGTCGAAATCGGATGTACTGAGCCACAGGCTTGACAAAGAAGTGCAACGTAACTTTATCATTTCATGATGCCACAGATGAAAATTAATCGTTATGGTGCTAATCCCGTGAAGTCCCATCAGGCGGTGATAGTGCCGGGCCCCCTGCCTCGAGGGGGTCCACCCATGACTACTGGTGGTCACCTTCCCCTGTGCTGTGGAGTCAAGGCACAGGGGAGTAGGTTAAGAGCTATTGACCAAATACCAAGGACACTCAACATACTACAGTGGAATGCCGAAGGAGTTTATAACAAGAAAGAATCCCTGACACAGCGTCTTCATAAAGATAGAATAGATTTGTCATGCATTCAAGAGACACATATCAACGCCAAGTGCAAATTTTCAGTCAGGGGATATCAGGCCACACGTTTCGACCGCGAAGGACATAAAGGAGGAGTTCTAATACTTACACGAAATACAATACCTTGCAGCGAAGTATCTGTGATCTCTGACAACCAAACAGAAATTATAGGTGTTGATATAATGATAAAGGACGTGAAAATAAGAATTTACAATCTTTATAGCCCAGAAGATAAGGATCTTACACTCTCAAACATGAAAATAACTGACACAAATTGCATTATTGTCGGCGACTTTAATAGCCGTTCAGAAAGATGGGGATACCCAGATACTGACAAAAGAGGAGATGAAGTGGAGGACTGGGAAATAGACTCAAATCTCCATCTACTCAACAAAGCGGATGACACACCGAGCTTCTACTCCAGAAGATGGCTTACCACTTCTACTCCAGACTTAGCTTTCTGCACAGGAGACATCCTCCACAAAATCGATCGCCATGTGCTGGACCAATTAGCAGGTAGTGACCACAGACCAATCAAGCTTGTAATGAATATGGAGTATGTTCCACAGGAGCAAAAGCCCTTGCCCCGCTGGAATTACTAATTAGCAGATTGGGACAGATTTGCCATACTAACAGACACATATTGTGAAAACATAAATACACGATATGGCAACATAAAGCAAATGGTGGAAAGTCTAAACAGAGCGATAATACAGGCAGCCACTGAGTCCATTCCAAGAGGAACGAGGACAAATTACAAACCATACTGGACTGAAGAACTACAAAGTTTGGAGGACAAAGTTGAAGATGCCAGGAAGACAGCAGAGAGAGAACAAACAATTGAAGCGAACATCTCTCTCAAAGCCATCTCAGCAAAATATAAAAGAACAGTAAATCAAACAACAAGAGATTGTTGGAGGGCAAAAACAGAAAACCTGAATTTTGACAGGGATGGAAACAAACTATGGAAACTAGTGAAAGCCATGAACAATGAAGGACCTAGAAACAAACAAATAACAATTAAACAAGGAAATGCCTTGCTTACAGGAAAAAAGGCTGCAAATGCACTAATGGAACACTATGCCAGTGCAAACCACATTGATATTACAACCGAACAGAAGAAAGCAATCAAAGATAAACAGATACATAATAGTAATACAGAGACAGCAGCAGAATATATGATGGCAAATCTAACAATGGAAGAAATGGAACAGGCAATGAATACCCTAAAAAAGAAGAAATCACCAGGAAAGGATGGAATCACAAATGAAATGCTAATAGGAATAGGGACAAAGGCAAAAAAGAAACTACTAGCAGTCCTAAATTACAGCTGGAAGAGGGGAATAGTCCCACAGGCATGGAAGGAAGCTATACTAATACCAGTCCCAAAGAAAGGAAAAGACCTGGAAGAACCAAATGGCTATCGACCTATCAGTCTACTTAGCTGTGTAGGAAAATTAATGGAACGCATTATCAATGGCAGGCTAACATGGCATCTGGAAGAAAACAAACTCTTAACACCACACCAAGCAGGATTCAGAAAGTACAGATCCACTGAAGATCAAATAACCTATATAGCTCAGGAAATAGAGGATGCCTTCCAAGAGAAAACGCACACACTAGCGGTCTGGATAGATTTAGAAAAAGCATTTGATAAAGTATGGAAGGAAGGACTGAAAGTAAAACTGCAAAAAATGCATGTTTGTGGGAAAATGTATAAATGGATCAGCCACTACCTTGAGAACAGAACTGCTAGGACAAAAGTACAAGGACAAACCAGCAAAATGATGCTGTTGGAGCAAGGTGTCCCCCAAGGAGGATTTCTTTCACCAACATTATTCCTAGCATATATAAACGACATCACTGAAAATTTTCCAGCCAGAGTACACACATCATCCTTTGCAGATGACCTAGCCATAAGGACATCTGAAGAATATATTAGTACAGCTAACAGCAGAATACAGCAAGCCCTATTAGCACTAGAGGACTGGTCAAAATCATGGCTAGTGAAGATAAGTGAGGAGAAAACAACATGCACAGTGTTCTCCCTCTCAAATAAAACTCAGCAACCTAAGCTTGTATTGAATGGAAAAATATTGCGCCATGAAGAAAATCCAAACTATCTCGGAGTCAGCTTTGATCGTCGCCTGACATGGAAAACACAGGTTGAGAAAAATCGAACAAGAGCAAGGCGAAGAATGGCAATCATGAAAAAGCTTGCTGGTACAACGTGGGGAGCAGATGAGAAAGTTCTCAGTACTGGAATATGGCATTGCAGCTTGGGCAACAGCAGCTAAGTCAAACTTTAACAAAATATCACAAACATACACATAGAAGTCAAGAAGTGTATCATAAACATACACATAGAAGTCAAGAAGTGTATCACAAACATACACATAGAAGTCAAGAAGTATGTCACAAACATGTATTCACAATCAAATAAATATATTGCTTGCGCCATTACAGATATTCACTCGCAAGTCAAGAAATTATACACACAAACCAGAAAGAAACTTACAAACTGGTTAAGAGAAACCAAGAGATACATCAGAAACATTTATTCGCAAATCAAGAAAGCTGTCGTAAACATCAGCGTAAAAACAAAAATATACTTTGCGAATTTGATAAGTAAATGCAAAGAACATTACAGAAAACAAACTACACTTATCTTTGCTTGCCTCTTGTACAGATTTACCAAACATACCTCATTACAGCGTATGCGTGATACATCGTACACACGAGTGAAAACTATAACATTGCTCCAGTCAACAAGGTTAAAATGTACAAATATTGGCATACGTGCAGAAAAGAGATTCGATAGGTTTGAAAGAAAGAAAGAAAGAAAATAAAAGGAAGAATAAAAGAAAGAATAAAGATAAAAAAAAAATGGGATGAATGAGAATGTTAGGTAATTATATCAGGAAATATTTCACTACAGACACATTAGGGTCCTACAAAATAAGTTGTTCCTAATTTCGCTGATAGGAAGCTATACTTGTCAGAATTTTTCTCACTATCTCAGTTATGCTTTCACAAGTCATCTTGAATGAAGTACTTCCGGTTCTCTATTTTGTCAGACTATGGATAGTTTTTCGGTAGAATATTCCTGTTATAATTCTAGTATACTGTCATTACATATCTTTAAAGATTATGAGTTCGATATCTGTCATATTCCTGGAAAGGAGAATAAATTACCAGATCTTCTTAGTCGGTTGTAAATCGATAGGTCTGTTGCACAGTTGGTTTTGTTTGTTTCTTAATATATCTTTTTATTCGTTCATAGATTGGTTAGGGTGATAGGTTATATTACAAATGCACCCGATTAGATAGCAATTTGCATAGAAAACAACAAATTATACTGCATAGGTTAGTCAGGTATTCACATATATTTTATTTTTCATTGTTGGCAGAGACATGATGAAGTGACATAGATGAGGTATAATGGAACTATTACTTTTCGCATGTATACGTCGAATACATGGATGATGGTCCAATTTCATTACGAACGATCAGGAATCGATTATTCAAGGATTAAGTATATGATTAGCTGTAATTAGATTGAAGTGACGCGCGCACGCACGCACACACACACACACACACACACACACATATATATATATATATATATATATATATATATATATATATATATGTGTGTGTGTGTGTGTGTGTGTGTGTGATTAGGTATAATTATAATGAAGTGACACATTGAAGAGACAGTGTCATATACTGATAGATATGCTGACTGTGTATCGGTGATACGAACATTATATTATTACTAGCCGCCCGGCCCGGCTTCGCCCAGGCTCTGGCGGGGATCTATGTATGTATGTATGTATGTATGTATGTATGTATGTATGTATGTATGTATGTATGTATGTATGTATGTATGTATGTATGTATGTATGTATGTATGTATGTATGTATGTATGTATGTATGTATGTATGTATGTATGTATGTATGTATGTATGTATGTATGTATGTATGTATGTATGTATGTATGTATGTATGTATGTATGTATGTATGTATGTATGTATGTATGTATGTATGTATGTATGTATGTATGTATGTATGTATGTATGTATGTATGTATGTATGTATGTATGTATGTATGTATGTATGTATGTATGTATGTATGTATGTATGTATGTATGTATGTATGTATGTATGTATGTATGTATGTATGTATGTATGTATGTATGTATGTATGTATGTATGTATGTATGTATGTATGTATGTATGTATGTATGTATGTATGTATGTATGTATGTATGTATGTATGTATGTATGTATGTATGTATGTATGTATGTATGTATGTATGTATGTATGTATGTATGTATGTATGTATGTATGTATGTATGTATGTATGTATGTATGTATGTATGTATGTATGTATGTATGTATGTATGTATGTATGTATGTATGTATGTATGTATGTATGTATGTATGTATGTATGTATGTATGTATGTATGTATGTATGTATGTATGTATGTATGTATGTATGTATGTATGTATGTATGTATGTATGTATCTATCTATCTATCTATCTATCTATCTATCTATCTATCTATCCATCTATCTGTCTGTCTGTCTGTCTGCTTGTCTGTCTGTCTGTCTGTCTGTCTGTCTGTCTGACCTGGCCCGGCTTCGCCCAGCTCCTGGTGGGGAGCATCTCATTTAATTCATATAAGTAGTCATATAAGCTCCCGTTGCCGATCGATCTATCTGTCTGTCTGTCTGTCAGTCAGTCTGTCTGTCTGTCTGTCTGTCTGTCTGTCTGTCTGTCTGTCTGTCTGTCTGTCTATGTATGTTCGGCCCGAACATAACATTAAAATATAGATAGAATAGAAGAATAGTTAGAAAATATGATTGGAAGAGATCTATCTAAAGTAAACTTGGCTCCCGTTCCCGACTATCTGTCTGTCTGTCAGTCTGTCTATCTGTCTGTCTGACCTGGCATTGAATGAAAAATGTGATGTTGACACACACGCGGCCAACTTTTTTTTTAAAAACAAAAACAAAATCAAGAATATACCCATTTAATTGTGTACTGACCTTGTCTCTGCCAAGCGAACGGAAAAAACAAATGCTTCGGTTACTTCAAAAGTTCCACTCCGAAAAAAGTACAGAAATAAAATTCTAACGTATCTAATCTAAAATAAATCCATTATTTTTAATGAACACTGGTTTTAAAAACATGAAAAAAAGTGTTAGAAAATTTTCACTATTTAAATAGATGCATTACTTTTATGAAAATTATGAAAATGCCTTAAAGATTATATCATTATTTATTATAACTCATATGCCTGTAAATAACTATAGACAAAGCGTTTATAAATCTTTGAAAACAATGCAACAATCTATACATAAAATAATAGTGATGTTATTAAAAGTTATGACCCTTGAAATAACTTTTCTTATGTTAAGTCCCCTTGAAAGAAATGATAAATATTAGCTGCCCGGCCCGGCTTCGCCCAGGCTCTGGCGGGGATCTATGTATCTATCTATGTATCTATCTATGTATCTATCTATGTATCTATCTATGTATCTATCTATGTATCTATCTATCTATCTGTCTGTCTATCTATCTATCTATCTATCTATCTATCTATCTATCTATCTATCTATCTATCTATCTATCTATCTATGTTCGGCCCGTTCCCGTTAAAAATATAGATAGAATAGAAGAATAGATAGAAAATATGATTGGAAGAGATCTATCTAAAGTAAACTTGGCTCCCGTTCCCGACTATCTGTCTGTCTGTCAGTCTGTCTATCTGTCAGTCTGTCTATCTGTCTGTCTGACCTGGCCCGGCTGCACCTCATTTAATTCATATAGATTTCTATAGCCAGGGGATTTACCTTAAGATATAACAATGCTACTAAAAGTTATATCCCTTTTTTAAAATATTTTTTAAAATATTTTCTTATGCTCAGTCATGTAATTACAAAATTAAATTTTAGGAATGTAATAGCTGCTAGCTGATAGATAAAACTATGACAATTGGTTGCAAATGAATGAAAGGAAAACGTGTAGAAAATTTCATCTCAATCGGATGGACCGTTCGCGAACGCATAAAGGACGGACACCCATACATACATACATACATACACACATCGATTTTTATAGATATAGATTATTATTTATTATGCACACATATAGATCATTAGAATATTTGCAGTAGTTAAATTTAGCATTTGAATATTTACGTTCATTCGTTATAATGGTTAATGCGTTAATAAGTGTTTGTAATTAGAATATTCCAGTTATTATTATATTTATTGCATCAATATATTCTGATAGGTTCATTAGAAGGGTACGCTACAGTATGATAACTCCACTAAAAAGAGAAGAAGGGCCATTACATTACACACAAGTTAAATGCGGTCGATTGTCAACAGGTCAAGCATAGAGAAATATCAGAGTTCATACGAATGCACTAAATCTAAAACGAAGGCGGAACGACACCTCACCTATATATGCCTAGGATATGCGATAAACACCTGTGGATACATAATCCAGCGACATTGATGGAGCGTTAACTGATATTGACTACTTGGTACCTGTTTGTTTACCCACGTCCCTAACTCCGGGTATTGACCCAGAGTGAGGACACTTGTCCAAATGGACATGTAAGGGACTAATTATATAATTAGTTAGTCCAGCCATCCCATAGGCTGGCTACACGACGTCCACCGTGGGATTGTGAACTGAAGGGCGTGCCCGGCATATGATATTTTTTTCATTTTAGATGGATAATTAATAGGGGGTCATAACGTCGTACTCAGCATTATATATGTCTCATGATGTCGGCACTGCTATTGGGTAGGGTTTAGTAATCGCGAGTTAAATAAATGATTTCATCATTTAAAAGAGGGGGAGATAATGAAACAGAGCAGGTGCCAGGTTTACGCCATAGAAAAGATGGGAAGAAGCCTAGAGTCAAAAGTGCAAGAAGAGCTAAGGGATACAAGTTGACAACGAAAAACGTCACACCAACGCAATCGTGACAACAAAAACATACGTTGTCGGGCGATCAAGAAGAAAGGTCGTGCGTTGGAATTCGGGAACGAATTATTGTGGCTATTGGATGATTGGAAGTCTAGCAGTGGCTATCAAGTAATAGCTGGAGATATATATATATTAGGATCGTCATGGATCCAAGAACGACAAGCTGAACCTAGACACGATCCGATGAATATGACAACAAAGACGGTCGGGATGAACGGAAGAAGGAGAAGTACGGACGAGTAACGCCAGAGCGAACTCGGAAAAGGTTAGAATATTGTATCTTAGTGTACGCGTATATTAGATGCCGATCCCCCCTCTGCCGTGCGTCCACCTTGACGAGGTAGAGGGGCTTGTGCGTTCCAATGACCCCAAGAGCTATGCCGACGGTAGCACAGCTACTGGTAGTGTCACCCATGTCGGACAGGTCAAGGGAGAGGGACCAGATGAAGTGACGCACAAACCTGCTGCCTTGTAGGTAGACTGGGGACAGTCAAAGGCTAGGGAAAGCATCCCGAAAAATGCTTGTCGAAATCGGATGTACTGAGCCACAGGCTTGACAAAGAAGTGCAACGTAACTTTATCATTTCATGATGCCACAGATGAAAATTAATCGTTATGGTGCTAATCCCGTGAAGTCCCATCAGGCGGTGATAGTGCCGGGCCCCCTGCCTCGAGGGGGTCCACCCATGACTACTGGTGGTCACCTTCCCCTGTGCTGTGGAGTCAAGGCACAGGGGAGTAGGTTAAGAGCTATTGACCAAATACCAAGGACACTCAACATACTACAGTGGAATGCCGAAGGAGTTTATAACAAGAAAGAATCCCTGACACAGCGTCTTCATAAAGATAGAATAGATTTGTCATGCATTCAAGAGACACATATCAACGCCAAGTGCAAATTTTCAGTCAGGGGATATCAGGCCACACGTTTCGACCGCGAAGGACATAAAGGAGGAGTTCTAATACTTACACGAAATACAATACCTTGCAGCGAAGTATCTGTGATCTCTGACAACCAAACAGAAATTATAGGTGTTGATATAATGATAAAGGACGTGAAAATAAGAATTTACAATCTTTATAGCCCAGAAGATAAGGATCTTACACTCTCAAACATGAAAATAACTGACACAAATTGCATTATTGTCGGCGACTTTAATAGCCGTTCAGAAAGATGGGGATACCCAGATACTGACAAAAGAGGAGATGAAGTGGAGGACTGGGAAATAGATTCAAATCTCCATCTACTCAACAAAGCGGATGACACACCGAGCTTCTACTCCAGAAGATGGCTTACCACTTCTACTCCAGACTTAGCTTTCTGCACAGGAGACATCCTCCACAAAATCGATCGCCATGTGCTGGACCAATTAGCAGGTAGTGACCACAGACCAATCAAGCTTGTAATGAATATGGAGTATGTTCCACAGGAGCAAAAGCCCTTGCCCCGCTGGAATTACTAATTAGCAGATTGGGACAGATTTGCCATACTAACAGACACATATTGTGAAAACATAAATACACGATATGGCAACATAAAGCAAATGGTGGAAAGTCTAAACAGAGCGATAATACAGGCAGCCACTGAGTCCATTCCAAGAGGAACGAGGACAAATTACAAACCATACTGGACTGAAGAACTACAAAGTTTGGAGGACAAAGTTGAAGATGCCAGGAAGACAGCAGAGAGAGAACAAACAATTGAAGCGAACATCTCTCTCAAAGCCATCTCAGCAAAATATAAAAGAACAGTAAATCAAACAACAAGAGATTGTTGGAGGGCAAAAACAGAAAACCTGAATTTTGACAGGGATGGAAACAAACTATGGAAACTAGTGAAAGCCATGAACAATGAAGGACCTAGAAACAAACAAATAACAATTAAACAAGGAAATGCCTTGCTTACAGGAAAAAAGGCTGCAAATGCACTAATGGAACACTATGCCAGTGCAAACCACATTGATATTACAACCGAACAGAAGAAAGCAATCAAAGATAAACAGATACATAATAGTAATACAGAGACAGCAGCAGAATATATGATGGCAAATCTAACAATGGAAGAAATGGAACAGGCAATGAATACCCTAAAAAAGAAGAAATCACCAGGAAAGGATGGAATCACAAATGAAATGCTAATAGGACTAGGGACAAAGGCAAAAAAGAAACTACTAGCAGTCCTAAATTACAGCTGGAAGAGGGGAATAGTCCCACAGGCATGGAAGGAAGCTATACTAATACCAGTCCCAAAGAAAGGAAAAGACCTGGAAGAACCAAATGGCTATCGACCTATCAGTCTACTTAGCTGTGTAGGAAAATTAATGGAACGCATTATCAATGGCAGGCTAACATGGCATCTGGAAGAAAACAAACTCTTAACACCACACCAAGCAGGATTCAGAAAGTACAGATCCACTGAAGATTAAATAACCTATATAGCTCAGGAAATAGAGGATGCCTTCCAAGAGAAAACGCACACACTAGCGGTCTGGATAGATTTAGAAAAAGCATTTGATAAAGTATGGAAGGAAGGACTGAAAGTAAAACTGCAAAAAATGCATGTTTGTGGGAAAATGTATAAATGGATCAGCCACTACCTTGAGAACAGAACTGCCAGGACAAAAGTACAAGGACAAACCAGCAAAATGATGCTGTTGGAGCAAGGTGTCCCCCAAGGAGGATTTCTTTCACCAACATTATTCCTAGCATATATAAACGACATCACTGAAAATTTTCCAGCCAGAGTACACACATCATCCTTTGCAGATGACCTAGCCATAAGGACATCTGAAGAATATATTAGTACAGCTAACAGCAGAATACAGCAAGCCCTATTAGCACTAGAGAACTGGTCAAAATCATGGCTAGTGAAGATAAGTGAGGAGAAAACAACATGCACAGTGTTCTCCCTCTCAAATAAAACTCAGCAACCTAAGCTTGTATTGAATGGAAAAATATTGCGCCATGAAGAAAATCCAAACTATCTCGGAGTCAGCTTTGATCGTCGCCTGACATGGAAAACACAGGTTGAGAAAAATCGAACAAGAGCAAGGCAAAGAATGGCAATCATGAAAAAGCTTGCTGGTACAACGTGGGGAGCAGATGAGAAAGTTCTCAGTACTGGAATATGGCATTGCAGCTTGGGCAACAGCAGCTAAGTCAAACTTTAACAAAATAAGTAGAGTCCAAAACCAAGGAATGCGAACCATAACTGGAAGCCTGAAGACAACGCCTATTAATGAACTAGAAAAGATCACTTGTTTACAACCAATGTAGGACAGAAGAGATAGCAGAGCCCAGCAACAAGCAGAAAAATTTAGAAGATTGACAGACCACCCTATGTATAACAGGTGTAATGGTTTTGGAAAAGGAAGACTGAAGCGTAGCAACTTTGTAGAAACTGCAAAACGAAAGATTAGGGCAGATCCCATACTTAACATATCAACAGTCAAGCCCATTTACTATGCATACAACTTCTCAGCTTGGAGACAGCAGCAACTGCCTGAGATGATAGAAAACATTCCTGGTATTGAGAAAAAGAACACTCAGCATGAAACCGAAAGAAGAGAAATAACCCTAAACTACATAAAAGAACATTACCCAAGCAGCAATTGGACCCATGCTTATACAGATGGATCAGCCAAAAATTCAATAGAGAATGGAGGAGGAGGAATTCTCCTAAATTTAAAAAATGGAGTGAAAAAAACACATTCAGTGGCAACTGGAAAGTTTTCAAGTAACTTCAAAGCAAAGGTAGAGGCTATGAAAACTGCAGCAGAAATGCTCTTGATGGAGGAAAATAAAGAGAAGCAAATAGCTATCTTCACAGATGCAAAGTCAGCTGTCTCAATACTGAAGAGCAATAACAGCACAGAACTAGCTGACCTAAGAGCAGCACTCCATGGTCTAAGCCAGAAATCCAAAAAAGTTGTAATACAGTGGATCCCATCACATTGCAGTATACCTGGAAATGAAGAGGCTGACAGACTGGCAAAAGAGGGCGGACGACTACCACAGCCTGACATAGACATAACTTACAATGAGGGAAAGAGGTTGATAAAAAGCACCTATAAAACCAAATGGGAATCAGAGCATCCAGGCCACCAGAAGGATGATGCATATTACAAACTCGACCGAAGAGAACAAGTAGCAATCTTCAGACTCCGCACAGGACATAACAGGCTGAAATACCACTTGTTCAATAAACTAAAAATAGGAGATACCGATGAATGTAATTGTCGAACTGGAAAAATGACAGCAAAACATTTGCTGCAGGATTGCCCAATTTATGCAGAACAGAGAAAGATATTTTGGCCCACACCTGCTTCATTTGAGGACAAGCTCTATGGAGATATCAACAAGCTCAAGTTGACCGCAGCTTACTTTAACTACATACAGGTTGACATTTAAAGGTGTATGCAGAAGTATTCAGACTGCCACACTTCATACCACAGGTATGTCAGTTACAAAAGCCTCCCATAGGCATGAAATGGAATATTGCTTGGATAGCAAATCCATTGCGTGGAAAGTCCGAATCAAAAGCTCACTGTGTGGGCTTCAAATAAGGTGGAAAAAGTGTCCTAGTGGCACGAAATGGAATATTGCTCGGATAGCAAATCCATTGCGCGGAAAGTCCGAGTCGAAAGCTCACTGTGTGGATGTCATCTGCACACTGCATTCTTCTGGTTTCCGGAAGAACAGCCTATGGTGAACGGAAGGCCCAATATACGGAAGTGAGGCTAAGCAGCCATGTGCAAGACGTGACGATTCCTTGGGTGAGCCCAGTACCAGAGCGCTGTGTGATAGCTCTGCAATTATGGAAGCCTCCTTGGATGGCGGGGAATGCCCATGGTCTGCCCCTGACTTCCCTTGAGGGTTGACCAGGATGCCTTTGGCTGTTCTATATGGGCCAGCTGGGATGGGAGATAACACCACAACAGTGAGAGTCGTAACGTCCTAAGAAACCCCCGGGAAGATTAACCCGGTCAACAAATGCCCGCAGAAGTCGGATGTGTCGGCCTAACGGCGCAAGAACGCAGCTCTGCTGTAAACAGGCACAACGCAATCACATCCAAAAAAAAAAAACTCCGGATGAACGAAGAAGAAGAAGAAGAAGAAGATGCCGATCCTGGCAAAAACAGGACCTCTAATTGTACAGTAGATATTATCATAACTCTGTTAACTGCCACATTAAAGCAGTATTCGCTTGCTAAACTCATACGTTCCTTCAACTTTTCAAAGTTCACCATTGATGGATTTGACTGTTATATTGACTCAGTTATAGTTCAATTTTATATACAAGGAGAAGCAGTTAAGGCGGACTTACGGCATGGCAATTGTTTTTTTTTCCCGAAAAGGTATGGGTGAGGGTCGTTCAGAAAGCAATGCAAACTACTGAACTTACACTTGCCAAGATATCACAACAGCAGAACATGCTGGTGTTGACTGCAACGTCCTGTAAAAGATATGCAACTAACTAACTTTTTTTCGGGGAAACACGGTATGTATGGCGTTTGCTCGTGCGAGCACACGTTAGAGTGAGAGTGAGAGAGAGAGAGAGAGAGAGAGAGAGAGAGAGAGAGAGAGAGAGAGAGAGAGAGAGAGAGAGAGAGAGGGGGGGGCAGACAGGCACAGAAAGAGAGAGAGAGAGAGAGGCAGACAGACAGAGAGAGAGAGAGAGAGAGAGAGAGAGAGAGAGAGAGAGAGAGAGAGAGAGAGCAAACGAAAACAAAGACTGAAGTTAGCTGCATTTAGTGGTAACGTTATTACAGACACAATGCATATTTTGGGGATGGGAGGGGTGGGGGGGGGGGGGGTTGACGAACTTTTATCTTGGCAATGGTCATAATTTCCACTTCTTAGCTGACATAGAAACTGACCTACGAGATACAGCCTTCCTGTGTGCTGGGTAGCTCAATAGCTTGTGTCCCTGATTCTGGTAATACTACCCAATCCCCGGAGACAAAGAAGGACAATGTGCTGATTTATTCCCCCCCCCCCCCCCATAACAGGTATTTTACTTATGCAAATAAAGGAACTACAAGCCTAAATATTTATATGTTTTAAATTCCGGTTCTTGAGGATCATTTAATACGAATTTGTAGTGTGCGCTCGCATATATCTGTCGGGTATTCTTTGGGTGGAAAGGAAAAAGTGAAAATAAAGATGGTAATAAAATAAATGATGGCAATAATACTAAAGATGACTAAGAATTATTGAATGAGGACAGTGGTACACATTTAGAATATATAATTATCTTTGAAAGTATGTGCTTGAACATTTTTAACATGAAATGTGAACTTTGAGAACAAAATTTTAAGACGCATCTTTGGACCCATTAGGGATACACAAAGTGGAGAGTGGAAAAGAAGAAGTAACAAAGACATTTATGATCTGTTTAAGTCCCCGCTAATCACTGGTATCATGAAGGCTAATAGACTACAATGGCTGGGGCATATAGAAAGAATGGAAGATAATAGGGAAACAAAACTCGCTTACACTCAGGAAATAAATGACCGTAGACCCCGAGGTAGACCAAGAAGGCGGTGGAGAGATAATACATGTACAGACCTACAAGCACTTGGAATCAACGACTGGCAAGAGAAGGTCCACCAGAGAGACGAATGGAGACGGATTGTATTTGCAGCAAAGAACCTCAATGGCTCGGAACGCTGAAGAAGAAGAAGAAGAAGAATGTGAACTTAATGGGAATGACATTTTGCTTAATCTGTAAATGGTTAGGAAATGTTCTGTTGAAAAATGTGTTATATGTGTGAGTGTATTCCTTTATATTTTATTTCGTTATGGTTTAAATTTAATTTTTTTTGGGGGGAGTAAATCTTTGATTTCGTACGAAATAATGTGTATTTACAAGGGGTGTTTTTTTTCCACATGCGAATATAACATATACATAAATATACACATGATAATATTACATTCATGTCATGGTGTAATTACCAACATATTACTTGTTGATAATGATGGACTTTTATATTTTAAGGAAGGGCTGACGGTTCCCTTAGGGGCCAGAGACGCCCCATTAGGTCCCCATGTCACTGTGTGTCATTTGGGTGACAGCCTCTGCTGTTGGCTCTGGCAAGATAAGCGCTCATACCACACTTTGGTCTGCTTATTTATTTTAAATATTAAAAAAAAAAATAACTTGTGATTTCTTCGCAAGCTTACGTTCAGTAGTTTGCCACTCATACCATTGTATGAATACCTCTGTTAAAAATGCCGAGAGTGTACACTGTGGATTTTCGGCCTTTTACAGACCAGACACAAATTTTATATCATTTAAAAATGTGTAAATGTATTTGTGATAAAACATTAAATGTAATATATAGTGAACTACTGAAATGTGTTTTAAAATTATAACTCCTATAAAGTAAAGTCATTATGTTTACACAACCTATAAAAGTTATTATAATATTTTTATACTATAAAATTATTATCTCTTTAATCATAATGCATAGAACTCTTGGTTATGTCTGTAGAAATTTTATGACAAATTAAGACAAACGCTTCAATTATTTAGATCACATAACACATTTATGCTATGTTCAGTAAATTCACTTGAAATAACTGTTATGTTTTATGTCCACTTCCAATCGTTTAATTAAATGTTTTCCCTTTAATGTGTAAGAGTCAACATTGCAGTTATAGACATATTTCAAGCGAATGAACGAAGAAGATAGTTTTTATTGTTCAAAAATGGATTAAGATCTTTTGTGAGACATCTATGGCCATAAATAAGAATAAGCACAAGATAATCTTGATTGTAAAGAGAGGGACAGTAAAGTTTCCTTTAGCAGTCCTTGAAGCTTTTGGGTATATGGTGCTAGCCCAATATTTTTATCGACCAATCAGAACTTGAGCAATGTGGTCATTATCATACCGGCTGCCATTATATAATCATAATGACATAGTAATATGCTGTTTTTGCACAGGATTATGACTGGAGTTAATGTTGTTTGGTTATAATCTGATGCCAAGTCACTACATTTGTTTAATAGCATTATTAATTGTCTAAACATTCAAGTAAGTAACTGTGTGATTATATGACTAAGTACTTAAAAGACTATTTCAAAAAATTCATTCATTCATTAGCATGTTCTCGGCAGAACTTCGCTCCCATAACAACCATCCGGAAAACTTCTCGGTCATAAGCAAGATGTCCCACTCCAATACACCCATTTAGACATCATCTGCCACATACTGCGCCCATCTTCTCTTTGGCCTTCCTCTTCTTCTCTTCCCAGGCATATACCCCTCTATGATTGTTCTCTCCAAACTTTCATGACATTTTAAGTGATCAGTATATTTTGAGTTTATTTGTTTAATCATCTTTAGTAGCCAACCTTCTTCAATATTCAGTTGTTGTCATATGGATGCATTTGTTCTTTTCTGTATCCAAGATATTCTTAGAACCCGTCTATAACATTTATATTCAGAGGCATTTATGCGCTATTCAGCTTATTTAGTAAGTGCCCAGGTCTCACAGACATATGTTGCAATGGGAAAGATGCATACTCTTAAACATCTAATTTGTGTAGATCTATTTGTCCCACTCCAAATTTATTCATTTGTTTTAGTTTCTGTAAAGCTATAGATATTCGTCTTTTAATTCCCTTCATTGTGTCACGATTGTTGGTATTTAATGACCCAAGCAAGGATATGTAATATTTCAGTAATAGAATTAGTAAGTAATTAGATTATTGAATGATTAAAGAATAAAAGCAACTAAATGCTGAACTAATAAAGTAATTAAGTAAATACATGATTAAATAATTAACTATAAGGGGCGTTTATTTGAAATCCGTTCGTGCCGCACCGCGCGTAATCGCGTACGTTGAACATGATCATGTCATAGTCAAGTGATAAATACTGACCAATGAATAAAAGAGCAAGTGCTTATCGTCCCATGATGCATAGGTTATGTTTCTGACCGTTGAGAAAATGGCCGGGTTGATCCAAAATCCGCCCAAAGAAACTCAAGGATCTGTGATTCAGTTTCTTTCATTTGAAGGATGTCGACCAGTGGACATTCATCGAAGAATGCAGGCAGTGTACAGTAACAAATGTGTGTCGAAGACAACAGTGACAGACTGGGCACGAATGTTTCGGAAAAGACGTCAGTTCGCAACAGATCTTCGACGACCGGGTCAAGCGCATATTGTTGCAACAGAAAAAAAACCATTGCCAAAATTGATGCAGCAGTACAGATGGACCGTTGTCGAAGCATACGTTTGCTAACGAAAGAATTTGATGTGTCAATTTGGAAAATTTAAAAGGTCATTCGTAAGAAACTGCAATATCGGAAGGTGTTTTCACAGTGAGTACCATGGTTGTTGACCGACCACCAAAAAGAGGAACGCATGGGATGGTGTTTGAACCACTTGCTGCGTTACAAAGTGGAGAGTGGTGAATTTCTCTTCCGCATAGTGGCAGGCGATGAATCATGGTGTCACCACCTTGAGCCGAGCAGCAAAAGAGAGGGCATGAAATGGAAGTATGCTGGATCACTAAAAGTCAAACAATTCAAATTACAGGTTTCCGCTGGTTATGTTATGCTGAGCGCATTTTTTAACCATGAAGGGCTATTGTTGGCCGACTTTAAAGAACCTGGTGTCAACATCAACTCTACCCCCTACTTGCAAACACTAGACAAGTTGCAAAAAACCATAAAGAATAAACGACCCGGCATGCTTTCTCGCGGTGTGATTTTGTTGCACGATAATGCTCGTCCGCATGTCGCAAAGATTGTGCAGGAAGCATTAGCAAGGAAGAAATGGGAAATTCCGCAACATCCAGCCTACAGTCCTGATTTGTCACCATGTGATGTTCATTTGGTCGGATATCTAAAAGAAAAGCTCTCAAGTGGCAACGATTTCACACAGATGCAGACGTAATGAAAGCGGTAAACACTTGGTTCAGTGAGCAACCACATTCCTTTTTTTTTTGTTTTTTTTTGCGGTAGGCATTCACCGACTACCTAAGCAATAGGATGCTTGCCTAAATGACTACGGCGACTTCTTCTGACCAACCCATGGTGTATACTTCATTCAAAATGAATGCTTTGTTTAATTCTACCACACCTGTTGATGTTTCTTTCATGCTTTTGTAATAAAGTCATTGGAACGGTTTCAAATAAACCGCCCCTAATAATTAATCATTTAAATAATTAAGCAATAATACATGTTAATAATTAAACTAAAGTGATGAGTAAATTATTAAATGATTATGTAAAAGAATAATCACGTCTAAATGATGACAAATTAATTTATCTATTGACAGACAGACAGAAGTGTCTGTAGTTTATGCTGTATTCCTATCTGCTTCTTTTGTTTCCTGTGAAGGATTAAGGCAAAGTAGATCTCTACAATGTATGTGGCTTCCATGATTCTTTGTAATACATACTGATTCTCAAATATATTTGTTCAGTTTATGCCTTCTATTTTGAATCCAGAGGGTTCAACGACAAATGCATTCAGCTTCAGTGGATACTGTGACTTTATTCAGAAATGCAATTGATGGCTTCATTTTGATGAGCCCAGTCATTAATTGGGCAACAAAAGAAGCAGGGCTTGGACAGGAACACATGAAAGAGAAGGGAACTGGTCACCGGCACTACAAAGAATGACCTAGCATACAAGAAATTCACAGCATGTTACACCACTAAAATAGTCTCTTGTAGGTAATTACCATTATTGTTATCAAATGAGCTATTGTAGGGTGGTAGTTAACGCACCAGCTGGCAACAGTTTTAGCTCCTAGACGAGATTTATTCTTCCCTTTATCCCTACATGGAGCATAAGTCCTGAACAAACTTATGCCAAGCCATGTTATCTTTTGCTATCTCATGCAGCTCCCTTCAGGTTCTCCCATATTTTTCATCTCTCTCTCTCTCTCTCTAATTCTCTTCTCCCTGTGTTTTAGGTCTCTCTCTTTCTCTATTTCTTTTGTCCTGTAGGTTACAGCGAAAGGACTTTGTGGTTAAACATTCTCAGGTTTTTCAGCATCTGTTACCCATTCTTGATTCACTAGAAACTGTCTAATTCTCTCCCTAAGTTTCACATTTACGACTCCATCATATGATATTAGTCTTTGAAAACCACACAGGTACCACATAATGAATGTTTGTCGTTTTTCAGAAATAGTTTTAACTATCTCCCATGTTTCTGATCAAATAAGCAATTGATTATGTGGTTGTTTCGGGATTTGAAATTTAAATATTGAGCACAACCCACTACTGGCAACGCCGATCGCATTCTGATATGAACCAAAGGCCTATCCACGTCAATATGGAAGCACTATACTCGAGTTTCGCCCTCATTTGAGCTCGTCAGTAGTGCATATCCCTGACCGGATCCGGAAACAGTCCCGGATCACGCGTGTGAAGCGGGTGTGTAACCACGCGGCACACACTGGACACACCAAATTATCACAACAGAATATCACAACGCTACCCATCATAGGCTATGCTCAAGATTGCCCAATCGCCGCGACCGACGTCCGTCAATCGATGGGACCCGAACGATCAGGACTTCTCACTGGCAAGGAACACCAGGTCTCCTAAATCCAGTGAGCAATAATCAATTGATTATGTGGTTGTTTCGGGATTTGAAATTTAAATATTGAGCACAACCCACTACTGGCAACGCCGATCGCATTCTGATATGAACCTAAGGCCTATCCACGTCAATATGGAAGCACTATACTCGAGTTTCGCCCTCATTTGAGCTCGTCAGTAGTGCATATCCCTGACCGGATCCGGAAACAGTCCCGGATCACGCGTGTGAAGCGGGTGTGTAACCACGCGGCACACACTGGACACACCAAATTATCACAACAGAATATCATAACGCTACCCATCATAGGCTATGCTCAATATTGCCCAATCGCCGCGACCGACGTCCGTCAATCGATGGGACCCGAACGATCAGGACTTCTCACTGGCAAGGAACACCAGGCCTCCTAAATCCAGTGAGCAATAATCAATTGATTATGTGGTTGTTTCGGGATTTGAAATTTAAATATTGAGCACAACCCACTACTGGCAACGCCGATCGCATTCTGATATGAACCTAAGGCCTATCCACGTCAATATGGAAGCACTATACTCGAGTTTCGCCCTCATTTGAGCTCGTCAGTAGTGCATATCCCTGACCGGATCCGGAAACAGTCCCGGATCACGCGTGTGAAGCGGGTGTGTAACCACGCGGCACACACTGGACACACCAAATTATCACAACAGAATATCACAACGCTACCCATCATAGGCTATGCTCAAGATTGCCCAATCGCCGCGACCGACGTCCGTCAATCGATGGGACCCGAACGATCAGGACTTCTCACTGGCAAGGAACACCAGGCCTCCTAAATCCAGTGAGCAATAATCAATTGATTATGTGGTTGTTTCGGGATTTGAAATTTAAATATTGAGCACAACCCACTACTGGCAACGCCGATCGCATTCTGATATGAACCTAAGGCCTATCCACGTCAATATGGAAGCACTATACTCGAGTTTCGCCCTCATTTGAGCTCGTCAGTAGTGCATATCCCTGACCGGATACGGAAACAGTCCCGGATCACGCGTGTGAAGCGGGTGTGTAACCACGCGGCACACACTGGACACACCAAATTATCACAACAGAATATCATAACGCTACCCATCATAGGCTATGCTCAAGAGCTATGCTCAAGACTATTTAACTATTAATAGAGCCATAGCTTTTGTGAAAATGAACATTGCATAAACAGTTCAGAGTTGTAAGGTCAGTAAAAAGCTGTTAAACTATGAGTTGTATCAGTTGTTGGGGATCCCTAGAGACCATTGAAACAGCATGAGAAAAAGTATATGGATATTGAACGACGCTCATTGAAGTAAAGACTAGAGGACTCATTATACAATGTAAACATTGCAAGCAATAGTGACTAGACTAGAATTTCTGTTGCCTCCAAATGACAGCAATGCCTTTAATACAAGGGACTTCAAATGGAAACCTTAAAAATATCTTAAAGTGTGATAGAAATTACAATAACCATGTCATTGTCTTGTAACCTGTCAGTATTGTTTTTAAGGATGGCAGACATGTTTAGCATGTGACATCTCAGTGCAGATGAGCACGGTAACATCATAAGGACAGATTAAAGATGGCACCCCCACTTTTGGCATACACCAAAGTGGAGCAGCATTCTGTTATCAGTTTTATTCATAAGTGAAGAGTGAAACCTGTAAACATTCATCGGCGAATGAAGGGGCATTATGGTGTTGTATGCATGTCAGTCCAGCAAGAATATGAGTGGAATAGGAGGATTCAAAAATGCATGACTTCTGTGACAGACTGTTCACAGCCAGGTCAAGCACACTGAGTAGTGACCAAGAGAATTTTATTTTTCTACAGGAATTTAGGCACTTAGTCAGTGCAAGAGGACATTCATTGAATGCAGTGGAGACTACATTTAAAAATGATAATTTGTTCTTTACTTTTTCAGAATATATTCACACACAAAAAACATTTAAGATTTACATTTGAAGCCCGCTCATATGTAATTTAACATATGGACAGCTGGTTTAGTCTGGTTGGCTGTACTTCATAGTACACTTGTTCCTACATCGAAATGCTGTCATCATTCAGAGGTGACAAGTTTAAAATCCCTGTGTAGCTTATTGCTTTCAGTTTGTAATTCTCTAATATATCCTCTAGGCTCTACTTCTTTTCTCTGCTTCTGCAAATGCCAATCAGAATCTGAACATTTATTTCCCACGCTATGAAAACTATTAGATGTGTTCAGAAAGTGCTCTGGATCCTGATGTTGACAGGTCTTAAGCAAGAATTGAGTCAGTACTTTCCCTCCACCCTCCACTGCCTTATCTCTATCTCTCCTTTATCTGTCCGTCTGTCTATCTGTCTGTCTGTCTGTCTTGTCTGTCCGTCCGTCCGTCCGTCCGTCCGTCTGTCTGTCTGTCTGTCTGTCTGTCTGTCTGTCTGTCTGTCTGTCTGTCTGTCTGTCTGTCTGACCCTTCCGGTTTCCCACGAGGAAGGAAGCGTTTGTGTGGTCTCCTCCTTTTTGGATTAATGTTCCTGTTTGTCTACATTCGTACGCAATGGATTTTATATGGTTGTGATCACAATGATGCCGTTCAACTGTTGAACTTGTTTTAAAGTTGATATATGTGCAGTGTTAGATATAAATGCAGTGTTAGATATAATTTATGAGTCAGGTCTTAGTCAGATATGACTGAGCTACCGTATGACAGTAGACGGTACTACCTGCTTTCTGTCAGCGCCGAATGATGGGCGGCGCTTACCAAACCCGACACCCCACATTATGCCAACGGCTTCGGGCGGAAGAGCGCAATTATGAGGGTACTAGCAACCCAAAGACAAAATAAGTCATGGCAGGGCAGACCAGGCCCTAAGCTTTGGTTGGCAGCTGGTCTAGGATCGAAGCTCCGACAGGCGGACAGTTAGAGCATTGCTTTGCTGATCCGGCAGCTTCTGCAGCTTGTCTTGTTCCAGATTATAGGTGTCAACTTTCCTCTGGAGTGAACTAGACAGGCCGAGAGAGGGATCATGCTGCATGGGCAACACATGGTTTCTTTATTTTAGCCCAGGCTTTGTGTTATGGAGAGGCAATAACTCCATCCCTGGTCTTAACCGGTCTCGGAATCAAAGCGAGAGGCAACTGTTACGGGTTATAAGTCCTTGTCAGTTGGCGTAGACATGGGGCGCCACGCGTTGCCTCTGACGGTGGGAGACACCTACCGGTGTCACTGATCAGCTACCGCCCACCTCAAGCTGGGCAGCCCCCAGCCAATTGGGTGCTGATCCACCACAGCCTGCCTGCTTCAATGAGTGCTTGGGGCTAGGACAAAATCTGAATCGCAGGCTGTAAAACCAATGCACCAGGTACTAATAAAAAGAATAGAAACCTCAAGCTACGGCTTGCAACCTAGAACGTGAGAACCATGTGTCCAGGATTTTCCACTGACTTGACAAATATTGACGATGTGAGAAAAATGGCTGTGATTGATGCTGAACTCAATCCTCTTAACATTGATATTGCTGGCCTGCAGGAGACTCGCCTCGCCGAGGAAGGGTCACTCAGGGAAAACAATTACACCTTTTTTTTGGAAGGGAAGAGGGCAGGCAGAAAAAAAGGCAACATGGTGTGGGCTTTGCAATGAAGAATTCGCTACTGGGAATGATTGATATCCCAGCTGGAGGTAATGAAACATTATTATCACTGCGCTTGGCAACCTCTTGTGGATTTGCCACCATTCTCACTGCATTGCACCGACACTCGCTTCCTCTGATGATGTGAAGGATACGTTCTATGAGCAGCTAGACTCTGCGATCAAGGCAGTTCCAAAATCCGACTACATTTATATGCTCGGTGATTTCAATGCTCGTGTGGGCAAGGACTCGAGTTCATGGCCAGTGTGCCTGGGAAAATACAACATCGGTCGCACGAATGATAATGGGCAAAGGCTGCTGGAGCATTGCACTAGAAATGACCTATGTATTACAAACTCCTTTTTTAAAACAAAAGAGATGCATAAGGTCACATGGAAACATCCAAGATCCAGCCATTGGCATCAGCTATACTTCATTATCACACGGAGACAACATATGAACCATACATCATTAACTCGAAGTTACCACAGTGCTGACTGTGATACAGATAATTCTTTGGTTGTTGCAAGGGTTAGAATGAGACCAAAGAGAATCTACACAGCTAAACACAAGTCTAGCCCCAGGATTAATATTATTAACACTCACGATCCTGGAAACTGCTTTGAATTTCAACAGCAACTTGAAGACGCCTTCAATGATACATCAGAAAATGATAAATGGAGTAAACTTAAGGAAACTATTTATAAAACAGCGGTAGGGGTTTACGGTACTGTGGATCATAAGAGGCAGGACTGGTTTGCGGTAAACAGCCAGATACTGCAGCCCTTGATTGATAAAAAGAAGATAGCTCTCTTAAGAAACAAGGAAAGACCAACGCGTAACACTCTGAGTGAGCTGAAGCAAGCGAGGAAGGATGTACAAAAGGCTGCCAGGCAGTGTGCGAATGACTATTGGATGAAGTTATGTGAGTCTATTCAAATCGCAAGTGATGAAGGAAACATCAGAAGCATGTATAAAGGGATAAAGAATGTGGTCTAATGATCAAAAGAAGTGCACCGCTGAAAACCTTGACTGGAGAAATCATCACTGATAAGATACAGCAGATGGATAGATGGGTCGAGCACTATTTAGAGCTTTACTCAAGTAAGACCAAGCTAGCGGATGATGCCCTCAACGCCATAGAGGCCCTGCCAACTCTTGACCACCTGGACACACTTCCCACTATAACAGAAGTTAAGTGTGCTATAAATGAGCTTGCATCTGGCAAGGCTCCAGGTAAGGATGGGATTCCAATAGAGGTAATCAGGAGTGGGCAAGACACACTCGCTGTACAGATCCACCAGCTAATAGAGCTCTGCTGGCGAGAAGGACAAGTCCCACAGGATTTCAAAGATTCAAACATCATAACGCTGTACAAGAACAAGGGAGATCGGAGCGACTGTAACAACTATAGGGGTATCTCACTTCTGTGTATTGTTGGGAAAGTATTTGCCAGATTTGTCCTGCACAGACTTCAAGTCCTGGGAGATCAAGTCTACCCCGAATCACAGTGCGGCATCCGTCAGAACAGGTCAACCATTGATATGATATTCTCATTGCGACAGATGCAAGAAAAATGCCGGGAAAAAAATCAGCCACTGTTTATTGCCTTCATTGACCTCACAAAGGCATTCGATTTGGTCAGTCGTGAGGGTCTGTTCAAAGCACTAAAGAAGATTGGCTGCCCACCAACTCTTCTGTCCATTGTGGAATCGTTCCACACAGGAATGAAGGGTATAATCAAGTTTGATGGCTCAACTTCAGAAGAGTTTGAAATCAAGAGTGGAGTTAAGCAAGGTTGTGTACTTGTGACGAAACGCCTACAGATCGGCAGATCTCTGCATAATATCCCTTTAAAGGGAGTGCGATGCGTTGGTCTCCCTTGAATTAAATATCAATTAATAGGGGATTTCCCATCTGAAGTAGTGCGTGGCGGCGCTATTCTAGTTATTTATAGAGAAATCTAGAATGTTCCCCCAAGTACGTACGTGACCGAGATCTCTAGGTTCACGGGTGCTTCATGAAGCACGGTTTGGTAGAACTTGTCGTGAATCTGGTTTTCTCCATGGATTATGGAATTCACGCGGCGGCCCGTGTAGGCAAGTGGAAGGCGCACTGAGTTAGTCGTGAACAGTCGCCAGCCAGACCTCAGCGTAGGACAGATCACAGCCACAGGGCTGCTGTAATTTTGATGTCAATGTGCGCGGCCAGAGCGGACATCTGCAGTCGAGTTTGTGATTGATAAATCACAGGTTAGTTTAATACTTATTCTATTGTTTAACTGTTGTCTTTATGTCGGGCCGACCTCCCCGAACGAATTAATTGCCGTCGGAAATGAGTAGTCGCGTAGCGTTACAATTTACAGCTGGCTGTCTGCATAGTTAATTAGCCTTTATCGATCAGCGACGTAATGTGTTACCTGACGGAACAAGCCTTATTCCACAGCGAGAAGTGTGTAAATAAAATAGGTCGAACTATGTGCTTTCGAGGACTGGTGAAAATCCCTTGTGTTTAGATAAATATATTTGTTAACTGATTGTTTACAAATGAGTTGCAGGAACAGTGATATGTATATTATTACGGCGTTGTGCTAGGGAGATCCCGGTTCTTTACAAAGTGTGTAGCAGTTACTTGTTTGGTTTATTAATTACGCATGCAAGGCAGGAAGTTTGTCAGTCATTACATCGACATGCTAGACGCGGTAAATAATGATAAGGTAGATCTTATTATTATAGAAGTGTAATGTGCTTCGTGACATTAGAATTGTAACTCAGTGGTTCTATCAGTGGTGGTGATTTTTCGAGGAATCAAGGTGAGATCGGCCGTGGTGTATTTGCTGTGTGAAAATAGCAGTGTTATTCCGCGTAAGCAGAATGGTGTTACATCGGTAGGATAACAGTGATAGGAAGTATTTATGATACTATTGTTACTGCTTGTGTGCATGTCCGTCCGCTGGAATGACCGTGCGTGTTCCATCTTACGCTTGTCAAGGCAGCCGACTGGGAGGTAGGCCGGTACGCCCAACCCGTTAGGTTACAGGTCCGACCCAAAGCGATCGTGCATATCCGATGGTTGAACATACCCGATCGAGGGTGATGCGGCACTCCGTAATTCGAGGCCGTTGTGTCTAGATAAATCTAGGATTTGAACCTAACCCGTTTCTGTCTCTAATATTCTACTCTTCTGGAAACCTGACTCTGTTCATGGAGTACTGGGAATACTGCCGTGAAGTAGTAGTAGATGAGGGGAATAATCCCCCCCCCCCCAAAAAAAAAGGTGGAGCCAGAGTTTGGTAGTGGAGTCTGGAGGCTTGCTACATTGGATGACGTGACTTAAGTCGTCACGGGACAAAGTACACGGGACCCACAGTAGCTGTGGGAAAGTGTAATGGTGGATGGCCACCAAAGCTGTGCTCGACCGGCACAGGTATGACTGACCTGGAAGATATTCCGTGAATAAAAGGGCAACTCAGGATCTGGGACAGGGATCCCAGAACTGACACTATGGCTGTGATATGAGTTTGTTATTTAAGTGTAACAATTCATGAGTTCTCCTTAGTTAATACTATAGTAATGAATTATCAGGAGTATAATTTATTATAGTCATATAGTTATTAATGTGTGTAATTGATCAGTCCATGTGTTAACGGATTGGTGAATTGATGAGTCTGTCAGGAAGGAGATGTCCGGCTGGACACCTTCTCGATAAAGTAATCACTACACTGAAAGGGAAGTAAGTGTATATGTTGATTGATGATGGAAGATGAAACCGGATTGGACTGGCACCAGGTGGAAGATGCTTTGACAGAGTTATACAGGCGACTCTGGTGCTAGGGGCTATTTGTAGTCCAGAAGTGTTACTTGACTGAACAGGTGTGCTATTGCTTTCTCTAACATCATTATGCCTATACATTATGGGTACAAGTAGATCTATGATGTGATGATTTCATACTCAAGGTGGTATACCTGAGGAATGACTGAGAGGCAGGGGACATGGTGGAGATGCTGTTAGTCTTTGTTGTAGTTGAGTACCCACACCAACCTCTCCGTGTTTCAGGATCTGTTATTGCTATACTGAAGAAAATTCGAGAGCTTCACCATGAGCTCTATGGGCCCGCTCATTCCAGTGCCTATCAAGAAGTTGATTGAGGCCATACTGGGAGTGGTCTTCTGATTCTGCGAGATCAATGTTGGAAAGGGCTGAGTGCTGAATAGGTCGGTAGGTCTAGGTTAAAACCTCCGCCAAGAGTCCGACGTGTGTCATCCGATCCCGAGAGGATCCAACACTGAAACGTCTGGTGATTCTAGCCAGTGAAGCACTGGTGAAATTCAAACTCAGTGTACACCTTGGTGATTGCAAGGTCATGAACTTTCAAGTTGAGCCAAGTGATCATTGTTACCGGTCACCCTGGCCTGTGTGCTATGCTTCCGGCCCGGCTGGGTTGTCATGTGACACCGTGTATAATTTTATGCTTGAATAGTGTATTTACATTGGTTTACCTTTATGAAGCCAACACGTGGTCCAGTGACCTAAGACATTGATTACCTAAGTGGTGGGAACACCAGAGTGACATGTTTGTTGAGGTAGGGATCTACCTCATTTCAACGTTGTGAACTGTTGACAGTGTATGCTAGGTTGTGATTGATACCCATCGATTAGTTTAATTACATGAGACTGTGTGAAGATCTATTGGTCCAAGGACATGGAAATAAGGTGAAGTGTTATAGTCACCTGATAGACTTTGCCAGTGACGTTTTGTGTTCACATGAAGCAAGCGCTCATGTTGTAGGTGACATATCAGTGTGTGGGTCACTTATGAGATAGAAGAGTGACCAGGCTTTTGTGTATTTTGATACGGTGCTACATGTACATTTTCTGCAAGTGGGAGACCGCTAATATTCTAGGGTCGGCCCAGACTTCATCAGGAGTGTGACGAGCGAAATAGTACGACAGCAAGGAAGGATCCTTGTTCATCGGTGCAGTGTCAGTCAGGCAGTGGTATTGCGCTTGATCAGCCCGTGATTGGTTCTCTGTGTGAAGAGGGAACTTTGGAGAGGCAGTAGACCTTGGAGTTCCGGTTCACCGGAGCAGCCTGGGTGAGTCGCTACCACGACTGGACAACCACACGAGCTATCGTCCGCCTCCATGATGAAGAATCCTCATCTGCATATGTGCTCTTGTACATAGTACCTTCTAGTCTGGCTTTCAGCCATCCTTCTCTGTGTTGTGGTTGACTTAGTTCAGAATTAAATTTTTTGTTTTCTTAGCTATGACTTTGTGCAGTGATATGACTGGTGTCTGGTCCGAGCCCCCTTGGGGTAGGGAACCCTAGGTGAGGGAGGGGAGGTCCAGCTGTCCCGGCTTGTGTGGGGCCTGGTAGATGACGAGTGCTATTGAGGTGGTTGGAGCAAAGGCTGGGGATAGTATCTATCGTGGCAAACCAGTCCAAGCCCCGGCGGTCTTGTCATAAGATAGAGTGGGGGCTCGTCCGGGATCTTCTCTTTGTTCTGACATCTCGTAGGATTAGGTTATAGTGTCATCTGTCCTATACCTATTGTCTACTTGACGAGTAGGGCTACTGATACCTTTCTCTTCGACGTGGACAGACATTTAGTTAAGTTAGTATAGATACATAGTTACAGTGTTGGTTGGAGTACAGTTAGCATTGTGATTGGGTATTGCATATCTATACTGATCCGAAGTTACACTAAGCATGGCTACTCGTACTTTAGATTTAGCTAAGGTGCGGGCATCTGCAACTGAGATGGGATTGGAAGGTGAGGAGTTTAAAGCCTATGTACTGGAAGTAGAGAGAAACTTCAGAGCAGAAGAGAGGGAGCGAAGAAAGTCAGAAATTGAGCTTGAAGCTCGAAAGTTAGCACTTGAAGAGCAAAAGTTGGTGGCAGACCAACAGGCACAAAAACTTGCAGCTGACCTAGAGTCTAAGAAATTAGAAGCTAGGAAATTGGAAATGGAACATGAGTTCCGTATGAAGCAACTTGAGGTAGAGGCTAAATCTGTTGGTGATTCTGAGGGAGCAGTGGGTGGAGTAGCTTTACCTAGCTCATCAGCAGCCAGCAGACCAGCTTACCATGCTATGAAATGGCCGTTTCCACCATTTGAACCGGACCAAGAGAAGATAGATCAATTCTTAGAGAAGTTCGAGGCAAGGTGTAAAGCTATGGGCTTAGAGCCTGAGCGTTGGAATCTTAAGCTTTCACAAGGACTCCGTGGCACCGCGTACGAAGTGTATGCGCGTCTTCCCCCAGGGATGGAAAATGATTATCCAACCCTGAAATCGGCTCTTTTGAAAAGATTCGAAATGACAGCCCATGCTTACAGGCGGAGGTTCAGAACTTCCAAGAGAGAACCAGGTGAGATGTTCTCGGCCTATAGTGTGAGGCTGAACTCATACCTGTTGAAATGGATGGCGTTGGCCAATTTCAAAGAGGATTATGAGAGTCTGAGAGAGTTGATGGTGGTGGATCAAATGAAAATGCAGATGTCCAAGCCTTTAAGGAATTTCTGAGGGGAAAATGGGGCGGAAAGGCTAGACATAGTAAATAAGTTAGCTGAAAGGTATGTGGAAGTCTATGGTGAGACTGGGGATTCCAGTCAGACTGATTCACAGAAAAGGCAGAAGGGGCTTGATCAGAAGCCCAAGACCAAAGGTCCCAAAGAATCATCCAATATAGCAGAACCTGTGGTAAAAGACTCTGGTAAGAAACCCGATAAGTAAAGCCCTCTCGCCTCCCCAAAACGGAAGGGGAGTAAGAGGTGGTGTAACTACTGTAATTCTCCTTCCCATAATACTGTAGATTGTATGAGGAAGCCAAAGGACTTGCACTTTGCGTGTCTCGCCTCTAATAGGGGTAGACCTAGCGAGACCACATCTAAGGGTCGGGAGAAACCAAAGTCTGAGAAATCACCTGTGGTCGAAACGATAGAGGTGAATGGGAAGCAGGTGGAATGTCTATGCGATACAGGATTGCAGTTTGAAGCTGTAATCTCATCCCACCTTGTGAGCGCAGGGCAGCACACCGGCGAGACAAGAGAATTCCAGCTGGCCATGAGGAGCTCCGTAGCTATACACTTACCGATTGCTCGGATTGACATTCGGTGCAAGTATGTTACTGGTAGCATCAAGGCGGCTGTGCTGCCTGATCCTATTTACCCTTTGATCCTCGGTCGTCCACATGTATTCCTGGGGGACCCCAGGGAACATTGTCTAGTGAGCGCTAGGCAGGCCAGGGCTAAGGATGGAGAAAGGCAGTGTGGTAAGTTGGTAGACCATTCTCTTGCGAGGTTAGTGAGCAGTGCTCAAAGTAGTGACCAGACTTTGCGTCCTTACTTACTGGAAGTGTCCCAAAGCTCTGACCCGCCAACTCCGGGTCAGTTCTATGTAGAAAACCGGTTGCTTTATCGTAGAGCCGGGCAAGGGGATAGCCAGTACGGTCAGATGGTAGTCCCTACTGACTACAGATCCCGCTTGATACATAGAGTGCATACCTTATCCTTAACCGGACATAAGGATGTGGGGACAACAGTCCAGTGTCTTTCCAGCCACTACCACTGGCCTGGAATGACAGGCGACGTGCGGAGATATATTCGGTCGTGCCCAACGTGTTGTATGGCAGCACCAAAGCACAGGACCAGAAACGGTTTATCTCTGCAGATTTGAGATAGGGTTCTCGCGCGTCTCCCAATCGAGGGGGCGGAATTCGAACTCGGATGGCAGGGCCCTTTTCCTGTGGAACGGATAATGTCCCGATCCACGTATGAGGTGAAGGTCCGCGGGGAATTGCGTAAGTTCCATTGTACTCTCCTTCAGAATTTGGAGAGGTCCGAGGTAGTTTCTCCAGAAGATAGTGCGACTACCATCGCGCTAGAATCGGTTCTGGGTCCAGACGAGGGCGAGGAAGACTCAGTCCTACGCAGTACATCCTTGGGGAGGGTCTGCGGTCTCCTGAGCGTTCAACCGTAAATAGGGCGAACAGGCTCCGTCGGGAAGAGGCCCATGGTGTTAAGCACACAGGGAATCGAGGTCGGACAGCCGAAGTCACATCTGGCACGACGGGATCGTCGGGTGACTCGATACGCCGACAGGCTCACTGTCCTTACTCGCGGGAGAGAAGGCAGGAGCAAGGGTACTCCAGACGAACCTGGAGTAAGTGACCATTCATTTCGGTCGACATCCGCGAACAGTCCACGAGGGTGATGCCGAGTCGGGATAGGAAAAATCCTATTGTCGGAAGGGACGAACGAACCTTCAGTAAAGTAACCGATGGCCTACACCAGGTGGATGCGGAACAGTCCAGTGTAGAGGACAGATCCTGTAAGCCAATCACCAGACCGTTACGTTTCGGGCCTAATCGCTGGAGATAACGTATGTTTGAGGGGTTGGTTGGTGAGCCAGCATTCATACCAGTTTACGGTAGAATACATCCCAGGGAAAGAGAATGTCGGAGCTGACTTCCTTTCCCGACATCCAATCTCGATAGAGTAGAGGTTCAGAGTTCAGACCGATCTTTGTCTAGTGAGTTCGACCGGGTCGACCATCTTAAGTGGGAGCCTATGTGACGAAACGCCTACAGATCGGCAGATCTCTGCATAATATCCCATTGAAGGGAGTGCGATGCGTTGGTCTCCCTTGAATTAAATATCAATTAATAGGGGATTTCCCATCTGAAGTAGTGCGTGGCGGCGCTATTCTAGTTATTTATAGAGAAATCTAGAATGTTCCCCCAAGTGCGTACGTGACCGAGATCTCTAGGTTCACGAGTGCTTCATGCAGCACGGTTTGGTAGAACTTGTCGTGAATCTGGTTTTCTCCATGGATTATGGAATTCACGCGGCCCGTGTAGGCAAGTGGAAGGCGCACTGAGTTAGTCGTGAACAGTCGCCAGCCAGACCTCAGCGTAGGACAGATCACAGCCACAGGGCTGCTGTAATTTTGATGTCAATGTGCGCGGCCAGAGCGGACATCTGCAGTCGAGTTTGTGATTGATAAATCACAGGTTAGTTGAATAATTATTCTATTGTTTAACTGTTGTCTTTATGTTGGGCCGACCTCCCCGAACGAATTAATTGCCGTCGGAAATGAGTAGTCGCGTAGCGTTACAATTTACAGCTGGCTGTCTGCATAGTTAATTAGCCTTTACCGATCAGCGACGTAATGTGTTACCTGACGGAACAAGCCTTATTCCACAGCGAGAAGTGTGTAAATAAAATAGGTCGAACTATGTGCTTTCGAGGACTGGTGAAAATCCCTTGTGTTTAGATAAATATATTTGTTAACTGATTGTTTACAAATGAGTTGCAGGGACAGTGATATGTATATTATTACGGCGTTGTGCTAGGGAGATCCCGGTTCTTTACAAAGTGTGTAGCAGTTACTTGTTTGGTTTATTAACTACGCATGCAAGGCAGGAGGTTTGTCAGTCATTACATCGACATGCTAGACGCGGTAAATAATGATAAGGTAGATCTTATTATTATAGAAGTGTAATGTGCTTCGTGACATTAGAATTGTAACTCAGTGGTTCTATCAGTGGTGGTGATTTTTCGAGGAATCAAGGTGAGATCGGCCGTGGTGTATTTGCTGTGTGAAAATAGCAGTGTTATTCCGCGTAAGCAGAATGGTGTTACATCGGTAGGATAACAGTGATAGGAAGTATTTATGATACTATTGTTACTGCTTGTGTGCATGTCCGTCCGCTGGAATGACCGTGCGTGTTCCATCTTACGTTTGTCAAGGCAGCCGACTGGGAGGTAGGCCGGTACGCCCAACCCGTTAGGTTACAGGTCCGACCCAAAGCGATCGTGCATATCCGATGGTTGAACATACCCGATCAAGGGTGATGCGGCACTCCGTAATTCGAGGCCGTTGTGTCTAGATAAATCTAGGATTTGAACCTAACCCGTTTCTGTCTCTAATATTCTACTCTTCTGGAAACCTGACTCTGTTCATGGAGTACTGGGAATACTGCCGTGAAGTAGTAGTAGATGAGGGGAATAATCCACCCCCCCCCCCCACCAAAAAAAAAAGGTGGAGCCAGAGTTTGGTAGGCTTGCTACATTGGATGACGTGACTTAAGTCGTCACGGGACAAAGTACACGGGACCCACAGTAGCTGTGGGAAAGTGTAATGGTGGATGGCCACCAAAGCTGTGCTCGACCGGAACAGGTATGACTGACCTGGAAGATAGTCCGTGAATAAAAGGGCAACTCAGGATCTGGGACAGGGATCCCAGAACTGACACTATGGCTGTGATATGAGTTTGTTATTTAAGTGTAACAATTCATGAGTTCTCCTTAGTTAATACTATAGTAATGAATTATCAGGAGTATAATTTATTATAGTCATATAGTTATTAATGTGTGTAATTGATCAGTCCATGGGTTAACGGATTGGTGAATTGATGAGTCTGTCAGGAAGGAGATGTCCGGCTGGACACCTTCTCGATAAAGTAATCACTACACTGAAAGGGAAGTAAGTGTATATGTTGATTGATGATGGAAGATGAAACCGGATTGGACTGGCACCAGGTGGAAGATGCTTTGACAGAGTTATACAGGCGACTCTGGTGCTAGGGGCTATTTGTAGTCCAGAAGTGTTACTTGACTGAACAGGTGTGCTATTGCTTTCTCTAAGATCATTATGCCTATACATTATGGGTACAAGTAGATCTATGATGTGATGATTTCATACTCAGGGTGGTATACCTGAGGAATGACTGAGAGGCAGGGGACATGGTGGAGATGCTGTTAGTCTTTGTTGTAGTTGAGTACTCACACCAACCTCTCCGTGTTTCAGGATCTGTTATTGCTATACTGAAGAAAATTCGAGAGCTTCACCATGAGCTCTATGGGCCCACTCATTCCAGTGCCTATCAAGAAGTTGATTGAGGCCATACTGGGAGTGGTCTTCTGATTCTGCGAGATCAATGTTGGAAGGAGCTGAGTGCTGAATATGTCGGTAGGTCTAGGTTAGGACCTCCGCCAAGAGTCCGACGAGTGTCATCCGATCCCGAGAGGATCCAACACTGAAACGTCTGGTGATTCTAGCCAGTGAAGCACTGGTGAAATTCAAACTCAGTGTAAACCTTGGTGATTGCAAGGTCATGAACTTTCAAGTTGAGCCAAGTGATCATTGTTACCGGTCACCCTGGCTTGTGTGCTATGCTTCCGGTCCGGCTGGGTTGTCATGTGACACCGTGTATAATTTTATGCTTGAATAGTTTATTTACATTGGTTTACCTTTATGAAGCCAACACGTGGTCCAGTGACCTAAGACATTGATTACCTAAGTGGTGGGAACACCAGAGTGACATGTTTGTTGAGGTAGGGATCTACCTCATTCCAACGTGGTGAACTGTTGACAGTGTATGCTAGGTTGTGATTGATACCCATCGATTAGTTTAATTACATGAGACTGTGTGAAGATATATTGGTCCAAGGACATGGAAATAAGGTGAAGTGTTATAGTCACCTGATAGACTTTGCCAGTGACGTTTTGTGTTCATGTGAAGCAACCGCTCATGTTGTAGGTGACATATCAGTGTGTGGGTCACTTATGAGATAGAAGAGTGACCAGGCTCTTGTGTATTTTGATACGGTGCTACATGTACATTTTCTGCAAGTGGGAGACCGCTAATATTCTAGGGTCGGCCCAGACTTCATCAGGAGTGTGACGAGCGAAATAGTACGACAGCAAGGAAGGATCCTTGTTCATCGGTGCAGTGTCAGTCAGGCAGTGGTACTGCGCTTGATCAGCCCGTGATTGGTTCTCTGTGTGAAGAGGGAACTTTGGAGAGGCAGTAGACCTTGGAGTTCCGGTTCACTGGAGGAGCTTGGGTGAGTCGCTACCACGACTGGACAACCGCACGAGCTATCGTCCGCCTCCATGATGAAGAATCCCCATCTGCATATGTGCTCTTGTACATAGTACCTTCTAGTCTGGCTTTCAGCCATCCTTCTCTGTGTTGTGGTTGACTTAGTTCAGAATTAAATTTTTTGTTTTCTTAGCTATGACTTTGTGCAGTGATATGACTGGTGTCTGGTCCAAGCCCCCTTGGGGTAGGGAACCCTAGGTGAGGGAGGGGAGGTTTAGCTGTCCCGGCTTGTGTGGGGCCTGGTAGATGAAGAATGCTATTGAGGTGGTTGGAGCAAAGGCTGGGGATAGTATCTATCGTGGCAAACCAGTCCAATCCCCGGCGGTCTTGTCACAGTACTAGCCCCCACCCTCTTTGGGATATACTTTTCACTTCTACTGAAATATGCCTTTCGTGATCAGGATGACGGTATATACATTCACTCACGCTCAGATGGTGGCCTCTATAATGCTCAGAGATTGAAGGCCAAGACCAAAATTAGCAGGGTACTAATCAGAGAGTTGCTTTTTGCGGATGATGCTGCGATTACGACCAATTCTGAGGAAGAATTACAACATCTACTATCTGCATTCTCCAATGCTTGTTCTGAATCTGGTTTAACAATTAACAAAAAGAAGACACAGATTATGTCACAAGGTGCACATGGTGTACCATCAATCTTTATTGACGACGCCGAACTGGAGATAGTAGACCATTTTACATATCTAGGTTCAGAGGTAAATAGCTAATTATCTCTCGATCAGGAAATCAACATCAGGATTGGCAAGGCAGCAACAACAACGAACATGTTAGCAAAAAGAGTCTGGGAGAACAGGAAGCTTACTGCCAAAACAAAAGTCCTCGTCTACCAAGCCTGTGTCCTTAGTACTCTTCTTTATGGCAGTGAAACCTGGACAACTTACTCACGCCAAGAGAAACTTTTAAACAGCTTTCAAATGCGGTGTCTGAGAAGAATACTTGGTATTAAGTGGCAAGACAAAATCACAAATACTGAAGTATTGGAAAGATCAGGTTGTGTGACGGTGTATTCCATGCTCAGTCTTCGTAGACTTAGATGGATAGGACACGTTAGGAGGATGGATGATGGTAGAATACCAAAGGACATCTTTTTTGGTGAATTACAGACGAGTAGGAGATCTCAGTGTCGGCCTCTACTACGATACAAAGATGTGTGTAAGCGGGACATGATTGATACAGGCATTGATAATGCACATTGGGAGCACGTCGCCGCTGAACGTGTTGCATGGAGGGCAACTATCAGAAATGGAATAAAGACAAAGGAGAAAATGATTGCAGATAAAGCACACACCGAGCGTGAGAGACTTAAGATGGTGCAACATGGTGGAAATGACCATGTTTTCACATGCACCTACTGTGGGCAAACATTTGCAGCAAGAATTGGCCTTACCAGCCACACTCGCCACCGCCATGGATCGAAGTTATTAAGCCTTTTTGAAGCACAATGTACCAAACTATCGTCTGTCAAGACGGAAAGGTGTCAATGAAGATATAAATGCTAATAATATTGTATTCAATGACACTATGGATAAATTATTCATGGAGCACTGTGCGTCAGTGATAGCTTGAACTAGCCAATAACATCACTTGGATTTAAACCGTGGGCGGCGCTACAATGTTTCCGTGTTTGTTGAGACGTAATATTATGTAATCATGTCTATCGAGGAGGAAATTTCTGTGCTGGAGTTAGCGGGAGAAAGGGGGCGAAGTGGATTACAAGAAACTACACACTCAACAAAGAGCGGACAGTGAAAAGCAAACTTAAGAACTGATTTAGCTCGCCATCGCTGTCTGTGAAATGTATGGATGACGGTAAATGCATCTCTATCACATTCAACAATACAATACATTACGAGGCATTTCGAACATGCCTGATCAATTATTACCATGAAGCCAAAGTTGATTATAGAAAAGACCGACACCCCTCTGCTGTGTGTCCACCGTGACGAGGTAGAGGGGCTTGCGCGTCCCAATGACCCCAAGAGCTATGCCGACGGTAGCACAGCTACTGGCAGGGCCACCCATGTCGGACAGGTCAAGGGAAAGGGACCAGACGAAGAGACACAGAAACCTGCTGCCTTGTAAGTAGACTGGGGACAGTCAAAGGCTAGGGAAAGCACCCCGAATACATGCTTGTCGAAATCGGATGTACTGAGCCACAGGCTTGACAAAGCAGTGCAACGTAAAACCTGCTGCATTGTAGGTAGACTGGGGACAGTCAAAGGCCAGGGAAAGCATCCCGAATAAATGCTTGTCGAAATCGGATGTACTGAGCCACAGGCTTGACAAAGCAGTGCAACGTAATTTAATACATGATGTCACAAATCAAAATTAATCGTTATGGTACTAATCCCGTGAAGTCCCATCAGGCGGCGATAGTACCGGGCCCCCTGCCTCGAGGGGGTCCACCCATGACTACTGGTGGTCACCTTCCCCTGTGCTGTGGAGTCAAGGCACAGAGGAGTAGGTTAAGAGCTATTGACCAAATACCCCGGACACTCAACATACTACAGTGGAATGCCGAAGGAGTTTACAAGAAGAAAGACTCCCTAACACAGCGTCTTCATAAAGATAGAATAGATGTGGCATGCATTCAAGAGACACACCTCAACGCCAATCACAAATTCTCAGTCAGAGGATATCAGGCCACACGTTTCGACCGCGAAGGACACAAAGGAGGTGTTCTAATACTTACACGAAATACAATACCTTGCAGCGAAGTATCTGTGATCTCTGACAACCAAACGGAAATTATAGGTGTTGATATAATGATAAAGGACATGAAAATAAGAATCTACAATCTTTATAGCCCAGCAGATAAGGACCTTACACTCTCAAACATGAAAATAACTGACACAAACTGCATTATTGTTGGATACTTTAATAGCCGTTCAGAAAGATGGGGATACCCAGATACTGACAAAAGAGGAGATGAATTGGAGGACTGGGAAATAGACTCAAATCTCCATCTACTCAACAAAGCGGATGACACACCGAGCTTCTACTCCAGAAGATGGCTTACCACTTCTACTCCAGACTTAGCTTTCTGCACAGGAGACATCCTCCACAAAATCGATCGCCATGTGCTGGACCAATTAGCAGGTAGTGACCACAGTCCAATCAAGCTTGTAATGAATATGGAGTATGTTCCACAGGAGCAAAAGCCCTTGCCCCGCTGGAATTACAAACGAGCAGATTGGGACAGATTTGCCATACTAACAGACACATATTGTGAAAACATAAAGCAAATGGTGGAAAGTCTAAACAGAGCGATAATACAGGCAGCCACTGAGTCCATTCCAAGAGGAGCGAGGAAAAATTACAAACCATACTGGACTGAAGAACTACAAAGATTGGAGGACAAAGTTGAAGATGCCAGGAAGACAGCAGAGAGAGAGAACAAACAATTGAAGCGAACATCTCTCTCAAAGCCATCTCAGCAAAATATAAAAGAACAGTAAATCAAACAACAAGAGATTGTTGGAGGGCAAAAACAGAAAACCTGAATTTTGACTGGGATGGAAACAAACTATGGAAACTAGTGAAAGCCATGAACAATGAAGGACCTAGAAACAAACAAATAACAATTAAACAAGGAAATTCCTTGCTTACAGGAAAAAAGGCTGCAAATGCACTAATGGACCACTATGCAAATGCAAACCACATTGATATTACAACCGAACAGAAGAAAGCAATCAAAGACAAACAGATACATCATAGAAATACAGAGACAGCAGCAGAATATATGATGACATAACAATGGAAGAAATGGAACAGGCAATGAATACCCTAAAAAAGAAGAAATCACCAGGAAAGGATGAAATCACAAATGAAATGCTAATAGGACTAGGCACCAAGGCAAAGAAGAAACTACAAGCAGTCCTAAATAACAACTGGAAGAGGGGAATAGTCCCACAGGCATGGAAGGAAGCTATACTAATACCAGTTCCAAAGAAAGGAAACGACCTGGAAGAACCAAATAGCTATCGACCTATCAGTCTACTTAGCTGTGTAGGAAAATTAATGGAACGCATTATCAATGGCAGGCTAACATGGCACCTGGAAGAAAACAAACTCTTAACACCACACCAAGCAGGATTCAGAAAGTACAGATCCACTGAAGATCAAATAACCTATACAGCTCAGGAAATAGAGGATGCCTTCCAAGAGAAAAAGCACACACTAGCAGTCTGGATAGATTTATAAAAAGCATTTGATAAAGTATGGAAGGAAGGACTGAAAGTAAAACTGCAAAAAATGCATGTTTGTGGAAAAATTTGTAAATGGATCAGCCACTACCTTGAGAACAGAACTGCCAGGACAAAAGTACAAGGACAAACAAGCAAAATGATGCTGTTGGAGCAAGGGGTCCCCCAAGGAGGAGTTCTTTCACCAACATTATCCCTAGCATATATAAATGACATCACAGAAAATCTTCCAGCCAGATTACACATCCTCCTTTGCAGATGACCTAGCCATATGGACATCTGAAGAATATATTAGTACAGCTAACAGCAGAATACAGCAAGCCTTATTAGCGCCAGAGGACTGGTCAAAATCATGGCTAGTGAAGATAAGTGAGGAGAAAACAACATGCACAGTGTTCTCCCTCTCAAATAAAACTCAGCAACCTAAGCTGGTATTGAATGGAAAAATATTGCGCCATGAAGAAAATCCAAACTATCTAGGAGTCACCTTTGATCGTCGCCTGACATGGAAGACGCAGGTTGAGAAAAATCGAACAAGAGCAAGGCAGAGAATGGCAATCATGAAAAAGCTTGCTGGTACAACGTGGGGAGCAGATGAGAAAGTTCTCAAGAAGTTATATACTGGACGGGTGAGGCCAGTACTAGAATATGGCATTGCAGCTTGGGCAACAGCAGCTAAGTCAAACTTTAACAAAATAAGTAGAGTCCAAAACCAAGGAATGCGAATCATAACTGGAAGCCTGAAGACAACGCCTATTAATGCACAAGAAAAGATCACTTGTTTACAACCAATGCAGGACAGAAGAGATAGCAGAGCCCAGCAACAAGCAGACACATTTATAAGATTGACAGGCCACCCTATGTATAACAGGTTTAATGGTTTTGGAAAAGGAAGACTGAAGCGTAGCAACTTTGTAGAAACTGCAAAACGAAAGATTAGGGCAGATCCCATACTTAACATATCAAAAGTCAAGCCCATTTACAATGCACACAACTTCCCAGCTTGGAGACAGCAGCAACTGCCTGAGATGATAGAAAACATTCCTGGTCTTTAGAAAAAGAACACTCAGAATGAATCCGAAAGAAGAAAAATAACCCTCAACTACATAATAGAACATTACCCAAGCAGCAATTGGACCAATGCATATACAGATGGATCAGCCAAAGATTCAATTAAAAATTGAGGAGGAGGAATTCTCCTTAATTTAAAAAATGGAGTGATAAAAACACAGTCAGTGGCAACTGGGAAATTTTCAAGTAACTTCAAAGCGGAGGTAGAGGTTTTGAAAACTTCAGCAGAAATGCTCTTGATGGAGGAAAATAAAGAGAAGAAATAGCTATCTTCACAGATGCAAAGTCAGCTGTCTCAATACTGAAGAGCAAAAACAGCACAGAACTAGCTGACCTAAGAGCAGCACTCCATGGTCTATGCCAGAAATTAAAAAAAAGTTGTAATACAGTGGATCCCATCACATTGCAGTATACCTGGAAATGAAGAGACTGACAGACTAGCAAAATAGGGTGGACGATTACCACAGCCTGACATAGACATAACCTATAATGAGGCAAAAAGGTTTATAAAAAGCACTTATAGACCCAAATGGGAATCAAAGCATCCAGGCCACCAGAAGGATGATGCATATTACAAACTCGACCGAAGAGAACAAGTAGCAATCTTCAGACTCCGCACAGGACATAACAGGCTGAAACACCACCTGTTCAATAAACTAAAGATAGGAGATACCGATGAATGTAATTGTGGAACTGGTAAAATGACAGCTAAACATTTGCTGCAGGAGTGTCCAATATATGCAGAACAGAGAAAGATATTTTGGCCCACGCCTGCTTCATTTGAGGACAAGCTCTATGGAGATATCAACAAGCTCAAGTTGACTACAGCTTACTTTAACTACATTCAGGTAGGTGCATGAAGATGTATTTAGACTGCCACACTTCATACCACAGGTATGTCGGTTACAAAAGTGTCCCAAAGGCATGAAATGGAATATTGCTTGGATAGCACATCCATTACGTGGAAAGTCCGAATCAAAAGCTCACTGTGTGGGCTTCGTAAATGGTGGAAAAAGTGTCATAGTGACACGAAATGGAATATTGCTTGGATAGCAAATCCATTATGTGGAAAGTCTTAATCGAAAGCTCACTGTGTGGATGTCATCTGCAGACTGCATTCTTCTGGAGGAACAGCCTATGGTGAACGGAAGGCCCAATATACGGAAGTGAGGCTAAGCACCATGTGCAGGACGTGACGATTCCTTGGGTGAGCCCAGTACCAGAGCGCTGTGTGATGGCTCTGCAAGTATGGAAGCCTCCTTGGATGGCGGGGAATGCCCATGGTCCGCCCCTGCCTTCCCTTGAGGGTTGACCAGGATGTCTTTGGCTGTTCTATATGGGCCAGCTAGGATGGGGGATAACACCACAAAAGTGAGATTCAAACGTCCTAAGAAACCCCGGGAAGGTTAACCCGGTCAACAAATGCCCGCAGAAGTCGGATGTGTCGGCCTAACGGCGCAAGAACGCAGCTCTGCTGTAAACAGGCACAACGCAGTCACATCCAAAAAAATCCGGATGAACGCAGAAGAAGAAGAAGAAAAGACCTACAAGGAACGGAGGTGGAAGTCAAAATAGCATCTCCCCTACACACGTTACATCTGTACCACACGCAGAATAAAATTTTAATACAAGGAGCAAACGCCGTCATGTCTGAGTGGCTCGCGACACAATTTGTCGAAATTGAACAGGCGGCACTGAAACTGACAAGTGACTCGCTAAACACACCTGCCGATTTCAGCACGCTAGTGTCTGCCATAAAACCAACACAGCCGACAGCGGTCACGCTATTGTCAGACAGAACCATAAAATCAACACAGCCTGCAGCGGCAGTCGTTACAGCATCAGGCGATAGTATCAACATACTTCAACATGCCACGACTCAACACAGCAGCAGCTCGAACGCAGCTTCTTCTAACCAACCAGTGTTGCTAGCCATTGAATACCCGATGAGGCGCCTAGGGGACAGTATACAAGCAAATGAAAACAATTCAAACCAAATTGAGGTTGCACCATCATCGGTACTAGATGAAAGCCCAGCTACAAATCAACACTCATGCCGTTGTCAGCAGCACATTGAAAGGTTAGAGGCAAGTTTGAAGGTACTTCTAGACGCCGCCTCTGACAACACAGAGAAGATCGCCAGTATCACTAATGACTATATCAACCTCAAGTCAGAGGTCGCTCTCCTGAGAGAGGAAAATGGTATACTGAAACACACTATTGAGACTTTACAACACGCGCCCACTATTGATCAGGGAGCACAGGCTTACAGCTTCGAAACAACACAACAATCCCTGGGAGCGCCAACTATACAGCCAACGAATACACATCAACAAACAGACAAAGCCATTGAACAGGACTCGACATTTCCCATAGAAGTAAAAGTCAGCAATCGATTTGAACTACCAAAAGAGCAATCGGTAAACGACAGTCAGTACGACGAAACATTGCTGACAGACAACCCGCCTACTCAAGAAATGGCTGGTAACCTGCAAGAAGGCAGTCCACAGCCGGATAATTATCAATGGCAGAAACAACGTGCAAGACGTACCAGAAGCCAACACATACAGAGACTACCAACTGACTGCACCCACTTGATAATTGGCGACTCCTTGATGAAAGGCATATACAGTGATCGTATGTCCTCATCACACGCCGATATAGCTACAACAATTCCACTTCCAGGTGCAGGGTTAGACAGTCTAACAAACAGTATACGTAGAATGGAAATCAACGAAAGCGTGAAGAGGATTACAATACATATAGGATTTAATGACACTATGAGAAACCAAAATATCACCATTTCTCAGTTACGAAAACTACTAGACTTATTACGCCATAATTTTCCAAATTCTAAAGTGTTTTTCTCTTCCATCATACCACCAAGTTATGGCATATCGATATATGAAGCCCATAGTCGGGCACTCTCACGAAGTTTATACTTCACCTCGACACCGCAAGGTACAAGGGGAACATGATGAGATAAGATGAGATGAGACTTCGTCATCAATTGTGGCAGCTTGTGACATATTGTTGCCAAGATAGGTGCATTTGTCCACAACACTTAGTCTATGACCATTCACTTTGATATTCGGCACAGTGTGATTATTTACTGGAGCTGGCTGGTACATAACTACAGTCTTCTCCAAGTTGATATTGAGCCCAAAGGTGGCACAGGCATGTGAAAAAGCTGTAACATTATGTTGCATGTCCGCCTCTGAGTTGGCGTATAGAGCGCAATCATCAGCAAACAGGAGCTCTCTGACGGTGTCGCTGTAAATTTTGGTTTTAGCTTTCAGCCGTCTGATATTGAATAACTTTCCATCCATACGGTAGTTGATGTCTATTCCAATGTCGTCGTTCTTGAAGGCATTCATCAACATGGCTGAAAACATGAGGCTGAACAGTGTTGGTGCCAGGACACATTCTTGCTTCACTCCATTGGTGACAGAAAAGGGTTCAGACAGTTCACCATTTTCCTGTACTCTTGCCTGCATACCATCATGAAATAGCCGCACTATTTGGACAAACTTTCGCGGACAGCCATATTTTGCCATGATCTTCCACAGTCCTTCTCTGCTGACTGTATCAAAAGCCTTGGTAAGGTCAATGAAAGTGGTGAACATTTCGCAGTTCTGTTCCTGACATTTCTATTGCAGCTGCCTTGCAGCGAAAATCATGTCAACAGTTCCACGTTCTTTTCTGAAGCTACACTGACTCTCAGGAAGAAGACCTTGATCAAGATGGGCCGTGAGGCGATTGAGAAGAATTCTGGCGAGTATCTTCTCTGCAATTGAAAGCAAGGAGATGCCTCGGTGGTTGACACAGGATTGGCGGTTTCCTTTACGTCCCGTCCTTGGAATCTTGGGGCATGATCTCGTTCACCCATATGTTTGTAAAGACTTGGTGAAGCTGCTCTGTTAGGGCCGGCCCACCTACCTTGTATATCTCTGCTGCGATGGAGTCAGGACCAGGTGCCTTACCGCTGGAGAGTTGCTGGATGGCTTTGTTTACTTCCACTATGGTTGGCAGGTCATCAAGTGTCTCATTGGTGGGAACTTGAGGAAGGCAGTTGATGGTTTCATCATCGAAGAAGGAAGTTGCATTTAAGATGTTGCTGAAATGCTCTGCCCAGCGTTGAAGGATTTCTTTCTTATCGGTGACCAATGTTCCCCCATCTGCACTGAGGAGGGGAGCTATGCCTGGTGATGTAGGACCATAGACCACTTCAGTGAGTCGTAGAAGTTTTTCATATCATGTCTGTCAGCAAAGCCGTGAATTTCGTCAGCTTTGTTGCTCAGCCAGGAGTCCCGCATGTGCCGAAGTTTCTGCTGCACTACTCTCTGAATGTTCTTGAAGACATCTTTTTTGGATGTTGACTTCGGGTCATTCAAATGTGCCTTGAGGAGAAGATGTTTCTCGGCCAGCAATTGGTTGATGCCTTCGGAATTTTCATCAAACCACTCTTTATGCTTTCGGGGGGCTGGACCCAGGATTTCCATAGCAGTGTTGTAAATTATGTCCTTTAGGGCTCTCCACTCTGTTTCTGTATCCTGTGTAGCAGCAGCATTGGGCTTGAGGCGGTCTTCCAGCATATTTTCAAACGACTGCTGCATTTTTTTGCTGTTTAGGCGAGTGACATGTAGTTTTTATTTTTGCATTTTTACCCCTTGAAGACGCCGTGGTGGTTTGATGTGTATGTTTATTTTCGAGACAATGAGACGATGGTCTGTCCAACATTCGGCACCACACATGCATTTTGTTACCTGAACGTCTTGTCTGTTACTTCTCCTGACGATGACATAGTCAATGAGGTGCCAGTGTTTCGAGCGAGGGTGCATCCACGATGTCCTATTTCTCATGGGGAGAAGGAAAATTGTGTTGGTAATCATGAGATCGTGTTCAGCACATGTCTGAAGGAGGAGGAGTCCATTGCTGTTACAATTTCCGACTCCGTGCTTTCCAATAATGCCACTCCAAGAGGTGTGTCCGTGCCTACTCTGGCATTGAAATCTCCAAGGAGTATAAATTTGTATCCTTTGGGAACAGATGTTAATACATTGTGCGGGTCCTCATAGAACTTGTTCTTGACATCATCTTCGCTGGTCATAGTTGGTGCGTAGACACTCACAATGGTTGCATGCTTCCTTCCATTCAGCAGGGGCAACTTAATGGTCATGAGCTTGTCGTTTATAGCCTTTGGAAATCCAGCTAATTTGCCGACCAGGGCCGACTGAATGGCAAATCCCACACCGGATTGGCGTCTTTCCTCGCTTTTCCTTCCACTCCAGAAAATATGTAGCCGGCACCTATTTCACAGATTTGGCCTTCTTCTGCAAGTCGTGTCTCACTCAAGGCTGCAATGTCGATGTTGTACCTGCCCAGCTATCTCCCAATCAGTGCTGTTCGTCTCTCTGGACCCGACGAGCCGTCTCTGTCAAGTAGGGTGCGTACATTCCAAGTTCCAATTGTTAAGGGAATATGGTTTCCTCTTTTAGCTTTTCTTGTTTTATCTTTGTTTGTATGTCGACCGCAGTTAGGGTACCCACCAACCGCGGCTAGCTGGTTAGGTAGTGATGGAGCAGACAATGTTTAGGGCACCTTTTTAGCCCCTTCCTCATACTATGGAGGTGAGCAGTGTGTTACTATAGAGGGCTGCTCAGTCCCTCAGAGGGCTGCCGAATCCCATTGCTGCTCCGGTCAGTAGAAGACGACCATATGGCCCGAGCAGCCTGTGTGCAGATCTGCGACTACGGCTGCCAGCGTACCCACGACTGCCGCTTCGTTGCTTGCCCATCGCTACAGGGCTTGAAGGTGATATATGACGTTGGATGAAGAATGACTTGCGCGATGACTTGGATTAAAGTGAGGAAGAGTTGCGCAATTCGTCGACCTAACTCTCTCGCCTGAGTCCATCTGAGTCCAGTGGCAAGACAAATCGAGACGACTGGAGACGAATACAGGTGCAGTGGATGACCAGGGCGCTCTACGTGCCTTGCCGTGCTCATTACGTCCCACAAAGCTTTGCAGGTAAACGCCGTCTTGCCCGTTGAATCAGGAATGATTTCTTCCGCGCAGTCTGCCGAATCCTGTCTTCACATGCTGGGTAGGCATACCCTTGTTTACCGCTTGATTTGACACCAAATCGGCTACCCACACCTGGTTTAGCCAGCCTCTCACAGCTGTTGCCCGGGGTCGTGGCCGCTGTCGCATGCTGTCGGCTACTAGGAGCCACAGGCGCGAGCTGGGTGTCAGGCTTGAACCAGTGGGGGGTGGGTCCTGAAAAAGACACTAGAGTCATCCTTACCAAAGGTGCTACCAATGCCTGACACCCCGTACCCCCCCCCCCCCATTAGTATACATATAGGAGCACATAAAATTAGTTTCGTTATCGTTACAATCATACTTAGGCGCACACGTCATTGCGCTTTGACATTCGTCTACAATGGTCAACCATTTATTGGCAAATACTCATACTTTGTATGGACATGCACTGGGCACTCCTTCGTAGTTTTCACTCTTGTCCCACCATCATTTCTCCATTGCTTTCAGTTTCCAGCCTTAACTTCCTCTGCTTTTTCACGTACCAATTCCACGTATTTACCTGGAATCTTCACTGAACCATTACCATCCCTACGCCTGTTCCCATGACATCAAAGACTCCCACAGCTGCCTATATAAGAATATCAACGTCAAGATTCATGTTAGTATCACACAGCCTTGTATTCTGAGATAAGTAGTATATGTTTCCATTTTCTTTTCATCGTCGTGATTGTTTTTCTCTTCATCTTTCAATTCTTCTCATCCCATTCTTGTGTCTCATTGTAGTCACTGTAGTGTCTACCCCGTGTTTATATGTTGTGTTGTGTATATTTATTTGTATGCTGATGATGCCTAGTCGATGCAATGTCATGTGTTTTCCGTAAGTGTATTCTGTAAAACTGCATTACTTTGTGTTATTTCATAAAGGTTTTTACAAAGATCTTTACCATCTTCAGCTAGTATTACTGTGTCATTTGAAAATCAAATGTTTAAAGTATAACCTGTTTATAGTATAACCTCCAACACGAATTCCTGCTCCCTCTTTGATCTTTATCATTATCACTTCGATATAGAGATTGAGAGGATAGATAGATGGGGAGAGGAGAGATCCGACGGCAAAACCACACAATTGCCTTATCCCTTGCTTTACCTGTTCATAACTCATCTTATTCCATCTTGTTACCCTTGCGGTGTTGAGGTGAAGCATAAAAAGTGGGAGAGTGCCCGTTTATGGACTTCACATATCGAGATTCCCATGGACTCTGCTATTCCCTCTGGCCATCATTTACGTGACCAGCCTCTCCTTCTGCTTCCTTTTGGTCTGTACACCATTGCTTGTAGTGGTGTACTGTTAGTTGGTAATCTAGTTACATTGGCCAAACCATTTAACTTGCTGATTTCAGATACAATCTAGCGCAGCTATAACTCCCACTTTAGTCCTGATTTCTCCATTTTGAATTTTCTCTCTTCCTGATACACTGAGCATATTTCTCAGGAATTTCATTTCTGTTGTGATGTTTCCTAACTCTTTATCTGCCATTGTCCAGGTTTGACATTGGTGGCATTGTGTTGGTAGGAATAATGTGTTGTAGAGTCCTTTCTTAGTAACTATTGATACATGTATGTATTGGTGCCATTTGCCCAATGAGTTGGTTTGCCTTATTTATTCTATTTTCGATCCGTCATCTGATTTTCCATTTGATGATATTATACTTCCTAAGTTCTTGAAGCTATTTACTTGTTTCATGGGGCGTTTTCCAGTTGAATCGCTGATGTGTTTTTTAATTCTTTGGTTATAGTCATTACCTCTGTTTTACTGATGCTAATTTTCATGTAATGTTCCTTACACATTTCATTTAGACTATTCACGTATTCTTGTAATTCTACCTTTGATGGTCCGCAAATAGAAGATCTTAAATTGTGTAACTTGCCGTTGGTTCCATAATCCCCACTATGCATTCACTGAATAAGCATCTAAATAAGTTTATTAGATGTGTACTCACCCTATATCGTTTAAGGATTTCCCATAGATTGTTTCTATCTACTCTAAAATACCCTTTCTTGGTCGACAAAGGCTAAGTAGAGAGTTTCATTAAATTCGGTTGATTTTTCTATAAGTTGTCTAAGAATAAAGATGTCATCTGTGCATCTTTTGCTTTTCCTAAATCCAAGTTGTGTTTCGCTTAGCTGGGGTTTTATTGTAGGTTGTAATCTTTTATCAAGAATTTTGCAAAATATATTTCAAGTATGACTCAAAAGGAAAATGCCTCTGTTTTCTTTCAGTGTGTCTGGCTCTAGTTCTTCGATTACATCTTTGTCAGTTTCTTGGATTCCTATGGCATCTGATGGAATGTTGAGAAGTTGTTCGAAGTACTGCCTCCTTTTTAGTATTTGTTTTTGTTCATTTATTGGTTCTCCCTTTTTGCTGTTAATTACATTGACGTTATTTTTTTCAAAGTAAATATTTCTCATTTTCCTGTGATCTCTCCCATCATTGTTAATATCTTCTAACATTTTTATAATTTCATCGTTTCACTCTATCAAATGCCTTGGTATAATATTTAAAGCACAGATATATATCTTTGTATGTCTCAATTGATCTCTATATTAGTGTTTGTAGTATGTATATTAGAGGGCAATGTGGCCTAATATAAATGATCGCTCTTATACTTACGGTGTGTTGACGGCGGAATCGTTCTCTACATCGGTCAGTTGGTCTTAGATATTGCATTCTCGTTCAGAAAGCAATGACAAACTGTTAAAGTATAATTGCCCAGTAAATCAGCGTGAGGTTGGATTTGATCGCAACTTTCTGCATAGGGCATGTGTCGCATAAATTCTTGGAGATGTCGATCGATGAAAGACTGTCGCGCCATGCGTCTACAAGCAGCCGTCATTCTTTGATGTGTCGTCGATCGAAGAAGGACTATCGCGCCATTAGTCTACAGGCGGGCGCCATCCTTTGAAGTTGGAGACAGACTGTCCCGATGGAAGTCGGCAAGATCTTTTGTTGTGGGGAAAAGAATTCTCTAGATCACAGGCTGGCAAGACTTTATAAAGTACCGGGACAAGTCCCCAGATGAAAGAGGGACGGCTAGCCAGTTGTTTACATCCAGTTGGAAACGGAGAGAGAAAAATAGCTTCTAGATGACTACTGTCTAGACAGACTTGTGACGTCATTCAGACACAGTATTAAAACAGTCGGGATAAACAACTTTGGCGGGAGTTGACCAAATGTTGTGAAACAACAAGGACGTGTGTGATATTCCTAGTTTAATTCTAGAGAGAGACTACAGTGTCTTCTGTCTTCTCGGCGGACATTTTACCTTTGTGTGATTTAGTAGTCTCAATTTCAAACCGGAATAACTATATGGTTCCACTAGATTTACCAAGAAGTAGCAGAAAAAGTATGGCTCGATTATTGAAGGAAATTTTTTCACTCAGCGGCTTTTTCACTTGGCCCATAACCCAGAGGGTCTGCAAGAACCTGGCCTCTGCTGAGAAGGAACTGATGATCATTTCAGAGTGATTCCTCGGTGGTGGTTCTTATTATAGTAAAGTGCATATACTTACCATACCACCAGTAACATGAACAATAGTAGTATATAGAAAACTTGAAAAATTAACATTGTGCTTTTTTTCTAAATGGGGAATTCTTGTGAAACATTGCCAATTAACATTGAGTTTTTCTAATTGGGAATTCCTATGACCTTAACTACTAACATTTAGTTTCACAGTGACAATAAACATTGTTTTTACGGTACAAGTGTTAACAGATCACGGAACTTTGAGTGACCTGTTAGTTACATTGTGTGTGTCAGATTCATGGTCAGTATTGGACGATATCCACTATTGGTGACCAGGTATCCGGACTATCCAAGAGCTATTGGAGGAAGTCGACATTTGGCCGGAGAGACGCATCATTTGGTGAGGTCTTCTTGTACTTGATCTATGGTGCTGTTGTGTGGCCAGTACAGTGATGAAGCAGACTTTGATCCTGAGCTGTTCGGTCTGATTCTGCATACACACTAGATTATGCGACAGACATTCTACACATACATTTTGCACACACTGGACACTTTTCTTTATTAAATTAATTTGTCATTTTTGTTAGAGGCTAGTATTGTGTGGGTATATTTTGGAAAAGAATGAGAAGGGGCATGGTCCATTGGTAGGAGAGAGAGAGAGAGAGGGGGATCCGAAGACTGACGGGGTGTTGTGGACAGAAATCCAGAAGATCCTCAAAATAATGATATGGGGTTAAAAGAATGTGGGTGTTGATTCCCCTCACCCCAGGGACGACACTTATTACGACAGCATGCAACATGATTAAATGTGTATCTTGCATTATTTGTACAGTCATAATTTATGGCCACATTGAATAAAGCTAGAACACATGGTGATAATTGTACAGATCTGCGGAAAGAGAGATTGACGAAGATAGCGAAATAAGGAATTTATACACGTTGGAGATCGCCAGCATGATCGCCCATGGCGATTATTGAAACGGGCACAAACGTGATGGCAAAATTGTTGAATGACATCTACAACCGTGGATATATATACTTGTTAATCTCTTGACACATATTTTCACAGATCTGCCAAAGAAATCAGGAGCAAAATGGCGTGAAGAGCATGGCACAATTAGTTAATCAGCAAAGTGACTAAAATTCGGATGATACGTAATTAGAAAGGTAAAGGTGGAGTACGTTGCAGAGCCAGGAACGTTGGCTGGGAGACGCGGCCAGGTGAGACCGAGAGAAAGAAAGTGTTGGACCGATTGACGTCAAGGCGTGGAGGAATGTCGGTATTAGACACGACTGGTAGTATACGACAGAAAACTGTCGTCAGACAACATTACACGGCAAAGACTTAAAAAAAAAAAATCCCGTTATAAGAGCCTGCTGTGAGTATGTGAATTGTTAGGACCATCAAAATGATTAGGCCTGAGTATACGAAGATGACGACAAAATGACGCGGTGCTTTTCGGAGGGACGCTATTTAGTGTTTTCCTATGGATTTCCTGTGAATAGTGTTTTCCTGTGGATTATGTGATGTTATTTTGTGTTCTTTGATTGGAAGTTTTCAAAAGAAGCCACGGAAGGCAGGTGGTGGATGAAATTTTGAGGGCAGCCGACAGATATTTGTTGGTCATGGTCTCGAGTTTCACGACGGCAGGCAGAGGAGCTCTTCTTGAGTCAATGGCTGCTGTCTCCGACCAGTAAGGTCACTGCCATAGAGGAAAGCAACGGCAAACTACCTCTTTAAAAGTGCCTAGTACATCATGATTCGCTTAAAGACTGATCATCGCAAGACAAGGACAGAGACGTTAAAATTAGCAACTTGGAACGTTAGGACGTTAAACGACGACGAAAAATTAGAGAACATAGAACAAGAAATTGAACGGGAAAACATTAATATTTTAGGTATGTGCGAAACGAGATGGACAGGAGCAGGCATCAAGATAGATGAAAATTTCAAGATTATTTATTCTGGAGGTTAAGATCGTCATAGGGGAGTGGCAATTATTTTGGACCGGAAAACATCAAAATCTGTTCAATGATATTGGGCCGTGTCGGACAGAGTTCTACTAGTTAAATTAAGTGGCAGACCTTTTAGCATACATATTATTCAAGTATATGCCCCAACAGGAGAATCCAGTGAAGATAGTGTAGAAGAATTTTATAATGACATAGAGTCTGCCTTAAATAAATGTAAAAATTCAGAAATAAACATCATAATAGGGGACTTCAATGCAAAAGTAGGAAATCAAGGGGATAGATAAACAGTAGGAAACTATGGTTTAGGAGAGAGAAAGGAAAGAGGATACAGACGCGTAGAGTGGGCAAAAGAACAGGAAATGATTGTAGGAAACGCCTGGTTTAAGCAACACCCTAGAAGATTATGGACATGGAGGAGTCCTGATAGCAGGATTATAAACCAGATTGACTACATTCTCATTAGCAGAAGATTTAGAAACGCGCTAACAGTAGCAAAAACAGTTCCAAGTGCTGATTGTTATAGTGACCACAGATTACTCACAGGAACATTGAGGATAAAGTTCAAGAAAGTCAAGTATATAACAGGAAACACTAAATATGATTTGTGTACATTGAGTAATGACATGGAAATACAAAACAAATTCAACATAGAAGTACAGAACAGATTTGAAATATTGTCTGATCTATAGATCCTATTCCAGGATGTGGATGATCAATGGGGAAACTTTGAAGAATTCAATCAATGTGGCTGCAGAAACAACTATTCCCAAATTAAAGAAGGTGGGTCATAAGAAATGGATGACTGAAGAAATTTTCCACCTCATGGAAACAAGAAGACTCAACAAAAATAATTCTGTCAAATATGAAGAAATTCACAGACAAGTCAGAATATTATGTAAGGAGGCAAAAGAAGCATGGCTTGAGGAAAAGTGCTTAGAAATTAAAAACCAACACAACAGTCAAAATACCAAATTAGTGCACAAAAGAATTCAGGAACTTACTAATAAAAGAACAAGTACATCAACAGGGTGTCTAAAAACTAAAGATGGCAAAATCATAATAGAAAAAGACCAGATTCTACATGTATGGGCAGATTATGTGAAACACCTTTATGATGATAACAGAGACGAACAGTATAATATTAGATTTAATAATGAAGGACCGCCAATTTTGGAGATGGAGGTTCGAAATGTTCTTAAGCATATGAAAGCTGGCAAGGCCCCCGGTGCAGATAACATCACAACAGAAATGATTAAAGCTTTAGAAGAATTTGGACTAGAGCAAGTCACCAGACTGCTGAACACATTATATGATACAGGAGATATACCTCCTAAATTATGTAACTCTGTATTTATTGCAATCCCAAAGAAATCAGGAACCTTGGAATGTGATCAACATAGAACAATTAGTATAATGAGTCACATCACAATGATTTTGTTAAGAATTATCATGCAAAGAGTGAGGAAGAAGATACAACCTGAAATAGGGGAAGAACAATGCGGGTTTGTAGAAGGAAAGGGTACAGTAAATGCTGTGTATATGCTGCGAACAGTTATTGAACGTGCTATAGAAGTAAACAAGAATATACATCTTTGCTTTATTGGCTTTTGATAGAGTTAGACATTGAATAACGAAGACACAAACAAGAGATTGCACGATTTATTGCCTGGCATATTTCGCTGCATCTCGTCAGGTACATACTGCAGAAATCACACAACTTACGTGAATTAATTAGATACATCCTTCAAACTGAAATATACACATGTTCGCACAGTAATGTCGATTGTCTACCACGGTAATTTTAAACTGACTAATATGTCTTTCTGCTTACACAAGGACGGCTTACGAAGGTTGATTAGTATAGCTTCAGCAAACTTTAACAATCGACTACTTTGTGTGTTGAACAACACACGGAAGGCACTGTCTCTTTCAACCATGTGACCACTCTCGAGCACATGTCTCCCGACCGATGAAGCCAGGCTTTTCCGGTGTGTCGGCCTGCCTAGGCTACCATCTTCTGTGTGTAGTATCTTGTCAAACCAATTCGGAATGTGTTCCGAAACCCTGCAATGTAACTGTCGCTCAGTTCTGCCTATGTAGATGGCCTCGCATCTGCATGTAAATTGGTAAATACAATTTGATTTGGTGTACAAAGCTACAGGTTCTTTTACTGCTGGGACTGGGATCGGTGTGTTTCTGTACCTGATGACTAGAGCTGCAGCACAGAATGTTCGCTCGACTGCTGTGGTGAGCCGGTCCCGCAGACGTTGCATTACGTCATCTCATCGGAAGGTTAGCTGGATGAATACTTTGAGTTTAGGGACTGTAGTTACTTCTGATTTCGGTTTGGGCTGTTGGCAGTGGCGCTTTATAAATCCTGTGGAGTACCCATTCAGGTTTTAGGCATTCTTCAGAGTTTTAAATTCCTCTGTCAGTGTGTCCTGGGTGCATATCTTCCTAGCACGGTCAAACAGGGTCCGTACTAAGCCCCGTTTGTACTGGACAGGTGCGAAGCTCTGAGAATTTAAGTATTGGCCAGTCCTTGTTTCGAGACGTAGAGCAGATGGCACAATTCAAAGATCGGTGTACTGCAAAGAAACATGGACTGGCCAATACTTAAATTTTCAGAGCTTCGCACCTGTCCAGAATACTCAAAGTATTCATCCAGCTAACCTTCCGAGGAGATGACGTAATGCAACGTCTACGATACCGGCTCACCACAGCAGTCGAGCGAACATTCTGTGCTGCAGCTCTAGTCATCAGGTACAGAAACATACCGATCCCAGTCCCAGCAGTAAAAGAACCTGTAGCTTTATACGCCAAATCAAATTGTTCCAAATGTTGCTGTATGTAGCCGAGGCGCGGTGTTGGGGTGAGCGCCCAACATTGCTCAAATACCTCAATGGCTCGTGAATACATAACCTATGCAGCAAAAGTCCAACTCCTGGCCTTCACGTGGCGGACCTGTTTAAACTAACAGGAGAAGGGGCGACGGCGAGTCTCTGGCGCCGGAAAATAACCAGTATGCTCTAGATGTGTATGCACGTACATGCATGCGCAGACAAGTGTGTGCGCGCGTACACATCTACACTCGAGTAAGACCACAGTCTGCTCTAGCAAAGAAAGGTGCTGAAGACGGAGGCAACCAGCCAAGAGGCGCACCACAGAAATCAGGATGCCACGCAATCACGCAAAATGGAATATGTCGACTACTGCTAATCGTTATGGTGCTCGCCCTGCTTTGGACCCCCAGGCAGGTGCAGTGCCGGGCCCTATGTCTCGAAAGGGTCCAACCCCAACTACTGGAGGTCCTTCTCAGATGTCCTGTGGAGCCAGGGGACATGAGAATAGGATGACTGGCCATACTAAACGAAGACTTAAAATAATGCACTGGAATGCGGAGGGAGTCAGCAACAAAAAAATAGAATTAGAAAAAATCTTGGACCAAGAAAAAGTAAGCATATGTTGCTTGCAAGAAACTCACCTCAATGAAAATATAGCCTTCAAAATCAGAGGCTACCAGTGTTACCGATCTGACCGAAAGAACAGGCGAAAAGGTGGGATACTGACCCTTGTAAGAAATAACATCATGGCTTCCCAAATCAAAGTCTACATGGAAGGGGTTGAGTATCAGACACTTAAACTTAAGACAGGTAATACAGATCTACATCTGATCAATTACTACTGTCCAAGTGACCGCCCACAGGCACTGGACACTCTACCACTAAAAGAAAAAATGATTGTGTGTGGCGATTTCAACAGCCACTCGCAGAGCTGGGGCTATGATCACATGGACCAGAGAGGAGAGAGACTGGAAGACTGGCAGGATGAGAATAGATTCATGTTGATTAACAAGCCGTCCGACCCACATACTTTCTACTCGAGATCATGGCACTCTACAACTACACCTGACCTGGCTTTTCATTCACCAGACCTGGAGTGGAACATTACACGAACTGTTGGGAAACAACTTGGTGGCAGTGACCATCGGCCAGTCTTTCTAACCGTAGAAAATGAGCTTGTAAGTGAAAGCAGCACCCTTTCGAGGTGGAACTACAAGAAAGCAGACTGGGCAATGTACAAGCATCGCACCAGCATACTGGTTAGAAACCTGAACACTGAGAAAGACATAAATAAAGCAGTTGAAGAGTTTGGGAAATGCATACTACAGGCAGCGCGAGAAACAGTACCAAGAGGAGCCCGTAAACAATATAAACCCTACTGGAGTAGTGAACTGGAACAGTTGCATAATGATGTTGAAGTGTGTAGAAAGCAAGCAGAGGCCACACCCAGCCAAGAGCACCACAATAAATTCCAGCATGCAAAAGCCAAATTTCAAAGGGCCAAGCTGCAGGCTAGACGGAAAAGCTGGCAGGAGAAAACGGAGTCTCTGAACTTTGAAAGAGACACAAGGAAATTGTGGAAGCTAATAAAACAGCTTAATGACGAGAGCACAGGGAGAAACTCAAAAATTGCACTACATAAAGAAGGAAAAATCTTAACAAGAAAGCAAGCAGCTGACCATTTTGCGGACTCGTTCGCACAAGATAGCAATATCAAAATTAGTCCAGAGAAACAACAAGAGATTCGAGAGAAACGACAACATACAGGACAGAAGGAAATAGTACATGAGGTTCTGGAGGCACCCATCACAATCAGCGAACTGGAGCTAGCCATATCAAAACTGAACATGAGAAAGTCACCAGGAGCTGATGGTATCTCCAATGAAATGATCAGGAACCTAGGAACAGAGGCCAAAACAAAGCTGTTGCAGATCTTCAATAACAGCTGGACCTTAGGCAGTGTTCCACAAGCCTGGAGAGAAGCAATCATGATACCCCTCCTAAAATCAGGGAAAGATGGTTCCATTGCCTCTAGCTACAGACCAATTAGCCCCACCAGCTGTCTCTGCAAAACACTGGAGCGCATCATCAATCACAGACTGCAGTGGTACATTGAAAGTAAAAACATCCTTGTGCCACAGCAGGCTGGCTTTAGGCAGTGCTACTCTACGGAAGATCAGACAACCTACCTCTCTCAAGAAATTGAGGATGCATTCCAAGAGAAGAAGCTGGTGCTTGCGGCATGGATAGATCTGAAGAAAGCCTTTGACAAAGTCTGGAAAGAAGGTCTGATGAAGAAACTGAGAAACTGCAAAGTCAATGGAAGAATGTACAAATGGGTGAAAGCATACTTGCACAACAGAAGAGCCCGAGTACAGATAGATGGACTCAAGAGCAAGAAAGTACTACTGCGTCACGGTGTCCCCCAGGGCGGAGTCTTGTCCCCCACACTTTTCCTAATCTTCATCAATGATCTTGTTGCTCACCTACCGCATGGAATTAAAGCGGCAATGTACGCCGATGACCTGGTTCTATGGAGCACAAATGAATATGCATCAGTGGCCACCAGATTGCTACAAAGAGCTGTAGATACATTTGCTGCATGGGCAAATAGATGGTGTGTCAGCATAAACACTGACAAGTGCAGCACCACCCTATTTACCCTCTCTCCAAAACAAAAGGCAGGGATCATCCAGATAAATGGAACACCCCTAAGAGAAGATAAAGAACCAACATACCTTGGAGTAACATTTGATGGCAAGCTGACATGGAGAAAGCACATCAACAAAGCAGTAGCAAAAGCCAGAAGGAAAATAGCCATCCTGAGAAAGCTAAGTGGAACCACATGGGGAGCCAGTACGAAAATACTTAGCAAAGTTTACCAACAGAGCATACGACCACACCTGGAATATGGGTCAACTGCGTGGTGTTCAGCATCAAATACCACACTACAAGAGCTGGACAAGGTGCAAAATCAAGCACTTAGAGTCACCACAGGAGGGATGAGATCAACCCCTATAGTGGAAATGGAGAAGATGGGGAGGACACAGGCACTGAGTGAGCGCAGAGAGACGAAAACGCTAATACAAGCAGAAAAGTTCCTCAGCTTGCCAGGCCACCCTATGAAGAACAGATTTGAAAACCTAGCTATGGGGCGGTTGAAAAGAAGTAGTTTTATCCACCAGGCCAAACGACTCTGCAGAGAAACCACTGATCTGCCCACAGTTGGTATCCCCCTAACAACTATTCCAGAGCGAACTCCATGGAAAGATGAGCATAGACTATCGTTACAAATCCAGACAAAAGTGAGAGGAATATTTGACAAGGAAGAACAGAACAGTGTGCAGCGCAGAACAGCCACTCTCAGCTTCCTTGATGAAGAATACCCACAGGACCTCTGGATCCGAGTCTACACAGATGGGTCAGCACAAAATGCTGTTCGAAATGGAGGAGCGGGAGTGTACATAGAATACCCAAATAATACTAGGGACACAGCCAGAGTACCGACAGGAAAGTACTGCCATAACTATGATGCCGAAATTGAGGCAATCAAGATAGCAACAGAGAAATTACTAAATATCAGCAATGGTACACAACCAGTGGTGCTACTAACAGATGCAAAATCAGTACTCGAGGCGCTCCTCTCTGGGAAATTGCCAGTACTAAGGACACTACTTTCTGAGCTTAGCAGTCAGCATAAAGTCACCATACAGTGGATACCATCTCACTGTGGAGTACCCGGAAACGACAGAGCTGATCAATTGGCAAAGGAAGGAGCCAAAGAGGAACAGCCTGATGTGCCCGTTACATACCACCAAAAGAAAAGAATGATCAAATCAGTCAGAAAGCCACCAAAACCTGCTCAAGATGACTACCACATTATGGACAGACCAGAACAAGTCATTATTCTGCGCCTCAGAACAGGACACAATAGATTACACAACCACATGTATACAAAATTCAAGATTGGTGAAACAGCCATGTGCACATGTGGATTGGCGTCGCAGACAGCAGAGCACATACTCCAAGACTGCCCAAAATATAACATATCTAGGCAAACCTTCTGGCCTAGAGAGACGACAGTGGAAGATAAACTCTATGGACCACTGTGTGAACTGAAAAAAAACAGTTCAATTCATGCAAGAGACGACATTGCAGATATAGACATATTTCAAGCGAACGAAAGAAGAAGAAGAAGAACCCTCGTCTCACAGGGCTAATACCATTATCTTACTTACGACCTAACCGCTATACCAACGCGTCTGCTATGGAATGCAACATAAGTAATGTTAAATTTACTTTCAAAATTAAATTGTCATCAGCTTTATTGCATTCATCAATAAGTTTATGCCACACAATTCTAATTTTCTTTCTGTAATTTCATCAATCCTTATGTATTGCAAAGATCGCAATATTTCCTGCAAAATCGGTGTGCATCTGCGTAATTATCACAGATAGGATTTGTTGTTGTGTTCATACGAATGCAATCATCAATTGTGAATTGATCAGCGCAGGCTCAAGGATGGATCTCGGGGCAGTTAGATTCATCTGACATGTCGTCACAGGCGAATTCACCATCGCATACGAAGTCTTTTGAAACACATTTCCCAGTCTTGCACTGAAAGTGGCTAGAATCACAAGTACAAGTGGTCTCATCACTGTGATCTCCGCAGTCATTGTAACCATCACACTGAAATAATGGAATTCCAATCAAAATAGTGTTTTGTAATAAATGAAATATTCAAGACTGACCATAAAGATAAATATTGTAACAGATTGTTCGAAATTATTGATAATTCAAAACAAAACATAACGATCTTATACCTCCGAAATTATGGCTTTATTGTCCTGCTGCTTATGTTTCTCTTCTTCTTCTTCTTCTTCTTCTTCTTCTTCTTCTTCTTCTTCTTCTTCTTCTTCTTCTTCTTCTTCTTCTTCTTCTTCTTCTTCTTCTTCTTCTTCTTCTTCTTCTTCTTCTTCTTCTTCTTCTTCTTCTTCTTCTTCTTCTTCTTCTTCTTCTTCTTCTTCTTCTTCTTCTTCTTCTTCTTCTTCTTCTTCTTCTTCTTCTTCTTCTTCTTCTTCTTCTTCTTCTTCTTCTTCTTCTTCTTCTTCTTCTTCTTCTTCTTCTTCTTCTTCTTCTTCTTCTTCTTCTTCTTCTTCTTCTTCTTCTTCTTCTTCTTCTTCTTCTTCTTCTTCTTCTTCTTCTTCTTCTTCTTCTTCTTCTTCTTCTTCTTCTTCTTCTTCTTCTTCTTCTTCTTCTTCTTCTTCTTCTTCTTCTTCTTCTTCTTCTTCTTCTTCTTCTTCTTCTTCTTCTTCTTCTTCTTCTTCTTCTTCTTCTTCTTCTTCTTCTTCTTCTTCTTCTTCTTCTTCTTCTTCTTCTTCTTCTTCTTCTTCTTCTTCTTCTTCTTCTTCTTCTTCTTCTTCTTCTTCTTCTTCTTCTTCTTCTTCTTCTTCTTCTTCTTCTTCTTCTTCTTCTTCTTCTTCTTCTTCTTCTTCTTCTTCTTCTTCTTCTTCTTCTTCTTCTTCTTCTTCTTCTTCTTCTTCTTCTTCTTCTTCTTCTTCTTCTTCTTCTTCTTCTTCTTCTTCTTCTTCTTCTTCTTCTTCTTCTTCTTCTTCTTCTTCTTCTTCTTCTTCTTCTTCTTCTTCTTCTTCTTCTTCTTCTTCTTCTTCTTCTTCTTTCTTCTTCTTCTTCTTCTTCTTCTTCTTCTTCTTCTTCTTCTTCTTCTTCTTCTTCTTCTTCTTCTTCTTCTTCTTCTTCTTCTTCTTCTTCTTCTTCTTCTTCTTCTTCTTCTTCTTCTTCTTCTTCTTCTTCTTCTTCTTCTGCTTCTCCTCCTCCTCCTCCAATGCAATAGCAAATTTTTGTTTTCGTATGCTATTTACAGGACCTTCCAGTCAACACCAGCATTTTCAGCTGTTGTTGATGTCTTGGCAGGTTTTACGTTCAGTAGTTTGCCATTGCTTTCTAATCGACCGGCTCACATACCTTTCAGTAAGAAACCAATACCGATCCGCTGCTGTGTTTTGTACATGTGTATACGGGATTACGAACAGTGTCCTTAACCTCTTCACCAGGGACAGTGTCCTTAACCTCTTCACCAGGGAGACCGGAATAGCAAACTACTGAACATAAAATTGTCGAATAAATCTGAAGCAGCCAATAGATGCAACACCCTATAACAGAGAAGTAATAAATGTTGAGCTGCAGTGTTACTAGAGCTCACATCAAATCAGTAAGGAAAGGGAAAATAAAATGTATGGGACATATCAACAGAGGTGGTGGGACAGAGACTTGAGCCTTGCGTGGGAAAAGAGGCAGAGGAAGACAGAGAAAGTGATATAGGCAAAGCGTAATCAGCTTGGCAACATTAACTTCTTCAAAACATCATAGAACACACATGACTGGAGAACACATTTCTGTTCAAGACAAGTCACGTGAAGAGGAATTACAAAATTAAAGACAGTCCCATAGTAGATAGTGGAGTTGGGATGTGAAAGGCTCAGACATATTCTAAACCAAGGCAAATATACTTAGTTGGAGCAGTCAGTTCTCTTCACATCCGGGTTTCCTTCCATGACAATTTGAGAATTATCAGATACAAATTTACTGAGTTGATTTAAGTCAAGAACCGGCATCACTGCACTAGGGGCATTCCCATAAGCGCTTAGTCCTCATCTGCAACAGCCAGCGTAGAGTTCCAATATTAATGGTGGACGTTGCAATCTGATTATATGTCCGTCTTGCTTTACCTCTGAGTGACGACTGTCGACAAGATCCTCTGACCACCCCTTACTGCTGCATTCTATCTAAACCATGATATTGTATCTGTTCATCTGCATTAATCATAGTGTCCCAGAGGGCCTTCACTACATCTGCCTTGTCATGCATCAAATCACCCCTTAATGAAGTGACACGAGACAATCTGCCTGCCTGTTAATTTCTAACCACATCAGCGTGTCCTGGAGAAAAGATCCAGCGAATGCTTACAGTACGCGACCTCAGAATCGATGCAAGCCATTCTGCACGAAGCATGCCAGTCTTCACCTTTGCCAACATGCTTTGTGAATCAGTTACAATCACAACATGCTTATAGAATTTGTTATCGAACAAGTGAAAAGCTGCTGTAATCGATTAAACCTCGATTCTCATGTGTTCGCCAGGAGGGTTGAGGAACTAGAACCTCTTGTCCCCGGGTAGATGGGGCCCGTTAGCTATTAATTACAGCGGCCCATCAAGGAGATGGAAAACTCCGATCATAAACCCCTAAGTTTAAGGTGGACCGACGTGCTGAATGGCCACGGGTGAGCTGGTCGTGAACGTGGAACGTCTGGTATGTGGGCGGGGCGGGGCGGGGCAGCGCCAGGCGTATAGACTACTGAAGGACAATCCCTGTCTCTGTACTGATACCTAAATCCAGCACAGCCAGAGCTATAATAGCCCGCAGAACATTCAGTTATGATTGCGACCACTCGTCGCTCTTGGGGCGCTTTAGTTCATTGGAACGGTCTAAACCAGGGGTGGCCAACGCGAGGCCCGCGGGCCACATGCGGCCCGCCGGGAGTCATGTTGTGACCCGCAGGTCAAATGCACATAAATGTTAACTTTATTGTACATATCACCAAAAGAACATTACATCATGAGACATTGTGACATATTTCCAATATTGTCTGCCTATCAACGACACTTGGATTCCCTATTAAACTGTGTATTCAGAGGTCACAATGTTAATTCGAGGCCAAGCCCAATTTTCTAACCATAACACTTAACCGGCCGGGGAGTTTGAAGTTGACAGGAGTTTGAAACTGCGTCCACACGACATATGAACACGTGCGACCGTCTGGTGGGTGACAAGAAGACGGGAGATGGCAACACTATTGCCCCCCCCCCTCTCTTTCTCCAGCCCGGCCCTGTCCGCGACACCATCCCCATCAAGCTGTGTCGCGTTCTTTGCCAAAAGTGTGCCTAGGATCGGTACATTAAAAATAAATGGTTTGGGTGGATTGAATTGAGAAGTTTTTAAGGGGTGAAATTGAGAACTGTAAGGAGTCTGATAAATGCTTTTCTAGCGACCAGCTGTATTTTCCGTATTGGATACAGTGGGGTTCTTTGGACTCCAGGATGGTGGACTGAACCTTGGCCGAACCAGAAGCATAGTACAAACGCTCTAGTTCTCATTTGGAGTGGCTGATTCATCGGCACAGGATGAAAATGATTCTTATTGATGTAAGAGCCGAGTTTCCTTAATATTATTTGCTCTCCAAGTTTAAGGCAAACTCAACATTATGGAACTCCATTGAGTGACTGATCAATATATATAAGAGGATGGCCTGGCCAGCACCAATGTACCTACTACTCAAGTAAATGCACTGGCTGAGTCCTACCTTCATGGCTAGTTGTTAAGGTCAGGAGAAAGGTTATGAACATTGTCAAAACCTGGCAGTTATCCACATGGACATTTACAAAACTTGGATTGTTTCCATGAGGACATTTTTAAAACCTGAATGGTATCATCGTGGATATTTGTCACCACCTGAAGCTTATTACCATAGATATCTGCCCGTAGTTTATCATTTATGGATAATTTCCATCCTTGACTAGTATCGTTATGGATATTTAGAACTCTTGAAGTTGATCTGCCCTATGGATATGTATAATTCCTGAAGCTTATCTGTCCTATGGATATATATATATATATATATATATATATATATATATATATATATATATATATATATATATATATATATATATAACTTTTGAAATTTACCAGTGGATATTTATAAAGTCTGAACTTAATCTGAACGATGGACATTTATAACTCCTGAAGTTTATCTGCCCTGTGGATATTTATACCTTCTGAGGATATTTATTATCAGGGATATTTCACCGCTTGAGGAATGTTGCACTGGATACTCCCAATTCTGGAACATTTAGCCGAATGAATATGTGCACCTTGGGAACTTATTAACCTGGCTAGTTCTACTCCAGTGACTTGAACATGAACATTCGTAAAGGGAATAGTATGGACCATAGACTGTAGGAACCATAGTGTTTTAGTTTGTGAAAAGACTGTTATGGTATTAGGTATGAACTCTGTGTTCCTGATATTTCTCTGAGTGGATGCTGTTGAAGGAAGAGATAATATTGGTTGGATACTGGCTGAGAACATCAGTAAGAAAGGTATGATTAATATAGATTACTAATGCTATTTTGATGTGGGTTTTTATTATGTGAATATTCATTATGTGTATTTGAAGTATTACGTAACCATGGCGTCAACTAGTAAAGACGTTGGACCAAATAAGAGAAGAATCACAGAAGAGTTAAGAAGTTTTCAAGACAGGTGGCCTATAAACTTTTTTTTTCTCATGGAAATTAAAACAAAGCCCATATACTTGATATGCAACGAATCTGTTTCTGTCTTGAAATAGTATAACATCAAACGGCACTACGAGACTAAACATGCAAATAAGTTTGATAAGTACAAAGACCATTGCTGCACTGTTACAAAAGTAATTGTTATAAAGTAGTAAATCTAGCATTACTTGTCATGATAATCGGTTATGGCAGTCGAAGGCAGAGTTAAACAACGAAGTATAGATAAAGAAGGCAAGAGGAAATCACAATATTATCTTCCCAAGAAATTGCGAGGAGACACATTTCAAAGTCAGTGAACGACATAAATGATGTAAATGTGTTTAGAGGTCAAGGTTTTGACAAGACCAAGTAAATGACTTTTTAAAAAATGTCTGCACAACAAAGGGTATTTACTAGAGCGGGTTCAGAGTCAACATGCTATGTAAAAGCTAGTGTAACAGTAGTTGGGTAATTGGTGTTAGGTGGGAAAAGACTACAGCACGATTGAGCATCGAGATGGAATGAGAGGGGGATGCTCAAGTCGTGACGTAGTTTGTTGTCAAGAGGGAGTTTACATCCGGACTTAGATCTAGAAGGCGGGCTGTCAACGCGTCTGTGTTCTACTATGACTTTGTATCGACCATAATGTTTAATAAAGAACTATTTATAACTACTACAAGACTCGTTGGTCATTGTTCCATCTTGCCCTGCTACATAAGGCAGAAATGGCGCCGCAGACCAGGATTTCGATCTTTCCCGCGGACACAATGCGAAGTACGTAAACCGGCTTGCCATGGCGGACTGCTGTGAGATTGCTGAGCAAAGGAATATGATCAATCAACAAGTTTTCTCTGGGTCCTTCAAACCAAAAGTCTAAGGCCGGACTATGCTTTTTTTGAGAAGTCCAAATTTCAAAGTCAAAATTGTGAGATGGAACCAAATATAGTTGCCGGTGAAGGGAAGATGTCTGTTCCACATTTTTTGCCATGACGTTCCACACGCAAGTTAAGATTCTACAGGCTCAAGAACCGAGAACCAGAAACTTCCAAACAAATATAAGCAAATAGAGACGTTGATATCAGAGAGCAGTTGTCTACTTCTCGTCAGGAATGAACTAAAGGTCGCAGAGTCCTGACCTTGGAGCTTTTAACGAACAACTAAAATGGATTCACTAGAATGGAGGATCAGCTTCTTGTAGTATGATGAGCGCCACAATAATTCTGGACGATCAGTAAACGTTACCAAATTTTATCCTTGCTCGTTTCCAGAAGGTTGACGCCACTTTGATTTAGACCGAAGCTCCTTATCAAGTTCGGCTGAAGTACTGTTTTTTTTTTAATCACCATCGTCCAGTGATGGTTTTGATCGCTACCCAAGTCATTGTTACACAGTCCACTTCGTAAAATTTTGCTGGCCGGGTCATTACAATCGAGCAGTTGTCAAGGTCAACTCCGGACTCTGTTGTGTGAGAGAGTCGCTTTATCCAATCAGTCAGCCGCTGCTCTACACTGTCGCTGGTTTTGAGAAGCTGACTAACATTCATCGCTGATTTCAAGGGGCTGGCCAGTGCTGTCCTCTGATACGTCCAATCGTTCATTGCCTTGTTTCAAGAGCCCGTCCCTGGGTGGCTGATACATACAATCGTTCCTTGCCTTGTTTCAAGAGCCCGTCCCTGGGTGGCTGATACGTTCAATCGTTCTTCACTGTTTTGTCGTGCCCTATCGAGGCCTGTGAAGTTTTGTCGTGCCCTATCGAGGCCTGTGAAGTGTTGTCGTGCCCTATCGAGGCCTGTGAAGTTTTGTCGTGCCCTATCGAGGCCTGTGAAGTTTTGTCGTGCCCTATCGAGGCCTGTGAAGTTTTGTCGTGCCCTATCGAGGCCTGTGAAGTTTTGTCGTGCCCTATCGAGGCCTGTGAAGTTTTGTCGTGCCCTATCGAGGCCTGTGAAGTTTTGTCGTGCCCTATCGAGGCCTGTGAAGTTTTGTCGTGCCCTATCGAGGCCTGTGAAGTTTTGTCGTGCCCTATCGAGGCCTGTGAAGTTTTGTCGTGCCCTATCGAGGCCTGTGGAGTACAGTCGTGCCTATCGAGCCCAGTTGAGCATTTTTGGTCCTTACTGAGGCCGCTTTGTCGATCTTGGTTCAGGTACTCGAGTACCGGGTTTCTCAAACTCAGTAGACAGAGACATAGACGCCAAGGACTTCATTGTCGGTTGGAAAGATAACCTCAACAAGAAGAAGGGTAACATATTTGATATTAGATAGAAAATAATTGAATTTCAGGAGGGCGATAACATCTTTTAGTTAATTAATTTAGATATTAATAAGAATTGATTGTTTGTTTGCTTATACAAGTATAAATATTTTAACATGACAGAACAGGATTCAGTAGCACAAGTTTTGTCGGGGGTGGGAACAGCGGTAGATAGACTTCAAACGGTCATAAAACAACAGGGAATGACAACTGAAATTGTTAAGTTTAGTGGACAGGCCAGGGAGTTTAAGAAATGGATAACTTCCATAGAAAAATATGCGTATTTAGTATCTGCATCAGATGAAGAGAAAATGAGACTTGCATATCAGGCAGCCACAGAACCGGTTTCACAGCATATTAGAAGAAAGTTAGAGGCTAGAGTAGATGAAACATGGGAGCAGTTCAAAACCGACCTGGCACACAAGTACGCAGAAATAACGGATCCACAACATGCGTTTTCGGTATTGAGACAGTCTAAACAAAATAGTGGAGAGACAGTATAGTTGTTCAACGATAGGTTGATTAACCTGGCTGAAGAGGCATTCTTAGGACAGAATGTACAAGGAGAAGAGGTGGAGAGGATGTTAGTCGGCATTTTTGTAGATGGCATAAAATCCGATGGACTGAAGTTTAAGTTGATGAGAGAAAACCCCGAGAGGTTGTCACAAGCTGTAGATATTGCAGTACAAGAAGAAAATTTGAGACGTAGATTTAGGTTGAGAACAGGACGAGAAATAGGAACTAGTCGAGAAGATAGGATTGAGGAGCCTATGGAGATAGGACAAACAAGGTTCGGATGGAATAGGAGAGGAGGTATACAGACGTTACAAGGTAGGAATAGAAATGCTTATGATGAAAGAAGACAAATGAGGTATCCTACAGGTGAGACGGTAGGTAGCACAAATAACACAAATATAGTCTGTTATTCTTGCGGTCAGCGGGGACACATTGCTCGCTTTTGTGGTAACAGGCGAGTCCAGTCAAATACACAAAGTAGAAGTGGTAATAACAGATTAAATAGGAATGCTGAAGAGAGACACAGAAGTTTTACAGGTACAAGAACGCAGGGAAACGGACGCCCTACCTACTAAATAAGACCTATGGTAGGAGGGAAAATAATAAGGTCTCAAGGTTTAAAGAACATGTTAATAACAGGTATAGTAGAACGAACAGAGAATACTTTCAACTAGATGAAGTCAAACAATTTATAGAAAATAAAACAGATTATAGCTCTTGTATAATAGAAATAGGAAAGTATAGAATTCGTACATTAATTGATTCGGGAGCTCAGGTTAGTGTGGTAAAAGAAAGTTTTCTATACAAAATAGTGAGAAATTGTAGAATATTTAAGAGTCATAATAATCTTCACTCTGTTACAGGACAGAATTTACAAGTAATTGGACAAACAATGATAAATTTTAAGTTAGGAGGGGTCAACGTAAGACATCTTTTTCATGTAGTGAAGGATTTAAATAGAAACATGCTGATAGGAAGAGATTTTTTAATAAAGAATGGAGTAAGACTTCTCTTTGATTTACATAAGTTAAAATTCAGGGACGTCTATGTAGATATGGAAGAAGACATGCATATATCAGCACTAGTTAGAGTTAAGATGTCCACGACGTTAAAACCACAGTCGGTTAATTTGATACGGGCAAAGGTGAAGAGAAACCCATATTATGTGGCAGGAAACACAGTCAGAATCACTGAGTTGCAAGAGGAAGTAATTGATGATCCTGGTTTGGAAGTTCCGGATGGAATAATAGAGTTAGATAAACATTTAACTTTTCCAGTGATGGTTATTAATAACACAGGTAGAGAAATTAAATTATACAGAGGATGTGTAGTAGCTAAACTGGAACATAACAGTAGTGATATATTGGCAACTGATAGAGTAGAAATGCCGAGAGCAAACTATTCACAAACTTCTAGTGAAAGAGTTAATAACAGACGCGGACGCGGAAGTAGAGGAAACGCACAAATGGATGAATTGATCCATCCATACAGAAGAAATACAGCCCAAATACATTCACTAGACAAAATGACAAGAGAACAAGAATTGTTGGCACAGTTAAAAACTCCGGCAGAAAATAAGGAAGTATTAGAACAACTTATAAAGCAAAATCAAGATGTATTTGCAATTAATGATTTGGAATTGGGAAAGACAAAAACAGTTACAATGGAAATAGATACGGGAGACCATCCACCAATTAGTTTAAAACCATATAGAACTCCATTGAGAAATAGAGAAATTGTGGAAAAGGCAATAGAAGATATGTTGAAAGCAGGAATAATAACAAGATCGAAGTCAGAATGGTCATCTCCGGTCGTCATCGTGGCCAAACCTGATGGTTCGAGTCGGTTCTGCTGCGACTACAGGGCGTTGAACAAAATCACTAAGAATGTAGCGTACCCACTGCCGGTAATTGATGATATTTTGGGGCTGCTTAATGGCTCTACATTTTTCACGACGCTGGACGCAAGATCAGGATTCTGGTGTATCCCTATGTCGGCAGACGCGCAAAAGAAGAGTGCTTTCTGTACTCATATGGGTTCTTATGAATTTTTACGAATGCCTTTTGGTGTCAAAACTGCGCCGTCTCACTACATGCTCTTAATAAATGAAGTATTAGAAGGTATGCAAAGGTTTGCATTAGCCTATATAGACGATATTCTGATTTTTACGAAAGGAGATGTGAATGATCATTTAAAACATATTAGATTAGTATTCGATAGATTAAGGGTACATGACGTTAAATTGAAGCTTAGTAAGTGCCAGTTTTTAAAGACAGAAACAAAATATTTGGGTTATATTATAAATAGAGACGGAATTAATCCAGACCAGGACAAGATAAAGGTTATTAAAGAGTTACCTCCTCCAACTAACGTAAAGGAAGTGCGTGCGTTTATAGGAACTTGTGCGTATTATAGGCGGTTTGTCCCAGCGTTTTCAAAGATAGCAGAACCTATTACAAATTTAACAGGCAAATACGCTAGATTTAAGTGGGATGATGAGTGTCAAAAAGCGTTCGAGTATTTAAAAAACAGCTTAACACTAGTACCACTATTAACGCATCCAGACTTGAATAAACAGTTAATACTGTACACAGATGCTTCAGACAATGCAATAGGAGCATGTTTGGTTCAACCATATGAAGGAAAAGAGTCTGGAATACCAGGGGTTAAAAATGAAAGGCCAATTTACTTCTTATCTCATAAACTTAGCAAATCTCAACGCAAATGGACGACTATTGAAAAAGAAGCTTATGCTATTCATTATGCTCTTCAGAAACTAAATTACTACTTACATAACGCAAATTTTGTTATTAGAACTGACCATATGCCTTTAAAGTCTCTTTTAGAAGCTCCAGTGCAGAACAGGAAAATACAAACCTGGGCGTTGAATCTACAAGGGTACAATGCTAGAGTTGAATATATTCCAGGTAGGATTAACACGTGTGCTGACTTATTATCTAGAATCCCCTACCCACAGTCGTCAGGTGACACAGAAGATGAAGGAGAACCAGAGATTGACGATCGAAACTGGCAAGTAAATATTTTAGATTCTGCCATAATAAATGGAGAAGACTTTGAGAGTTTACCATCGGATCAGGAGGCTGAACATAGAGTAGAAGAAGACCCACATTTAGCACAATTTAGTATGAAAGAAGAAAAGGGATTAGATCCAAAAGTCTTACAAATAAAACAGAAGTTAAAAGAAACAGAGGAGAACAAATATAAGAAAAATTATTTAGTGTTACAAGAGGACGACCAGTTATATTACATGTGTGAAAGGAATGAACAGCTAAGGAAATATATTCCAAAACATTTGGAAAGTGAAGTTTTAAAAGCATATCATGATGAGAATGGTCATCTCGGTCGTGATAAATTGGTGAAAGCGCTTACGAGTAAATATTATTGGCCGAATTTATTTAGATCTGCTTGCAAATATGTGGATACGTGTGAAAGATGCAGGTTAAGGAATATGAAAACAATTAAGTGTCCTTTACAAGATACAGATATTCCTCAGTTTCCTATGCAGAAAATTAGTTTAGATATATCGGGTCCTCACAGTAGAACATTGTCAGGGAACGTGTATTTAATTCATATAGTAGACGTTTATAGTCTTTGGCCGGAATTTTATGCAATCCCAGATAAGAGCGCTGATACTGTCATTAATATTTTTTTTACAGGAGTTCGTACCACGATTTAGTTGTCCACAGGTTATACTCACGGATAATGGTAGAGAATTTGTGAATAAGAAATTTGAAAAATTGTTGAAGGATTTAAATATAAAACATGTAAAGACCTCATACTATAGACCTTCTTCAAATGCTAAAAACGAACGACAACATCGGACATTATATGATATTATAGCAAAGATTGTGGAGGAACATGAAAAAGACTGGGATTTATTTTTAGGACCAGCACTTAGCGCCATACGCACAAATCAAAATGAGAGCACAGGCTTTTCACCATTTTATTTAATACACGGGAGAGAACCAGTACTACCAATAGATAATCTCTTAAAACCAAGACGGAAGTATATGGGAGAAGACTTTCAGGAGACCATTATACAAGAAATGCATAAAGCACACATGAAGTTGAAGAATAATATAGTTAAAGCTAGAGAAAGACAGAAAAAGTACAAAAACCTGAATACAAAGTTACAGGAGTTTAAAGTAGGAGATAGAGTTTATTACAAAAAGCATAGAAGGAACTCTAAGTTTGATGATCGTTGGGTCCCAGGTTATTATGTTATAGAAAGGCTAGGAAATGTGTCGTATAGTATCAAGAACCAGGTGACGGGACATGTGGCAAGGGCACACGTGGAGCACTTAAGAAGAGATGATGATGAGAAGGAAAATGATAATTATAATAATAATTATTATTCAGACACCGGATACGTAGATGAACGAGTCGTCAGGGGGACTACAATAACCCCAGCTTTTAGAAAAGATCCGACACACAGTCAGTTAAAAACGGCTTCAGGTTACGATGATACTCAAGAACAAACAATACCGAAAACGATAGTAGGAGAAAAATTGAATGAGACTCATTGTGATAGTATAGAATCTATGGAAGAAGAGGTAGGTGCTCCATTTAAAAATACTAGACAAGCAACAAAAAGAAGAATGGATAAACAAAGAGAAAGAGAAGTGAAAAGACAGAGGAGAATTAGAGAGTATTCAACAAGCGGTGAAGAGATGCCTTTACTGGAAAGGTCCTTGAGAAATAATGATAGACAAATTAGATGGAATATTGAACAGAAGAGATTAGCGGCTGCTAACGGGAGACAAACAGATGAAGAAGAAGAAATGGATGAGAAGTCAGAGTCAATTAGTAGTATGGAGGAAGATGATAGATTATACGGCGAGGAGGATATTGATGTAGAGATAGCATTGATACAGAGAAACTTGGAGTTGTTGAAGAAGTGGAAACGTAAGAGATAAATTGATAGAGAATATTGCAGATTGCAAGATGTAAGTTTCAGGCTTTAAGGAAAGAGATACTGGATGAAGTGTGTGAGACGGTGGAAATGGAAAAGGCTTCTGTTGATACTTTTTATAAATGATCTGGAGGAGTAGTCAAGCAATGGATGTAGGTTCGACTGAGGTATATATATTTTTTTTCTCTCAGTGACGGAATTGCTGGTTGATATTATGTTTTGGTTTCTTATTGGATGGATAAGTTAATCAATGGTACAGCAGGTAGTTGTACTATATAGTAAATAGACAAGTTTTTACTGGTGCTAGGAATACCGTGGAGTATGGTAATGATTAAGTAGTTATAGGAATATGTCCACGAGAAGCAATTGGGGTGTAGATAATACGGCCATTGTTAGTTAAAGACTTGTACGAAAAGAACAGATATTGTTTTAAGTTAGAATTTGGTCTGTAAATAACAGATATAGATATATATAGACCTGGCGGTGAATTGTTTCAGTTTCTTGCTTATAAAAACAATGGAGTGACTTGAGTGAATAGATATGACTTACGTTGATTCGTATAGGAGGAAAATTTTGCTTGGTTACTTTAAGTAGATAATTCTATGTGAATTATAATTTTTTTTTAAAGAACTTCTCTTTAGCGAGAAGACACTTGTTTTATTGAGTCTGAGTTTGTAATGCCTCATATATAATATGTTTTTTCTTTGCTTAATTTGCTCCTGTAATATGATTGTTGTTACTTGATTTTAGAATAGGGTTATTGTGTTCTTAAACTTTTACGTACAAACTGTTGGTCCGTAAAAGAGACCAATAGTGTTAGGTAGTATTAGAAAATTTTATTTTGATTTGATAAGATGCATGTTAGGTAGTATTCTAAAATCTGTTTTCTTTGAATGAGTTGGGGGATATCTTGTTTTGATTTTATTTCGTTTAAGTTAATTAAGTTGTTTGGTGTATTAGGTTACATGGTTATAAATTTAATGAAGTAAGTTAATTTTCAAGTAGTTATGGTGTTGGCTGGAATAAAGAAAATAATATGAGGGTTAATAGAGAGACACATACTGAGGGCTAATAGAGAGACATATAGATAGTCGGCATGAAGAGGTTCTTGTGAATATGAAGTATTAGAGAATAGGAGCTGCATTAAAGTCAGCATTATAGAAAAAAAAGGAGGCGGGAGACTGTGAATGGCAGCATATAAGCAGGAGTGTTTATATAAATATTATGGGATGTGAGGGGGAAGAAATAGGTGCTGTGAAAAACCAGCGTTAATTAAATTGATAATGTTCATAGAATATGAACATTGGCTCGTGGTAAAAGGTGAGGTGACGGAAATATAGACAAGATTGTGGATGGCAATATAAATGTATATATATAAATGTTGAGAAAACGTATGTCAACTTGGTTTATAGAGAACAAAGATCTATTTTCATAAGATGTATTTTAAAAAATTGTTGTACAAATTTTTTTTTATTGGCAAGGGAGGTAAATGTGATTGTGTGGACTATGCATTGCTTTATGTAAATGTGATCACGTTGACTATTTATTCTTATCACTGGGTGCGCACCTCTTCTTTACTTTTTCTAAATACGTTGTTTCTATGTTGTTCTGGTTGTCTTATGTTGTGAAAGAGCGAGGGATTTCATAATGCCATGTGTACAATAACGATTATACGAACTATTCTTCTTATGATATGTATATTTGATACAGAAACTTGAGGAGCCAAGAAAGGCCCAGAAATATATAGTGGATGGCTATATAGTTTGGGGAAATAGATTGGGTTACTTAACATAAAGTGGTTTAGGGAGATTTGGGAACTGTAAGAACTAAAGAAAGGGGAGAAGGAGTGTTTAGTTTAAAAGAGTTACCATACGTGGTATGATGTATTGTACAAAGTAGAATCGAAGAAGGAGTATATAGGGGGTTACTAGCTGACAATATAACAGGGAGAAGGGTTAAAAGATATATTATTTACTCAAAATTGAGTTAGTATAGGGAAGATTAGAGGAAATGTGCGAGGTAAGGAAAAAGAGAGAATAGAGTAAGAGAATTGGGAGTAAAGAATTTTTCCTTTAGAGGAAAAATTCTTTAGAAAAACATAGGGAGGTGTAACAGTAGTTTGGTAATTGGTGTTAGGTGGGAAAAGACTACAGCACGATTGAGCATCGAGATGGAATGAGAGGGGATGCTCAAGTCGTGACGTAGTTTGTTGTCAAGAGGGAGTTTACATCCGGACTTAGATCTAGAAGGCGGGCTGTCAACGTGTCTGTGTTCTACTATGACTTTGTATCGACCATAACGTTTAATAAAGAACTATTTATAACTACTACAAGACTCGTTGGTCATTGTTCCATCTTGCCCTGCTACATAAGTTATGCAGTAGCCAGAATACTAGCATAAAAAATCGAAGCCATATTCAGATGGTGAAATGGTTAAGGAATGTTTGGAGAGCGTCGTTGAAATTCTGTGTCCAGAAAAGAAGAGGGATTTCTCAAAAATAAGTCTATCTCGTCAGATTATTACTAGGCGTGTGGACAACATTGGGGAACATATAGAAGATAATTTTAAAATTCGAGCATCCAAGATTTTATGCTCTAGCAGTGGATGAAAGCACAGATATGGCAGATACTTCCCAACTGGCAATTTTTATCAGGGGTGTTGATGTCCATTTTAAAAAGACAGAAGAATTAGCGGCACTGTATCCACTTAAGGACACTACTAAGTCACGAGATTTGTTAGAAGCAATTACATCAACATTGAATCGCTTTTCGTTAACAGCTTATCGGGCTTAACAATGGATGGTGCCCCAGCAATGGTTGGGAAACACGAAGGTTTAGTAAAATTGATTGAAAATGAGGTATTCAAAGTCGGTAATACTTCTATGCTAAATTTTCATTGCCTGTCTCTCTGGCCGAGGGGTTACATGATTTTCTTCGTAATCCCGTTTATCCACGCAGGATAACGCAGCGGGCGAGAATTGGAAGCGGTTTTTCCCGTGTTTGGTGACTTGTGGGTTAACTGAACCGGCCGCTCAGAAAGCAATGGCAAACTACTGAGCCACGAAATCAACAATCAGCTGAAAGATGCTGATGTTGACAGCGATGTCCTGTAAAGGATATGCGAATTTAAAAAAAAAAAAAATTCATTACATTATTCATCAGGAGAATTTATGTTCGAAGGCCCTCAAAATGGACCATGTCATGAAAGTGGTCGTCAAAATAGTGATCTTCATTAAGTCGAACGGGTTGAATCACAGTCAGTTCCAAGAATTTCTAAAGTCTTTGGACTCAGATTATAATGACGTTACATTTTATGCAGAAGTAAGATGGCTGACCCATGCCAAATTGTTGAAAAGAGTGTTTGATTTGCAACAAGGATTACAATAATTCTTTGCAAGCAAGTCAAAAAGTATCCCAGAGTTTGAAGACAAAGCGTGGGTTTGCGACTTTGCATTTCTAATCGATATAACTAGCCACCTAAATGACGTTCGTCTAAAAGGGAAGGATAAATTAATTATTAAGATGTATTTTTTTTTTTACCTTAAACCAGGCAAGCGTTTGACCACGATCTCGCCTACTGGGAAGCGACGATGTGGTCGAAGCTGTACCACGCTTGCTTGCTTACTTTAAAAAAAAAAAAAAATGGTACGTAGCCTGGCAGGAAATATTATTTCTGAAATTTGGCCCGCCTGCTGAAAAGGTTGGCCACCCCTGGTCTAAACCAACGAGGAGAATCTTCACTAAACCATCGTGTGATTGAGCGAAACTAACACAAATAAAAATATTAACATATAAGGAAAATGCCGTAACTGGTTACACACTGACGATTTCTAATTCTAGGAAACTCCGCTCGAGGTCTCGTGAATAATATTGTGACTTAGAGACATGTTTGAATTGTTCGCCTAATTATAATTTTCACGCAAGACACGTCAAAATTAAATGTGTCACCGGTTAGATCGAAATAAACATTATTGTGAGCTGATTAACAAAAAAACAGAGCGATAATTTGAAAGACTTTAAAAAGATGGACGTTGCTACTTTGTATTAAATAAACTAATAAAAGTACGGACAATTTTAACAACATAAAAAAGAAAAAAGAAACATATTAGAACACCCGACTCCTAAGTACTAAAAAAAATTTTGGATATCCTTTACAGGACATCGCTGTCAACATCAGCATCGTTCAGCTGATTGTTGATTTCTTGGCAATATTACTCTTAGTAGTTTGTCATTGCTTTCTGAGCGGCCAGCTCATATACCCCGTAAGTTACCGACGCGATTCGAGCCACTGCTGATTCTCACCGTCGCCACGTTACTTACGAGAGTATACGAGATTACGGAGAAAAGTCGCTAACCTCTGGGCCAGGAAGCCGGCTACCAAGTACGACAGGGGTGGGAGGGAACTGTTGATTGATCTGGGAACAGGTCAAATCATGTTCATGAATTCGAGGTAGGACCGCGTTAAAAGGAATTGTGTTAAAATTTTAGTGTGTTAAACAAAATGGTCATAATGTAAACTGACATTACGAGTTGATTACAAGGAACTGTGGTAAAAATTTAGTAATATGTGGTTATGGTTTTGCGTAAATTTAATAGAGGCGCGTTAGTAGAATAATTAACAGTGTTAATGATCTTAACTGTTGATAAGCATATTTAAATTAAAACAATGTTTTCCTGTGGTTAATTTGAATAACGAAGACACAAACCATAAATTGTACAATTTATTGCCTGGCAGTCAGCGAAATATGCCACGGAATAAATCGTACAATATATGGTTTGTGTCTTCGTTATTCAAATATTTAAATTAGTTGTATTAGAGCTGAGAATGAATAGTTAAGTAAATATTACTACAGAAGTTTGTGATTTAGTGTTATATAGGTTGTGCTTAGATTAATCAGGAATAATCATTACATTTTGAATTACGATAGGAATAGTTAGCAAGTATACAGTTACTACAACGTATTTATTTTGTATTAATGGATCTTAAAACATATATAGGAAACATTATGTGATATTATAGTAGAACTATATTAATATATTAATGAAGTTAGAGTTTATTAGAATTAGATTTCTTACGGTGAAACTTAATAACTTAACAAAAGTAGGTTACATATAATAAATTAAAATATGATAATAACATAGAAGATGGAATGTTTGGGAACTCACAGTTGATAGTTACGATTCCTGATTGTTGATACTGTTGAACATTAGTTAATATTTTTAATATAAAGAATTCAATATTCAGTTATTGGTTGGAATGGAACTAACAATTATGTGTTTATCTGTTTAGTGGAAACAAAACTAACATAATTGGTAACAGCATATGAGGTCAGGTTGCATGTTCAGCTAACCACTGTTATGTTAAGTTATAGTTGAATTGACATCATAATTACTTAGTTAGTTAGTTAGTTAGTTAGTTAGTTATTTAGTTAGTTAGTTAGTTAGTCGACAGATCATCCTCATTGCTCATCGAACCATTCAGTCCATAAGTGTTCTGATCCCCTCCTCAGCAAATCCCGCAGCGTATAGCGGCTCACGACACCAGTTATGTGTTGGTTAATCAATCTTCTTTGGCTTTCTGCGTGGTGTTCTTGTTTGGTAACACCTCTTTTAATTTGCAGTTCTCGCAGTCTGATCATGGTTGTAGATTCACAGTCATCGCTTTGTTCTCGCAACAGTCTTACTTCTCGTAGAGCAGTGGTTCTCAACCGGTGGGGAATTCCCCCCCCCCCAGGGGGGAATTTCAGGGTTTTCAGGGGGGGGGGGGGGTGGGAATGAAGACCATTTCAAGATCGTGTTAATACAAGAACCGATTACTTTACATAGTTTTTCCCTTCATACTTTACAGTTATGTATGTCTCGTCCTTCTAAACCTCATTTTATAAAGTAAGTAGACCCACAAATCATGTTTTATGTGGATGTCTAGATTTGTTTTAGTATATGCTATTACATTTACCTTCCATTTTTACGTATACTGTGTAGGGGTGGGGGGATTTTTTGATAGGAAATATGAAAGGGGGGGGGGAATGACGTTCTGAAAATACGGTGAAGGGGGGAACGGGCCAAATTTTTGATAGGAAGGGGGGGGGGGGAATGGCGTTCTGAAAATATGTTGAAGGGGGGAATGGGCCAAAAAAGGTTAAGAACCACTGTCGTAGAGCATTCAGAATGTCAACCTGGTCCATAGCGCGTCCGCCCTCCACAGTAGCCTTACCTGCGAGCTTGTCAGCCCGCTCATTTCCTTGTACTCCCGCATGCCCTGGCACGAAGATGAAACTAAACTTTGCCAGCCGAGATCATAATTACTTACATGTTATAAAGTTAATTAGTATAATAATATTGCCATATAGTCTTATCAAGTATAATTTCAGCTACAAATAGCACGTTTACACATAGGAACACACTGAGTAGAAGGGCACAATGTGGTTTGGCAGAAGTTCGGTAAGTTACCTAAGCCGAGGGACCATTACATTAGATTGTACCAAGATTGAAGCAACATCTCTGATCTGGCGAATTGCTGCACTATGAACTAACCTCTGCTTTATAAAGAGAAACAAAGAGTGTTAGAATTATCCATTGAAGAGAAAAGATTACTTATAGGAAAGGTTTAAAAGGAAAAGAATTAGCGACTCAAGAGAAACAAAGAACATTAGAATTATCCCTTGAGGAGAAAAGATTGTTTGCAGAGAATGCGGTTGGATTATTAGAAAGTATGGGAAGACTTTCCTCTTAGACTGATGCGCTAAGGCAGTAGTATATGGTGCTTGAATTTAACAGTCAGAGAGTTAAAGGTGACGCTACAGTCATAAGTACTAACATAATTGTTTTAGACTAGCGATCAATGGTGCATCCATGGATGGAAGTCCTTGCTAAGATGGAACTTTCGACTATCGAGACTACAAGTGACGAATGGCTGATAGTGTTAACGAGGAAAGAGATGAAAGATATTAAGACATGCTCGGCTACAGGATTTGATGTATAGGACCCGATCTTTTGACAGTACTGTACTATCATATAGTAAGCATAGATATTAACGCTTTGCATCTCTTGCGGCAGGATTTGATTGTGTGTTTAAACACTGACATATTGTGTGCCGCGTGGTCTAGTGTTTACACACCCGCTTCACACGCCAGTGATCCGGGGTTTGTTTCCTGGTCCGGTCAAGGATATGCACTACGGAAGAGATCAAACGAGAGCGAAACTCGAGTCTAATGCTTCCACATTGACGTGAATAGGCCTTAGGTTCATATCGGAATGTGATCAGCGTTGCCAGTAGAGTGTTGTGCTCAATATTTAAAAATCTCGAATCCCGAAACAACAAATAAATCAATTTGATTATTGCTCACTGGATCTTAGGCGGCCTGGTGTGCTTTGCCAGTGAGAAGACCTGATCGTTCGGGTCCACATCGATTGACGGACGTCAATAGCGGCGATCGGGCAAATCTTGAGCTACAGCCTACGACGGGTGATGTTTTAGTATTCTATTGTGATAATTTGGCCGTGTCCAGCGTGTGCCGCGTAGTCTAGTGTTTACACACCCGCTCCACACGCCGGTGATCCGGTGTTTGTTTCCTGGTCCGGTCAAGGATATGCACTACTGAAGAGCTCAAACGAGAGCGAAACTCGAGTCTAGTGCTTCCACATTGACGTGGATAGGCCTTAGGTTCATACCGGAATGCGATCAGCGTTGCCAGTAGGGGGTTGTGCTCAATATTTAAAAATAATTATACAATTAGTTATAACTGATAACAGATTGATTGAGTTATTGATAAAGTTAAGATAAATAATTAAATTAAATAGAAATGATAAAGATCAGTAAAGAAATGATAATTGTCGATTAATGCCATCATTTTGCGTTATGCCATCAGATTTGAAGGTATTCATCATCATCATCATCTTCCACTTCTGCCGTCAAGCGTCGTGGGGAGGAATAATTTGCGTTCCAGTGCCCGGTGGGCGGCACTGGATAGTGTCATTCCGTGTGATTGTACAATGTCTTTCATGTCGTCAACCCATTGTCTTCTTGGGCGTCCTCTTGGTCTTGTCGCAGATGGTCTTAGATGTAAGACCAGTGATAGTAGTTGTTGGTGTTGCAGTCTAACGTCAAGGCCAAACCACTTGATCTTCTGTCTTTCAATAAATGTGGCACAAGGTATTGATCCCACAGTCTGTCTGATAACAGCATTTCTTAATAAGTATCGGATTGTTAGGTTGGCCGCTCTCCTCAGGCATCTCATCTCGCAGGTGTTGATTTTTACGAAGGTGTGATTTGGATAAAGTCCAGGTTTGAGATTGGTAGCATAGGGTTGGTGTGAATAAGCTGTTTATTATCTGTCGTTTTGCGAACATGGATATATTTGGATGTGTCAGTAAGGGTGATAGTTGATATGTAAGTGCACTAGATTTTTGACATCTGATTTAGATTTCTCTGTCCAATCTGCCATCTTCTGTGATCATACTTCCAAGATATTTGAATTCTTTAACTTGTTTAAGAATTGTGCTATTTATCTGTATACGTAGTGGGCCCGGCGTTCTGCTAACTTGCATTACTTCGGTTTTGGCTGTGTTTATACTCATATTGTATCTGCTGCAAGTTGAATTCAGATTATTAATATGATTTTGTAGTCTATACCCATCGCTGTAAAACAGGCACTGATCATCTGCAAATAGAAGTTCATTTATTCCTTGTGGGTCAGTTGTTTCATCTGGAGTAAAGAGTTCTAAATTGTCTGAATCTGTTCTGTCAAGGCTTGCTTCTTTGGATATTCTGTCCATGTAGACATTAAATAGCAGAGGAGAGAGCACACATCCCCATCTCACTCCTGTATTGACTGTGAAATTATCTTATATTCCTTCTTGTGTTCTTACTGCACTTCGGCTCAAGTGGTACATGGCTATGATGTTTTCTAGCAATTGCACTTGTATCCCATAGTCTTCAAAGATGGTCCATAATTTGTATCTATCTACTCTTTCGAAAGCCTTTTCTTGATCTACAAACACAATATTCTGCTGGTCACTATATTCGATAGTTTTTTTCACATATTTGTCTAAGTGTAAATAGTGCATCAGTGCAACTTTTACCTTTCCGAAAACCGAATTGTACTTTGCTTAACTGTTGTTCGACTATGGGTCTAGCTCTTTGTTCCAATAGCTTTGCGTACATTTTCCCTATATGGCTGAGGAGTGATATACCTCTGTATGTTTCACACTCTCTCATACTGCCTTGCTTTTTTCCATATTGGTACTATTATTGCCTGTTGCCAATCTTCTGGCACTTTTATTTCTTCCCATCCTATATTAAAAAGTCTTGTCAGCCATTTAACTCCTCTTTTCCCACAGGCCTGAATAGCTTCTGTGGTTATTCCATCTGGAACCGGCGATTTGTTTTTAGGACTTGTCTGTATAACTGCTTTTACTTCTGCAGGTATAAAATTTTGTTCTTGTTGTCCATGACTTTTAGCACAAAAGTGAGATTTTCTATGTTATGTGTGGGGTTAAGTAGTTCTTGAAAGTATTCTGGCCACTTTGCCAGTCTTTGTTGTAGATTAAATATTGGTATACCTCTTTTGCTGTTTATGATGGAATATTCTTCAACAAGTGAATAGGTACAATTATCTCGGAACAGTAATAACATATGATGGGAGATGCCTTGAAGAGATTAGAACAAGAATCGTCATGTCTAAGGTAGCCTTTAGCAAGATGAAAAACATACTGACCAATAAAAAGATGTCAATTGAAACGAGAAAAAGAGTGTTGAGGTGCTACATAGAACCTGTACTTTTATATGGATGTGAAGCTTGGAGAATGAGCAGTCAAGCTGAAAAAACATCTGATGGCTGTAGAAATGTGGTTTCTGAGGAAAATGCAAAGAATACCATGGACAACCAGAAAGACCAATGAAGAGGTCCTTCAAGAAACAAACGAAGATAGTAAACTGATTAGAAACATTAGATGCAGACAGTCAAAATTGTTTGGGCATGTTATGAAAAGAAATGAATTGGAGAACTTGGTGACAACTGGTAAGATCGAAGGGAACAGATCAAGAGGAAGACCTAAAAGCAAATACCTGGATGGCTTGGCCTCGTGGCATGGTCGAGACAGAAACACAGAGCTGATCCACGACTCTGGTGATAGAGTGAGATGGCAAAACATGACCGCCCACGCTTACCGGCATGGCACATGATGGATGGATGGATGGTGGTTGGGTTTTAGCATGCGTCTGTGTTTCTCATTGCATTGACACATTTATAAAATTCTCTTGGGTAGTCTTTGCTAAGGGTCGCCATCTGTTCATCGTAGATTCTCCAGGGTTCATGTTTAGATGTTCTAATTGTTCGTTTGGCATTTCGTCGTGCAATTCTATAAGTAACATAGTCTTGTTCAGATTTGGTTGTGATCCATTGTTTGAATGCTATCTTTTTTTTTTTTTGAATATGCTATCTTTAACTTCATTGTTCCACCAAGCTGTACTTAATCTTTTGTCTTGCCCTACTTTCTTTGTTCCACATTTATTTTCCAGTGTGTCGAGCATGGCAGCCTTGAAAATTGTCCATCCCCTATCTACGCTTGAGCAATCGTATTGGACAATAATTATAAAATTGAAAAATAATAACAACATAATGTTTGATAATTAAGATATAATGAAAGCAACCACATCTTTAAGTATAATGGTTTTGCTCAAGTCGGTCAGACGTAGTGATTGCTATGGATTTGTCTTGAACTTTACTCGCTGCAACTATATTCATTGATTATGATCTGTGTTAGTGACGCCAGAGTGAATAGGAATAGCAACGCATTCCAGACTATCTACCATGCAACGCTGGCTTGCAGTATCATACGTTAAATTAATCAGTCATGGACAGTGGGACAGTTATGCTATGGCTGACTAGAAATATCCTTGCAGACCTGAAACGAGGGATTTTGGTAATTGATTTTGAATGTAGGCAGATGAAGTTGAGCGCCAGTCAATTCATGATAGCCACCATCGACGCTACCAACCGAGAAAGTACTAAATTGTTTAATAACATTATAGCATATAGGGGGAACTAACTTTTGTTCTGCAAGCTTTCAAATTGAGAGGTAGATTATATATCTTACTGCTTTGTTTCATGTTGATATAAAATTAAATTTACTTATTAGATGATTGATTTAGTGTTTAGATAAAATATTACTATTTAGATTGAATAAGTAAAAGTAAATACATTAGCGTTAAGATGATATATGTATTTGACACTTAAAATAAGATCGTAATAGACTCTTGTCGTTTCAGAATTACGAGTGGTAGTACCAAGTATTAATCTCAGAGAACAGACAACGTAAGACAAAGTTAGATTAGTTTTAATTATAAGAATACGTATTGAAATAGTTATATGATTTGTAGAATTTAGATCTTAAATTGTTGTATAGATCTAGAACAGAAAAACGCCAGTGTAATGCCATGATCCAGTTTACAGCTCATGGCATGTTAAAATATAGTCACTCAGAAGGGCGTGGCATTATGGATCGTGATCCACGTGGCGTATCCCGAGAGTCACCAGAACGGAAATAGGTTCGTGAAGGTAACTGGGCTGGTTCAGTCGGTGAGAGTTGTTCCATGGTTGCAGTTCAGGTTTGGACACGTCACATTGTAAAATGGGCAATGGCTATAGTATGTCCACATTTGTTTGCCGCAATATAAACATCCATATCTCAGTAACCAACTGAGGGAAAATTATGAGATTTAGTATATAACCTTATCATTATGTCCACCCAACAAAACAATTTTTGTTCTGGAGATTTTACAGCAGATTTCAAAGTTTGTTTATATGCGATATATAATTTACGGTTCTGAGATTAAGTCCATAATTTTAACAATATTACAGCTTCACCAAGACACATCCCTGCTTTATTTGAAATTTTCTCGTGGTTTTCGTTTTAGCACAAACAGCGCGGTTAAATGGGATTGTTCAGAGGTGTCTCCATATGGGGGATCTTTCATGAAACGTGATTATATAAATAAACTAGCTGTCAAGCTGGTGTTGTCATCTGAATAGGCGGAGTTCCATTACTGTAAACATAAATGTGTTAGCGAGAAATCACTAGTTGTTCAGCAAAACATCAAAGAAATTTCGCCGCTTTCGATGATTTAAGTTGTTTTTGGACCTATCAAAGACATATTCCTTGGGTGGGGGTAAATATAAGACGGCTGGAAAAATTTCATAACGATGCAACAAACAGTTTTCAAAATAATTGATCGTGAATGAAGGCATTCTTTTGTGGGACATACTATAGTGATTGTGCCGCCAATAATGTTAGGCATGACTGTTTAAACGTGTATAATTGTGATTGCGCATATCATGTTGTGAATTTAATGTGTGCGCAATGGTGAAATTATAGAAATGAATTACGTCAGTCTCCTATTGTGATTAAATTTCGTAGATGTGTTGTAGCGCTAAATAACAGTATCATTTTGTGGTTTAACCTTCGTAGACCAATACTTAGATTAGTTAACGAGCCAGTATTAATTCCGCTGCACATGATCTCTGAAATGACATTCATATTTTAATTCGGCCATGGAAATAAACCAACCTATCGCCAATCACGTAATCGGGCATATTTTTCGCCCATGGCAGGGAGGTGGTCGTGTGCCTGTGGGACCAGATGGAGAAGGTGGGAAACAGATTGAGAACCTGTGTGTGGAAAGGATGAGATTGCGGGGGATTGGCAGGGGTTCTAGTAGAATCTCAAAACTGAAAGGGAAGACAAGGAGAACTTTAAATCAGATGGTGGTTAGAACGATTAGTAGTGTGACTCTTCTTCGGCTGTTAAACGAGGGGACGGAGCGCAAATGGGAATGTCCTGAGTGCAGTGATGTCATTTCTTAGCCCAACTCAACTCAACGCAACTCTCAGACTTGATGTTATGGTGTCATATTCCAATCCCTATTTTGCTAGACATTTGCCATTTTCTTTTGCTATGAATCCCCAGGCACTTATTAGCCTCTTAACACAGAGCCATCGGTAGAGATAATTACATCACTAGGACGAGTGTAGTCATGAATTAATTGCTGAATTTCAGCTTCCGTAGCGCCTGCTGGCTATTCCTTCCACTCACTGCCCAATGTCATTACAAACACCAAACAACTCTGAATTTCCAGTCGGCAATCTGACCCACTCCTTGCCTCTGCCAATCTTCTCAAGTTTGCAAACTTCTCTGATGGTATATTCTGCCTGAGCGATCCACGATCTTCCTCCTAGCAGCCTGTGACCCTTGAGTGCATCTAGGGAATCATGCAGGAGGTGTTTCTTGTCTCAGGTACCTTGAGGTATGACCTTGCCTGCAACACCTTATGTCTGTCCGCAGTGGTCGGCAATGCCAGGATGCATCGCATACACACTTTTGGGTATGTCTCTTTACACCCCAAAATCGCCCATTTAATGGGAATGCCATACTATGCTAGAAAAAGTATTATGGTACTGCATGGTAATTGACCTCAAGTAAATAAACGTTACCTAATCGCAAAATAAGTGAGCATCTTGTGAAACTTTCTAAATCCCTTGTGTTGCAAATGAGCTCTTACCTGGTATGAATCTGGTATACATATGTGATTAGTACACGTAAACTGGATGCTACTACAAGTCGGCGCTGGACAGTTTTGCTCGTCTGAATGGTCTCCACAGTCATCATCACCGTCACAAACCCACAAGCTGTTCACACATTTTCCATTGCTGCACTGTTACAAAAGTAATTGTTATAAAGTAGTAAATCTAGCATTACTTGTCACGATAATCGGTTATGGCAGTCGAAGGCAGAGTTAAACAACGAAGTATAGATACAGAAGGCAAGAGGAAATCACAATATTATCTTCCCAAGAAATTGCGAGGAGACACATTTCAAAGTCAGTGAACGACATAAATTATGTAAATGTGTTTAGAGGTCAAGGCGGAAATTGTGACTATTCTATTCAATACTATCCATGTAGTTTATAATAATTAAAATATACAGGAAGCAATTTCAAAATTGCCCCAATAACAAGGCTTTGATAAAATATGATTGTTGAAGCCGTAAACCATACTAGAAAGTGGGGATAAAATGATCGACTATATATATAATATATATTTAAACTTGCATTGCAAGAGAGGAGATTACCAAAAGATTGACAAAGAGCTGTGACTGCTTCCTTAAAGAAGGTAACAAAACAAGAATGGTATACATACAAAGGCATATCTCTTCTTAGCAAAGTAGGAAAAATCTATGCAAAAATTTAGAGCAAGATTCAAGATAGAACAGCTTTTAAATGATGGGCAGTTTGGCCTTAGAAAAGGAAAACGTTGTACATATATTTCTGCATTGAGGCAGATGTGTGAAAAAGCTATAGAATATAAAACGAAGTGTGGCTTTCGTAGATCAAGAAAAAACCTTTGATGTTGAAAGCAGAAGTGCTTGAAGAATAGGGTGTAACTGGATAACTGTTCCACGTGCGAACTTAGGGATACGGGCGAGAGGTCGACTCGGGAAGAATTAGCCAGATGGAGTAAAGGAATCTTAACCGGTCTCGGAATCAAAGCGAGAGGCAACTTTTACGGGTTATACGTCCCTGTCAATTGGCGTAGACATGGGGCGCCACGCGTTGCCTCTGAAGGTGGGAGACACCTAAAGGTGTCACTGATCAGCTACTGCCCGCCTCAAGCTGGGCAGCCCCCGGCCAATTGGGTGCTGATCCGCCATAGCTTACCTGCTTCAATGGGTGCTTGGGGCTAGGACAAAATATGGATCACAGGCTGTAAAACCAATGAACCAGGTACTAATAAAAAGAAAAATAGAAACCTCAAGCTACGGCTTCCAACCTGGAACGTGAGAATTATGTGTCGCTGATTTTCCACTGACTTGACCAATATTGACGATGTGAGAAAAACGGCTGTGATTGATGCCGAACTCAATCGTCTTAACATTGATATTGCTGGCCTGCAGGAGACTCGCCTCGCTGAGGAAGGGTCACTCAGGGAAAACAATTACACCTTTTTTTGGAAGGGGAGAGGACAGGCAGAAAAAGGCAATACGGTGTGGGCTTTGCTATGATACAAGTGGTTACATGAATTGAGGGAATGGTCTAAGGGAAAAATCCAGGTTATTGGAGCATAATAGGAGTTTTATCCCTTAATAGCAAAACAAAGGGATAAATCCAGTGAAGGCAAATGTCAGGGGGAGAGAAACCGGAATATCGAATAGGAATTGGACTCCTTACTTGGGTTTACCGAAGACGGGCCCGCACAGTTCAAGGTTACTAGTGCAAGAACCGATACCCGTGACAGGCAAGTGACTGAAGGTTGAACTCAGGAGAGAAGTACATTTGAAAGTCACTCGAGACCCAGGGCTTGAACTGTCGACAACTGTTAAGGTTTCAGGAACGTCATTATTTCCTGACAAGAATGAACAAATAGTGTGCAAGATATTTGGCGGTGGTAAACGCTTGAATTACGAAAGCAGTCAAACAGTGATCCTCGTTACAATTAGAGAATGTGTTGCTTGTTTGCTTGTGTTCGCTGGCTGTCAACTCCAGCGTGAAGTCCTGTATGTCGGATGAATACATCCTGTTGTCCAACATCAGTGTGATGTCATAGCGGACCAGAGGTTTGCGTGAGTATCCGTTGTCCCATGTCTAGTTTATTGGTGTGCAGACTGGTAGTTCCTAGCCATGCAGGCAAATACTCTCCGGCTTCGAAGGAATGGAAGAGAATGTGTTGAGTTGAGTTGAGTTAAGAACCGACATCACTGCACTCAGGACATTCCCATACGTGCTCAGTCCTCTCGTTCAACAGTCAGCGAAGACTCATACTACTAATCGTTCCCACCGCTATCTGATTAAAAGTTCTCCTGGTCTTCCCTCACAGTTTTGAGATTCTTCCAGAACCCCTGCCGATCCCCTGCAATCTCATTCTTTCCCCATATGGGTTCTCAGTCTGTTCCTCCGCCTTCTCCACCTGGTCCCACAAACGAACAACCACCTCCCGCTTGTCTATAGGCAAGATACCACCAAGAGGTGCATTCCCTGCTACCCTATCAGCCTGTTCATTCCCCCGTACACCCGCATGGCCAGGGCAAAATATCCATACAATTCTCACAATCTGTGACCTCTGAAGCAACGAGAGCCATTCCACACGAAACATTCCTTTCTCCACCTTGCTAAGCATATTCTTTGAATCCCTAATAAACACAACGTATGTTGGAGTAGTCTCCTCTAGCCACCGGAATGCCGCTGTTACTGCCTCCACCTCCATTCTCATGCTGGAGGTCGTAGTCTCATATGCCAGGCTCTCCTTTTTCAAGACTCGCCCATTAGCCTGTGCAATAAAGCCCCAGCCACTACGTCTGTTTCTCACCACTGACCCATCAGTGTAGATGATTATGTCACCTTGATGTGTGTTGCTCTGGAATGTGTTGTACGCTTACTAGAAGTTACGGCCACAGAGCGACTTGCCAGGAGTGTGGCCAGGTGTGTGCGATGATTTTCACGGCCACCGGCTATGTGTGACATAGTGTGATAAATTGTTCGAATGAGTACCTATCGTAAGTTGTAACATTGTCTGTATTTAGTCAGTATGTTAGGCAGAGACTCACTTGTGTTTAGAAGTATCGAAACAACAGACAAGGAAATACACGCCATGATTGGCACAGCTAGAGGTACCCCCGGCAGACAATCAACGACTAGGATTTGAACCAGCTGCGTACAAAACAATGCTAGGTTTTGCCAGCGGGTTGCTTGTACGGCTGGGTGCACTCAATAAAAGTTTGTGAATAATATGAAACGGTTTCCAGCGTCTGGTGGTTCGAGTTGAGTGAGTGTAGAGAAAGTGCTGTGTATACTGATACGAGCCAGGACAATTACAGATATTCCATAAATGATACATGGCATAATGGAAGAGAGATGCTAGGGGCTTTTGGGGCCCACGTGATGGCAGATTACTATTGGATTCATAAGCGTGACTGTCAGGGCATATCACATTCCATGAAGTTCTTAAAAGGAAGTTTTGTGTGCGTTGACTTTTGATTGCAAAATGCTAGTGATAGCCTTTGAATATATGTTTTGTGTTTTATATGAAGGTAATAGATCATCATCATCATCACCATCATCATCTTCCACTTCTGCCGTCAAGCGTTGTGGGGAGGAATAATTTGCGGTCCAGCGCCAGGTTATCGGCATTGGATAGTGTCATTCCGTGTGGTTGTACAATGTCTTTGACGTCCTCTCGGTCTCGTGTAGATGATCTTTGATGTAAGGTCAGGTATGGGAGTTGTTTGTGTTACATTCTAACATAATCGCCAAACCACCTGATCTTCTGTCCTTCAATAAATACGGCACATGGTGTTGATCCCACTGTCTGTCTGATAGTATCATTTCTTACTCGATCTCGGATAGTTAATTTGGCAGCTCTCCTCAGGCATCTCTTCTCGCAGGTGTTGATTTTGCGAAAGTGTGATTTGGATAAAGTCCAGGTTTGAGATTGGTAGCATAGGGTTGGTGTGAATATGCTGTTTATTATCTGTCGTTTTGCGGACATGGGTATATTTGGATGTTTCAGTAAGGGTGATAGTTGATATGTAAGTGCACTAGCTTTTTGACATCTAATTTCGATTTCTCTGTCCAATCTGCCATCTTCCGTGATCATACTTCCAAGATATTTTATTTCTTTAACTTGTTTAATAATTGTGCTATTTATCTGTATACTTAGTGGGCCCGGCGATCTGTTAACTTGCATTACTTCGGTTTCGGCTGTGTTTATACTCATATTGCAGGTTGAACTCAGATTATTAATATGATTTTATAGTCCGCCCTCATTGCTGTAAATCAGGCACTGATCGTCTGCAAATACAAGTTCATTTATTTCCTGTGTATCAGTTGTTTCATCTGGAGCAAAGAGTTCTATATTTTCTTAATCTGTTCTGTCAAGACGTGCTTCTTTGGATATTCTGTCCATGTAGGCATTAAATAGCAGAGGAGAGAGCACACATCCCTGTCTCACTCCTGTATTGACTGTGAACATATCTGATATACCTTCTTGTATTCTTACTGCGCTTCGGCTCGAGTGGTACATTGCTATGATGTTTTCTAGCAATTGCCCTTGTATCCCATAGTCTTCAAGGATGGTCCATAATTTGTATCTGTCTACTCTATCGTAAGCCATTTCCTGATCTACAAACACAATATTCTGCTGATCACTATATTCGACAGTTTTTTTTCTCCACATATGTGTCTATGTGTAAATAGTGCATCAGTGCAACTTTTACCTTTCCGAAAACCGAATTGTACTTTGCTTAACTGTTGTTCAACTATGGGTCTAGCTCTTTGTTCCAATAGTTTTGCGTACATTTTCTCTATGGCTGAGGTGTGATATATCTCTGTATGTTTCACACTCTCTCATATTGCCTTTCTTTTTCCATATTGGTACTATTATTGCCTGTTGCCAATCGTCTGGCACTTTTCTTTCTTCCCATGCTATATTGAAAAGTCTTGTCACCCATTTAACTCCTGTTTTCCCACAGGCCTGAATAGCTTCTGTGGTTATTCCATCTGGACCCGGCGATTTGTTTTTAGGACTTTTCTGTATGACTACTTTGTCTTCTGTAGGTATGAAATTTGGTTCTTGTTGTTCATGACTGTTAGGCACAAAAGTGAGTTTTCTATGTTACGTATGGGGTTAAGATGTTCTTGAAAGTATCCTGCTCACCTTGCTAGTCTTTGTTGTGGATTAAATATTGGTACACATCTTTTGCTGTTTATGATGGTGGTTGAGTTGTAGAATGCACATCTGTTTCTCATTGTATTGACACGTTTATAAAATTCTCTTGGACAGTCGTTGCTAAGGGTCGCCATCTGTTCACCGTAGATTCTCCACGATTCATCATTCATTCATTCATTCATTCATTCATTTAGTAGCATGTCCTTTGCAGAATCTCGCTCCCATAACAACCTTCCGGAAAACCTCTCGATCATAAGCAAGATGTACCGCGTCCGATACACCCATCTGGAGATCATCCACCACATCCTGCACCCATCTTCTCTTTGGCCTTCCTCTTCCTCTCTTCCCAGGCATATACCCCCATTATTATTCTCTCCAAACTTTCGTGACGTTTCAAGTGACCAAAATATTAAAATTTTCTTTGTTTTATCGTTTTTAATAGCCAACCTTCTTCAATATTCAGCTCTTGAAGTATTGCTGCATTTGTTCTTTTCTGTACCCAAGATATTCTTAGAACTCCTATATAACATTTATATTCAAAGGCATTTATGTGCTGCTCAGCTTGTTTAGTAAGTGTCCAGATCTCACAAGCGTATGTTGCAATGGGAAAGATGCATGCTCTTAAAAATCTAATTTTCGTAGTTCTGTCTGTCCCATTCCATAATTTATTCAGTTGTTTTAGTCTTTGAAGAGCAATTGATAGTCGTCGTTTAATTTCTTTCATTGCGTCACCGTTGTTGGTAATAAATGACCCAAGATATTAAAAATTTTCCACCACCTCCAATTTTTCCTCATCTTATATATAAAAAAGGATGTGCGTATCTCCGTATGTCCTTTATTCGTTCGCGAACGGCCCATCCGATTGAGATGAAATTTTCTACACGCCTTCCTTTCATTCCAGAGCTGTCAACTGTGATATTTTGTTAGTGTGAAATCGCCTGCTTACTCAGTATTATTTCATTTTTCATTTTTCATCATAATTTCATATATCTCAGGGGACCTAACTCTGTAAAAGTTATTTCAAGGGGCATAACTTTTCTGTATAACTTATAGTCATATTGTGGCATCGTTTTCAAAGATTTATAAACTCTTTGTCCATAGTTATGTACCGGCATATGAGTTACAATAAATAATGATACAATCTGTAAGGCATTTTCAAAGTTTTCATAAAAATGATGCACAATGCATAACATTGTAACTCATCTTTTTTTGCTTAAGAAGTTACTGTAGTCATGCAGGTGATTAAAAAGAGTTTTCATTAAAAATAATGGATGGTGTGTGGTAGAACGTTCTTTTAAGTTACATTTTTTTTGTTGTATGAATTTAATGAAGCCTGACAGGGTCAGGCAGACAGATAGACAGACAGACAGACAGATAGACAGTCGGGAACAGGAACTTATATGACTACTTATATAAATTAAATGAGATGCTTCACACCAGGAGCTGGGCGATGTCGGGCCGGGTCAGACAGACAGACAGACAGACAGACAGACAGATAGTCGGTAACGGGAACGGGAACTTATATGACTACTTATATGAATTAAATGAGATGCTTCCCACCAGGGACTGGGCGAAGCCGGGCAGGGTCAGGCAGACAGACAGACAGACAGATAGACAGACAGATAGACAGTCGGGAAGGGGAACTTATATGACTACTTATATGAATTAAATGAGATGCTCCACACCAGGAGCTGGACAATGCCGGGCCGGGTCAGACAGACAGACAGACAGACAGACAGACAGACAGACAGACAGACAGACAGACAGACAGACAGACAGACAGACAGACAGACAGTCGGTAACGGGAACGAGAACTTATATGACTACTTATATGAATTAAATGAGATGCTCCCCACCAGGGTCTGGGCGAAGCCGGACAGGGTCAGCTAGTTAACATATATTTATTTCTCCATAGTGGTTTTATCTGTATGCATTATCTTTGTTTTTGCAATGTTAAGATACAAGTTGGGATTTTCACTATTCAATTGGGTTGAGGCTATTAGGTTTTCTATACCAGTCTGTCTTGTGGATAGCAATACTGTATCATCAGCTTACCGAATATCTGGTATGTCAAGACCATCGATATTTATGGCATCAGATAGCTCCCTATTTATATCATCTCTTACATTTCTCATTATATTTTCGGCGTACAGGTTAAATAAGTAGGGGGTCAGCACACATCCTTGCTCGACTCCTTGCTTGATGTCAAACCAATCTGATGTCTCGCCATCTATTCTAACCGCTGCTTGTTGGTCTAGATGAGTATTACATGTAGTGGAAAGCCCATATTCCTCATGATTTCCCAAAGTTTCTGATGTTGTACACAGTCATATGCCTTTGAATAATCCACAAAACATGAGTATATGTTTACATTAAATTCTCTGCACTTCTCTATTATTAAACTGTGTCTGCAAGTTTATCAAAATTCTCGTCTTTGTCTTCGAGGTAATAAATGCACAGTAATTATATATAATATGAATGAAGATTATAGTCAAAGTGTCACTGATGGCACATAACTCTAGGCTTTTCCACAATAATTGCCCTACTAAGAAGCTCATTCTTAGTTATGTCAAAAACTAGAGCTAATAGACAAAAATCGTATTACATTTTTTTTTTGGTGGCATTTGGCATCAGCGACATACAATTACACAAGAAAAGCTATAAAATTTAAGGCACCAAAATGTCTGTAAGCCATTGTAATCAATAAAACAGTTTTGTATTGCTACTTTGGTGTTGTTAATTTGTATAATTAGTAGACAGCAATTTGCTAATTTTCATATTGTCGTGTGCATTAATTTTCATGTTGTATTAATCACACATTGTTGAAAGTAAAAGATTTTGCAATTGTTCATCACCTTGATAGATTAAACTGTGATAGTTTGGGATATAACCTATTTGAGTCGGTTCTTTAAGTCTTCTGCGTATTCTAGTTGGATGTTTCGATGTTATTGTTATCTTTCTTTGCACGTTGTGTGTCTTTTATTACGCTGCCCAAAAATAAATTGAGAAGTAGAGGTGAGCTTACACAAACCTGGCGTACTCTTGTTCTTGCTTTAAATGTGCTCGTTTGTCCATCATGTTGTTCTTACCAAATAGCTGACTAAATTGCTAAGATATGACTAAGGATTAAAAACTGACGCCTGAAATACAGATTGTACATATAAAAGAATCTAACATATTCTCTCTAAAAATTACTAACCGCAAATTTTGAGGGTTGACATGAAACACAGCCTATTTCGTCACTGTCATCATCACAGTCATTATCAACGTCACATTGATAGATCCCTGGAATGCAGCGACCATTCTTTAAATAAAAGACAACGAATTTGAATTAAATAAAATCGAGAATATTATATAATAATAAATATTATATAGAATGGATAAGTATGTAAACGAAAGGACTCTTTTCACGTCTTTGAGCTAGTCCTATATATCTTTATATTTCAATCGGCACTCGAAGGGTGATGTGGTCAGTAACTCATTAGCAAACGTTATTTCCCATGACATTTCCTGGGACCTATTTTAGGCTAGGTCGACCTGGAAACCTAGGTCACTTATTGATAATCCACCTCAAATTTAATTCTACCATCGAGCGGCAGGCAAGCACTACCTTAGCTACCGGAGAATATATAAATCATAAAGCTATTGATACCATCTGCAAAATGGTTGAGCCTCTACACGTTACATATAGTATGCGGGTGTATTTTTGGGATTTTATGCATAATGACCGTGTCGCAAAATAATTTTGATATCAAAAATTGTATTTTAATGATTTGGATGACGCTTTCATCATTAGTTTAGTTTAGTCGTTGGATCAACATCACGGCACACGGGTGTAACCCATAAGTGCTCCATTTTCCTCCTAACTCAAACCTGAGTCTGGAGAAACTCAGCTCCACGCACGAACTCCGTAGCATCGGCGAGGATCCTTAAATACTTTGGGTAGATTTTTAACTCGAAATTTTTTTTTGGGCAGCGCCGTTAGGCTACTCTTTTTCGATTTCCAACTGCCAAGGGATTTTTTACGTGCGCAACAATACACACGGGCGTCCGATCTCACTACCCAGAGATCAGGGGACATTTTATTACTGGAAGTCCAGGTGAAAAAATCCCGGTCCTCACCGGGGCTTGAACCCGGGACCTCCAGCACTCGAGGTGGACACCATATCTCGAGACCACTCATCCCACATCATCCCCCAGCTTTCATCATTATCATCATTAAGTGCCCTGGCAGCTGGCGTAGGCGATTATGGCTCTCCTTAGATCCCGATCTTTGGTGTTGATATTCCTCCATGCCACTGTCTCAATCCATCTAGCATAATTTCTCTTGGTCTGCCTCTGCTCTCTTCCCCTCTATCTTTCCAGTTGTCACGATGTTCTCCAATGCCCTTCTTCTCATCACATGACCGAAGAAAGCTGTTTGTGTTTTCTTATTGTTGTTGTCACCGTCCTAGATACCTAGGGGAATGAAACTCGGGCTCATACAGGCAACAAACTCCGTTCAGATACAATCTAACATCATTTATTTATATTATGTTACAGTAAGCTGGCGAAGAGAGGTTTTCGCAAGCCAGCAACCCTCAAGTTGCGTATCACAGGAGTTTACAATAAAGCAATAATACATGATTATTACAACAACTCTATCAGCTATCTAACGTATGCATAAGACCCCTAAATACACTTGGGTTTTAAGCTATCAAGTCCCCCTTAAGGTAAGCCCTGTTGCTTCTTCGATGTCCAGTCCGTGTCTGCCTTTACACACGTGTCGCAATCCGACACGGGTGGTAACTCTCTCCGAGTTTCTCGTGGACCCCGCAATCGGCGGGCTCCATCGGTGTCCACGGGGCTGTGGACACGCTGACCGGTCCTTCGAGAAGGCTCTGGATTATTCGAGCCTTCGAATGACTCGGTTCTTTCCCTTTAGCTGGAGTTCTATCCCTTCTCCACTCTCTATTATTTTTATGTTGATACCGCCCTTATGTGAGACTGTGACAGGAGTTTCCCCCCCCCCCCCGCGCTTTGATGGGTTATTATATGGTAATTAGTTTTGTACTAATTCTGTCACAGGGTCACATGAAGTCGGTGTTTGTAGTTTGGTGGATAGTAACTTGGCAACCTATATATCTGCATCAACAACTCATGTATTCTCCCATACAGCACTTCAAGATGATTGCTGAAGAGGTCTCTCTCTTCTATGTTCTTAAACATGCTTATCTGACCGAAGTTCCGTGACGTTTCCAGTTGTTTTTACAACCGCGCCCTTCTCAAGTATCCATATGATACCAAGATATAAAACTCTGTGTAAGAGAGTTTTAACAAGACAAGTTGTCTTGGCTTATTTAAGTACACTTGCAAATCTTGTCCTGCATGTGTATTTCGATACATTTTTACTTCCGTATGTTGTATATTGCTGAATATATAGTTATGCTGTTGTTTTATCCCATCTGACTACGTGTGTTCTTGTTGGCTTGTTAGTGTATTGACTGATATGTTGCTGTCTATAAAAAACTGACTGTGTTTTAATTGTTAGTGTTCAGTTTTGAGTTTGTATAAAGTGTGTGCTCAATGTGTATATGTGATGTGTGGTTTACTTCCAAGCGTCACGAGTTGGAATATCCTTTGTCATGAATTACCCAATCTGTGTAATGCATGATCAGGGTATTCAAACAGTGGTGCTTAGATTTAGTGTATTCAATACTAAACATGTATTAACAATTGAAACAGGTAATACATTTTACATGAAAGACGCAGACAAATTAAAATAAATACGTTTTGCGTACAATTTGTCCGCTCAGTATATCGCTCTCTCATTTAATTCATTTGCTCTCTCATTCGTACATCTTTCATCCAAAATAGTATTTTGTTAAAATATACAAATAATATTGAGGTAAGTCTTACTGCCCTTAGAAAAACGGATTAGGCGATATGTTCCCTTTATGGTAGCAAGTACTTTTTGTACTTGTTATCAAAAAATGGTTGATAACTTAAATAGAAACATTGTATAGGAAGAATATTTCACCTATGAGTGAAAATGTCTGTAATATATTATGGTACAAAATATACAAGTTACGTGTTGACATATTTTATCTATATAATCAAATACAAGTGTAATACATATTAACTAATAGTAAATTAATTAACTCCAACGACGATGTGTGTGTTGTCCTCCTGTTGTCCGTGTGTTGTGCCACCAATGTTAACAGTTCATATAGCTGTCTCTTGTATGTTGTAATAGACGTAGTTATATTCCTTTAGTTTGCGAATTTTCTTTGAAATAGCGAGTATGCAGAGTTCTTAATCTTTACACGATGATTTTCAGTTCACTGGTTGATGAAATCACTTCACAGATATTATATATCGCTCGGATTGATTTTAAAGCATTGCCAATTGCTAATATGGCTTAATACAATATAGGTAGGCTTTCTGATCATGATTTTCAAATTGATCATTTACTATTGGGAGAACCACAGATAGATAGGCCTTGAAAAACCAAATCTAACGGTACCTCAATGAGTTGTCTATCTCAATTCTAAGCTGAGTTATGTAAATTTGAGTGTCGTGACCTTTGGACTAAAATTTTCACAAAAGAGTGCTCACTGAAGGATTTTTTTTGCGTCCTGGTCAAAATCTGGCCCAGATTATCAAAATGTTGGTGTTTTTTGAGACTATCTGTTTTGTTTATAAACGAACATCTTAGCAACCATACATCACTGCGATCGGGGTTGCAAGGCCTAACTGGTCATGTTATTTATTTTTTGATATGATGTCTGGTGACCTAATTAGGAAGTAAAAATGGCCGCTAATTATTTTGCTAATTAATTACTATTTCACAAATTAGCGTACGTTTTCTTAATTTTAGCTTTAAAAATTACAAGATGAATTTGGTAATATGCGGAATGATGCTACAGACCTTATGGTCTCTTTGCTGTGTCAGTATGATGTGTGGTGACCTAATTAGCAATTAAAAATGGCCGCTAATTAATTACTATTTCACAAATTAGCGTACGTTTTCTTAATTTTAGCTTTAAAAATTTCAAGAGTAATTTGGTAATATGCGGAATGATGCTACAGACCTTATGGTCTCTTTGCTGTGTCAGTATGATGTGTGGTGACCTAATTAGCAATTAAAAATGGCCGCTAATTAATTACTATTTCACAAATTAGCGTACGTTTTCTTAATTTTAGCTTTAAAAATTACAAGATGAATTTGGTAATATGCGGAATGATGCTACATACCTTGTGGTGTCTTTGCTGTGTCAGTATGATGTGTGGTGACCTAATTAGCAATTAAAAATGGCCGCTAATTAATAACTATTTCACAAATTAGCGTACGTTTTCTTAATTTTAGCTTTAAAAATTACAAGATGAATTTGGTAATATGCGGAATGATGCTACAGACCTTATGGTGTCTTTGCTGTGTCAGTATGATGTGTGGTGACCTAATTAGCAATTAAAAATGGCCGCTAATTAATTACTATTTCACAAATTAGCGTACGTTTTCTTAATTTTAGCTTTAAAAATTACAAGATGAATTTGGTAATATGCGGAATGATGCTACAGACCTTATGGTCTCTTTGCTGTGTCAGTATGATGTGTAGTGACCTAATTAGCAATTAAAAATGGCCACCGATAATTATTGCAGTGATGAATAGTTGTTATGAGGTTCGTTTAAAATAAAATTACTAAATTTGCATAAGTGTCAACAGATGAAAATGTACTAAACTAAAAGAGTTTTCTTTTCAGTTAGTAATCTTTATTAATATTATATAACATATATAATACATATGCATAATGTGGTAGAGTTTCTGGAATCAACAGGTGAATCAACAATCTTCTGTCTTCCAGAACCTGAAAAGAGAAAATAAAAAGATTACTAAATCTGAAAAAATTAAAAAAAATGCTGTAAAATAACATGAAGAATTTATACATTATTAATTGTGAATTGTAAATATGAGGAGAAAAGAAAAAGAAATTAAAGGTATATTTATTTTTAAAATGTTTTACATTATAATAAATTGATCTTAAAATTATAAAGATAGATAACATGAAGAAGTTATAAATTATTAATTATTAAATTTAAATCTGACAAGAAAAGAAACTGTCTCTGTGGCTAAGGGCTTGCGAACGCGGTTTGTGAGCCGTATACCCAGGTTCGAAACACAGTGGTGCTGGTTTTTTTCGAAAAAGGTATAGAGGCCGGTCGTTCAGAAAGCAATGGCAAACTACTGAACGTAACACTTGCCTAGTACATCAACAGCAGCTGAAAATGCAACGTCCCGTAAGGGGTACGCAACATATTTTTAATATGTATTAAAAAACCTTTGTTTTACAGTATAATAAATAGATATTAAAACTATAAAGGTATAAATTCAACTCACCATAGAAAAATGTCCTTAATTAGAGAAATACTACCTCTGTTGGCGACTGACCTGTCTTGGCATTCAATATCTCTTCTGTCTTCCAGAACCTGAAAAGAGAAAATAAAAAGATTACTAAATCTGAAAAAATAAAAAAAAATGCTGTAAAATAACATGAAGAATTTATACATTATTAATTGTGAACTGTAAATATGAGGAGAAAAGAAAAAGAAATTAAAGGTATATTTATTTTTAAAATGTTTTACATTATAATAAATTGATCTTAAAATTATAAAGATAGATAACATGAAGAAGTTATAAATTATTAATTATTAAATTTAAATCTGACAAGAAAAGAAACTGTCTCTGTGGCTAAGGGCTTGCGAACGCGGTTTGTGAGCCGTATACCCAGGTTCGAAACACAGTGGTGCTGGTTTTTTCGAAAAAGGTATACGGGCCGGTCGTTCAGAAAGCAATGGCAAACTACTGAACGTAACACTTGCCTAGTACATCAACAGCAGCTGAAAATGCAACGTCCCGTAAGGGGTACGCAACAAATGTTTAATTTTAATATGTATTAAAAAACCTTTGTTTTACAGTATAATAAATAGATATTAAAACTATAAAGGTATAAATTCAACTCACCATAGAAAAATGTCCATCCACCATCAACAGCCGAGCAATGTAGCCCTTTTTTCTTATGGGATATTCAGCTTCGAACACTGACAGATGTGCTCTCAGATGATCAAGATTTATTTTTGATTTTGCCATGATAAATCTAAGGAGAAATTAAAATAATGAAATTATTATATATTGCTACTCTGTTTAACTGTATGTTTTGATTCTAAATCTAAATCTCCAGTGTTTACATAGAAACAGACACTGGTCCTACTATCTGAGCTGCCGAAGGAATTTTTGCCAATCTTAAGTATGTAACCACCTTGGTCTCACAAAAAAATTTATTTCCACACACCAGTATAACGTAATGTGTTGAAACTCCATAGTTGTGTGTAAAATTGGACAAAGAATCCATAAATGCATGTTAAAGTATTGTTAAATAGATAATTAATAGACAAATGCAACTGAAAGCCAGTCAAAGTCAGTCAAAAAAATGCCAGTCATTGACCCAGGATGGGTTTGAATTTCAAAAATTTTAAACCATACTGCATGATGAACAATAATTAAAGCAACCAAATTAATTATTAAAAGCATTTAAAAGTAAACTGTTATTCTGTTTAATTTTATCATTCAAAATTGCCTGTGTTCTATTAATTAAAAAAACACACAGGTCAAATATGCTGTGATTTCCGCCATTGTGCATTTTCTTATCAAAAAATAGCCAGACCGAGCACACACACATAAAAAAAATTTTTCCCACCATGGCCAGCAATGTAAATCTTGTTGAAAGTTGACACTTCTATGTAAAAATGGGCTCGGAATTCAAAAATGCACTCTAAATGCATGTAATATCGATAACAGACACACTATTAATATAAACTCTCTTACCTTTTGGAGAAAATTAGAATTGTGCTTCGTGGAGGACCACTAAAATTCTTCTGACAATGCAGAATCAAGGATTAACCATGTGACAACTCGTTAAAGTTGTCATTCGCGATTTTCGTCCCGTAGTTTCGAATTAATCCAATTTGAAATAAGACAGGGCTAGTTTCGTATACAGCTGTTTACAGCCACAGGAAGTTGTCTGTGAACCAAACGACCTTGAACTTTCGGAAAACAGCATCCTTCCCTAGCAACGAAATACCTAATATAGGGTTCTCAAAGTTTCATGTTCGTGAATGTTATAAGTAGATTATTCACTTAGGCGTTGATACTTCTGAATGAAAGTTCTATAGTAAGTGTAGAGGTACACTGTTCTATGCCACAGACTAAAATATCACAGCTTATTATATGGCGATTAATTAATGTGCATAGTGTTAGTCTGCTGGTGCATTAGTTTGCCGTGATAATAGGTCAGCAATAATATTATCCGTACCCTTGATGTGGCGGATTTCAAAGTCGAAATCCTGAAGTAAAAGATCTTGAACATAGATCAACGAGTGTAAAAATGTACCTATTTCCTTTGTTTGACATGTGGTTCAAAGGACCCACTAAATCAACCGTGACGATTTGAAATGGTCTCGAGGCAGTTGTGGTTGATTGAATTTCTGCCGTAGGGTTTTTACCTTTCTTAATTAGTTTTTGACAGATATCACATGATTTACAATAGGTTTTTATGTCTTGGCAAAATTTAGGTCAATAAAATTGGCTCAGGACTCTGGCCCTGGTTTTCTCATAACCCATATGACCTCCGAAAGGTGAGTCATGGGCTATCTGAAGTACTTTATCGCGATGTAACTGAGGTAGAATCACTTGTTGTATCGTGGTTTGATCTCTGGTATATAGCCTCGTTAAAATATTGTTATTTAATCTGAATGTCCAAGAAGCGTTTTTCGTTAATTTTGGCTTCATTCTTACTAGTCGAAAGTAGTGTGATAGGGTTGGATCTGTTTGCTGTTCTTGGATAAACTTGGTGGTGGTAATATTGGGTGCAATGATTTGCAGCGCTTCGTAAAGTTGGTCGTTGTGGGTTTTGTGTGTCATTTGTCTTGTCACTATATTAGCGTATTGTGTATGTTGTTGCACATTTACATACTCAATATTTTGTGGATCGATGGCGTCCTCAGTTCGAGGTGTTGATTTGATGGTGTCATTGAAAGATTCAACCGCCCCTGTGTTCTGCACCTCTGTGAATTCGTTTCGAATTCCGTCATCGGTTGTCTCCCTTGTGCTTTTGGCAGTTTGAGACATGCAAGCGTGTTTTTTTTAATTTTGGAATCGCTGTTCGCTTTTTGGATACAGTTTTTCTGTTCCCATTCTCTGATTTCTTCTTCAGAGCAGGATCTTATGTTAGGAAGATTCCCAAGGATAATTTCTGCGGCAGGATTTTCCAGTACTGTGCATAGCACTTGTCCTGATATAAAAGGTGTCTGAATTTCGGCAAGTGCTAGGGGGTATCTTTCGATGGTGCCTGCGAATGTGCGACATGTTACGTATTTGTGTGTGTAGTCTTTGTCATTAACTAATGTTCTCTTAATTCCACAAAGAGTCACCCCGCTATCTCGTATTAGTGTACATTGTTTGTTATTAACAAAACCTGTCGCAAATTTTAACTTGCCTGTTGATGTTAAGGCTGCGTTGACCATTTCGTTAGACAATGGGATTGTGTGGCCGCATAACAAAGTTATATCAAGCTGAAATTTTCTACAGGTGTTACATGTGTTATCTGTGATGGTGTTAATGATATCTACCGCATTACCTAACTCACTCGCACTTTCATTTTGGATGTCGCATTCGTTCTGTTGTTCAGTTTCTTCATCTGAAGATGTATCTATTAATGCAGCATTGGCCTGCTTCATCATCTTTCGCCCATCACAACGTGCTGAAAAATGCCCATAACTCGCGCAAAAATAACATCTAACTGCTCTTTGATATGTGTTGCTTTTGTTTTTTTGTTTTTCTACTATCATTTGGAGATGATGTGGATAATTCGGTGATTTGTCACACATCGCGTACTGTTCGTGTGTTAGATGACAATACTGACACAGGACTGGTTTTGTGAACTTAGAGCGTTGTTTGAACCTATTTTCATTCGGTTTTGAATATTTGGTGTTTGTAACCGCTGCTGTTTCATTTAGGCTCATATTTAACTGAAAAATATCGCGGTTAGCTGTAAAATATGCGCTCCCCTTATTTTCTACTTCTTGGATAGTTTTACAATCATTTTGCCTTAGAAATTTAGAAAAAGGGGTTGGTATTGAGCTAATAATTTTATCAATTATAATTAACTCCTTCAGTTTATCATGGCTGTTATTAGTTTTTGCTGAGGTTATCCATTTTGTAAAAATATCTTAGACTGTAGACACGTAGTCTATGAACGTTTGGTTAGGTGATGGGGCTAATTTTGAGAACTGTAGTTGATAGCCTGCTGTGTCTAGTGAAAAATGTTGGAGTATTCTTTGTTTCAAATAGTTGTAATCTTTCCTCATGTCTTGTGGAACTGTCTCTATCACTTTTAAGGGCTCTAATGCTAAATTTCTCATCAGAATAAATGCCCAATCGACTTTTGCAACGTTATGGTAAGTCATCAAACACTCGAAATTCTCTAGATATGCGCTTATTGAATCTCCTGAACAAAAGAGCTTGACTAAGCCTTTATATTTGTTGTATTTTTGTTCCTCTTCCTTACTTCTACTTTTGTTTACTGAAATTTCTAAGTTGGAGTCAATTTCCATTTATTTCAGTTTTATCTGTGTTTCTGCGTTTAATTGGGCTTGCTTGGTCGCAGCTTCGAGCTCCATTTGCATCTTCCTCTCTTGAGCCTGTAGTTGCATTTTCTTTTCTTTAGCTTCCATTTGCATCTTTTTCTCTTCTCTTTCCGCTTGCATCTTTTTCTCTTCTCTTTCCGCTTGCATCTTTTTCTCTTCAGCATCCATTTGCATCTGCATCTTTTTCTCTTCTCTTTCTGCTTGCATCTTTTTCTCTTCTCTTTCTGCTTGCATCTTTTTCTCTTCTCTTTCTGCTTGCATCTTTTTCTCTTCTCTTTCCGTTGCTCGGTCTTCTCGTGCAATATTTTCTGAATGCGTCTTTTGTGCCCATTCTGAAAGTTTTTCGGCAGTATACCCTAACCTAATTCCTAATTCAATGCACTGTTCTAATGTTGACATCTTGTATTTTAGTTAGTGTTCACTTTATTGAAATTTAATCCCTTTGAAATTAGTCTGGGTGTACAAAACTTGGTTATCCCCCTTAATGTTTACATTCAAATTTGCACGAGCAGGTTTACTTGGTTATGAGATTAGCATATATATAAAAAGCAATACACAGAAAAATGTTACATCAACGAATCATGAATGAGTATCGCTTAGGGATCTAATGAGCATGAAATGGAACTCATCTTATTTTTCCTGGTTTCTTGACTGTAGTCTTGTTTGGTTCTCCTGTTTTCTCGCCACTGCTGGAGGACAGTTTGTTTACATACACACGATATTTCGCGGAACAATCTGATGTTGGAATCAAAAAACAATTAGTCACTGTCACTGTAATTGTCCAGTCATGTCAATGTTAAATTTCATGAACATCATAATTATTTCAATTACTTTTGTAGAGGGACTACAATAGCTCATTCACAGATGATACGATGATAGCTGCAAAGTTCTAGACTTTGTCATGCATGAAAGTTGATATATTTTACTTGGCAAAACCAAGAGCTGTCTGGAAAGTAAAGCTTGTGCTTGCCAAAACCGGCTTCGGGCCCCCAAATAGCCTGTCACCGTCCTAGATACCTAGGGGAATGAAACTCGGGCTCATACAGGCAACAAACTCCGTTCAGATACAATCTAACATCATTTATTTATATTATGTTACAGTAAGCTGGCGAAGAGAGGTTTTCGCAAGCCAGCAACCCTCAAGTTGCGTATCACAGGAGTTTACAATAAAGCAATAATACATGATTATTAGAACAACTCTATCAGCTATCTAACGTATGCATAAGACCCCTAAATACACTTGGGTTTTAAGCTATCAAGTCCCCCTTAAGGTAAGCCCTGTTGCTTCTTCGATGTCCAGTCCGTGTCTGCCTTTCCACACGTGTCGCAATCCGACACGGGTGGTAACTCTCTCCGAGTTTCTCGTGGACCCCGCAATCGGCGGGCTCTATCGGTGTCCACGGGGCTGTGGACACGCTGACCGGTCCTTCGAGAAGGCTCTGGATTATTCGAGCCTTCGAGTGACTCGGTTCTTTCCCTTTAGCTGGAGTTCTATCCCTTCTCCACTCTCTATTATTTTTATGTTGATACCGCCCTTATGTGAGACTGTGACAGTTGTATATAGTGTTCTAGTTTCATTTGCCTGTTTCAGGCAGTCGTCATTAGTTACTCTGGCAGTCCCAGGAATTCGCAACATTCGTCTGAGGAACCACAACTCTGTAACTTTCAAGAAGTGCAAATAGCCAGAATAAAATACTGTAATGGGTGATGTCAAGGCTAAAGTTGGAAATCAACAATATGGATACACAGCAGGAAATATGAACTAGAGGTGTGTAATGAAAGAGATTGCAGACTCGCACAGTGGGAAAATGATCATGATAAGATTATTGGAAACACGCGGTATCAACAACATCCGAGGAGATTATGGGCATCGAAGAGTCTTAACAAAAAGATTAAAAATAGATTGGTCCATCCTCATCAACAGAAGATTTCGAAATGCCATGAAAGTAGACAAAAATATATAAAATGCATACCACTACAGTGATCATAGATTAGTTATAAGCAATATACAATTAAAGAAGGTTAAATATTCACCAAAATCACACCATTTGATCTATGTGCACTGAAGGAGGAGGAGATAAAATATAAATTCAGCATAGAAGTAAAGTATATATTTGATGCATTATCTGATCTTGAAATTCTATTTACAAAATTAGACAGGATGCAGGAACAACTGTCCCACAGCCGAGGATGAAAAGACGTAAGAAATTAATAGATGACTGAAGATATCTTAAAGCGAATAAAAATGAGAAGAAATAAGAACAATAATTGAGTTATCACGCCAAGACACTATCATAACTTATCTCTCATTCCACAAGAAAGTATAAAAACGTAATACACAGGCAGAAGAATAAAATCTTCACCCCTCTGCTCAGCATATATCAATTTATCACGCAAAATTGCGCAAGTAGATTGCAGGCACACAAAGCGAACGCAGTCTGGTTTCTACTGTAATTTAAAACACTGTCATTTACTGCCAATATAGTACCTTGCGGTGTATAGCAGGGGGGTCTTGAGCCTGGGGAATTAAGGCCGCCTGGCTAGTGCAGACGCCGCGAACTGTGCAGGCTAGAGTTATCTTTTTTGCCCCCGACAGAAAAAACAAACAAACTCCACACCTTACCAAGGATTCGAACCCGGGTCTCCAGAAGGAAAATCCGGCATTCTAACCACTCGGCCAGCCGCCCCTGACGCCACACGAGGCCACCCGTCCACCAGCGAGAGATGCTACTCTACGGAAGATCAGACAACCTACCTCTCTCAAGAAATTGAGGATGCATTCCAAGAGAAGAAGCTGGTGTTTGCGGCATGAATAGATCTTTGACAAAGTTTGGAAAGAAGGTCTGATGAAGAAACTGAGCAATTGTAAAGTCAATTGAAGAATGTACAAATGGGTAAAAGCATACTTGCACAACAGAAGAGCCCGAGTACAGATATACGGACTCAAGTGCTAGAAAGTACTAATGCGTCACGGTGTTTCCCAGGGCGGAGTCTTGTCCCCCACACTTTTTCTAATCTTGATCAATGATCTGGTTGCTAATCTACAGCATGGAATTAAATTGGCAATGTACGCTGATGACCAGGTTCTATGGAGTAAAAAGGAACATGCATCAGTGGCCACCATATCGCTACAAAGAGCTGTAGATGCATTTGTTGCATGGACAAATAGATGGTGTGTCAGCCTAACCACTGACAAGTGCAGCACCACTCTATTTACCCTCTCTCCAAAACAAAAGACAGGGATCATCCACATAAATGGAATACCCCTAAGCGAACATAAAGAACCAGCTTTATTTTTATAGTAACACTAGCTGACCCGGCCCGGCTTCGCCCAGACCCTGGTGGGGAGCATCTCATTTAATTCATATAAGTAGTCATATAAGTTCTTGTTCCCGTTACCGACTGTCTGTCTGTCTGTCTGCCTGCCTGTCTGCCCGTCTGTCTGTCTGTCTGTCTGTCTGTCTGTCTGTCTGTCTGTCTTTCTGTCTGTCTGTCTGTCTGACCCGGCCCGGCATCGCCCAACTCCTAGTGTGGAGCATCTCATTTAATTCATATAAGTAGTCATATAAGCTCCCGTTCCCGTTCCCGACTATCTATCTGTCTGTCTGTCTGTCTATATGTCTGTCTGTCTGTCTGTCTGTCTGTCTGTCTGTCTGTCTGTCTGTCTGTCTGCCTGTCTGTCCGTCCCTCCCTCTCTGTCTGTCTGTCTGTCTGTCTGCCTGTCTGCCTAATCATTTATTGGTTGCAGTTAGAACAACCTTAGATAAACGAAGACCAACTTACAAAAAGCATTAGAAAGAGCACTTGAAAGATCTTTACATCTTCCCCAACAATTAACTTGGGTAAATGGAGCGGCGGCAGCAGCATCAGCAGAAGAAGGAAAAGGAGGAGTAGACAACTGCAGCGAAAAGGTGGGTCTGTCTATCTATCTGACCCGGCGTGGCTTCGCCCATCTCCTGGCGGGTAGCGTCTCATTAAATTCATACAACAAAAAAAGTAACTTAAAAGAATGTCCTTCCACACACCATCCATTATTTTTAATGAAAACTCTTTCTAATCACCTGCATGACTACAGTAACTTCTTAAGCAAAAAAAGATGAGTTACAATGTTATGCATTGTGCATTATTTTTATGAAAACTTTGAAAATGCCTTACAGATTGTATCATTATTTATTATAACTCATATGCCGGTACATAACTATGGACAAAGAGTTTATAAATCTTTGAAAACGATGCCACAATATTACTATAAGTTATACAGAAAAGTTATGCCCCTTGAAATAACTTTTACAGAGTTAGGTCCCCTGAGATATATGAAATTATAATGAAAAATGAAAAATGAAATAATACTGAGTAAGCAGGCGATTTCACACTAACAAAATATCACAGTTGGCAGCTCTGGAATGAAAGGAAGGCGTGTAGAAAATTTCATCTCAATCGGATGGGCCGTTCGCGAACGTATAAAGGACATACATACATACATACATACATACATACATACATACATACATACATACATACATACATACAGATGGACGGAGATTGCCTTTTATATATAAGATTTGATGACATGCTGACATGGAGAAAGCACATTAACAAAGCAGTAGCAAAAGCCAGAAGGAAAATAGCCATCCTGAGAAAACTAAGTGGAACCACATGAAGAGCCAGTGGGAAAATACTTCATCATCAAGTGTCATGCCGACTGGCGTAGGCATTCATGATTCCCCACAGATGTCGGTCTTTGGTTTTCTGTATCAACTCTACCGTTGATATTCCTCCATGCAATCGTCGAAATCCATCCAGAATCATTTCTCTTGGTCTGCCTCTACCTCTCTTCCCCTCGAACTTTCCAGTTGTCACGATGTTCTCCAACGCCTCTCTTCTCATCACATGACCACAAAATGTTCTTTGCCTCTTTCTCATTGCTTTATATAATGTTTTAGTTTCATTAGTCTCTTTTAGGCATTGGTTTTGAGTTACTTTCGCAGTCCAAGAAATTCGCAACATTCGTCTAAGGAACCACATCTCTGTTGCTTCCAACCTCCTCATAATTTGTTCATTTACATTCCAAGATTCACAGCCATACAGCAAAACAGGTTCTATATAGCTCCTTTGCACTCTCTTTCTTACATTCAATGATATTGACTTATTGCATAAGATATTCTTCTTTTTCTGAAATGCAGCCTTTGCTTGCCCTATTCTGCTCTTAATCTATGTTGTGCATCTTCCACCTGATGTTAAAAATGTCCCCAGATATTTAAAATGATCCACTTGGTGAAGAATCTTCTCTTCTATCTCTATTTCACATTTGGGTATTAACTGTTTCTTTGTTACTGTTTTGTTACTGTACCGTTACATTGTTACTGTTTTCTTGATATTCAAGGAGTGTCCTTTCTTTGAAATTTCTGTTACTACAATGTCCAACAATTGTTGTAGATTTTTTGCATTATCCACCATCAGTACTTTGTCATCTGCATAGCGTATACTGTTTATATTATAACCTCCGAATATTATTTCTATCTTTTCTTTGATCTCTCTCATTATTACTTCGCTATAGAGGGAGAAGAGATCCGGTGACAAAACACATTCCTGCCTTACTCCCAGCTTTATGTGTTCATAATTTCCTTCTTTATTTCCTATTTTAATTGCTGCTATTTGGTTCCAGAAAATATTTTTGTTTTATTATTCTGAAATCTTTCCCATCAGTCTTAATATCTTCCAACATTTTAATCATTTCATCATGTTTTACTTTATTAAATGCCTTTGTATAATCTATGAAGCACAAATATATGTCTTTCTTTCTCTCTATTGATCTTTCTAATAGTGTCCGTAATGTATATATCGCATTGTTTGTACCTTTTCCATTCTACAAATCCATGCTTCGCCAATTTCCTTTTTTATTTTCTTTTCTTGTTCTTCTCATAATTCTGAGTAGAAGCTTAGTGGTATGATTTATGAGGTTAATCGTACGAAAATCCTCGCATTCAATTGCTCCTGGTCTTTTTGGTATATCTATAAATACAGCTTGGTATCAACATATCACTTGGTATAAATCCACTGCAGTTTTCGTGGCTTAGAGGTTATGACTTTTCTCCGTAATCTCATATATTCTCGTCGGTAGCGTGATGACGGTGATGGTTAGAATCGCATCGGTAACTTACGGGGTATGTGAGCCGGCCGCTCAGAAAGCAATGGAAAACTACTGAGCGTAATCTTGCCAAGAAATCAACATACAACTGAAAGATGCTGGTGTCGACAGCAATGTCCTGTAAAGAATATGCAAAAAAAAAAAAATATCATTCACGGCAAGGCACGTAGAGCGCCCTGGTCATCCACTGCACCTGTATTCGTCTCCAGTCGTCTTGACTTGTCTTGCCACTGGACTCAGATGGACTAAGGTGAGAGAGTGAGGTCGACGAATTGCGCAACTCTTCCTCACTTTAATCCAATTCATCGCGCAAGTCATTCTTCATCCAACGAATATCATTCAACATTTTGGTTTATATATCTACTCCAAATTCTCCCAATACTTCTAATTCTTCTATTGTGATTCCATCTGGTCCAGCTGTTTTTCCTTTCTTCATATGCTTGATAGCGTCATCGACTTCTTTTAGAATAATTAGACTTTCTAAGTTACTTTCTTCTGTTAATTCTGCCCTTTCTCCATAATATGTCTCTTATATACTCATTCCATCTCTTTATTATAACATCTTCCTCCATTAATATCTTTCCTGTTGTTTATTTTAAACACCTTGTATTTATTTGTATTTTCCTTCCTGTGAGCTCGCTGATTTGCTTGTGCATATTTTTTGTATCTTTAATAGAATTTAATTCAATTTTCTCGCACTGTTCATTTAACCAACTTTCTTTTCCCTTCACACACTTATTTCTTATTTCTTTATTTATCTCATTATATTCATGTTTATCATTTTTACTCTGTTTTCTTTTGGATTTCAACTTTAATATTTCTTCAGTCATCCATTTTTTCTTAGCCTTTTGTCTTCTCTCCAGTAATAGTTCCTTGCTCGTTTGATGAATGGAGCCCTTTAACATTCCTCATTGTTCGTTTATACTCTGTACTTTAGCTATATATTCTGTATTTTAGCTATTGTGTTATACCTATTTTTCACAATCACCCCGTATTGTTCTTGAATTTCTTTATCTATTTTCAAAACCTCTTTATTAAGTCTCATATTCATAACCACTTTTTTTCTTCTCTTGTCTTACTTTTATTATTCCATATAGTGGTACATGATTACTATTACAGTCAGCACCCGGCATTGTCTTTACATTAATTATCGTATTTCGAAACCTTTTATAAAAAAGTTTGTTGTCAATTTGGTTGAGTATTTTCTTATCAATTATGTGTAAAGTCGTCTTTTATGGTGTTTAAACAGGGTGTTTCCATTTATCATATCATATTTATTTGCCCATTCTATTAGTTGTTCTCCTCGTTCATTTTTTTTGTACCTAAACCATAATCCCTCACTACATCCGCCAATTTTCCTTTTCCTACTTTTGCATTAACATCACCTAGTATTATTTTTATATACTGTGATTTAATTTGAGACACTGCCATGTCTACTTCATCGTAAAAATGTATGTTTTCATCACTACTGCTTGTTGTTGGTGCGTATACTTATACAATATTTATATCTATTGGTTTGCCTGTCAATTTGCCCTTAATAACTCAGTCTGAAATACACAAGTAACCATTAATTGATTTGGCTGTTTGTTTATCAAATATTAGCCCTACTCCTTTTTCGTGTGTGTCCCCTCCAGAATAAATTATTATCTGTTTTTCGTTTATAGTTTTGCCTGATCCCTTCCATATCATCTCACGTATGCCAAGGGTATTCAATTTCATACTTTCCACTTCACTTATAATATTGTGTAACTTCCAAGCTCATTTATATTTCTAACAAATCCATGTACCTGTTTTAAACTTATTTGTTTTTAATTAAGATGCTGTCACCAGACTCTGAATGTCGGTTTGGTGATACCCGTGGCACTTGATTGTCCCGACCAGACGATGAAAATACTTAGCAAAGTTTATCAACAGAGCATACGACCACACCTGGAATACGGATCAACTGCGTGGTGTTCAGCATCACAAACCACACTACAAGAACTGGACAAGGTGCAAAATCAAGCACTTAGAGTCACCACAGGAGGGATGAGATCAACCCCTATAGTGGAGATGGAGAATTTGAGGAGGATACAAGCCTATGAATAACAGATTTGAAAATTTACCCATGGGGCGGTTGAAAAGAAGCTGTTTTATCCACCAGGCCAAACGACTCTGCAGAGAAACCACTGATCTGCCAACAGTTGGTATCCCCCCCCCCCCCCGAAAACTATCCCAGAATGAACATAGACTATCACTACAAATCCAGACAAAATTGAAAGGAATGTTTGACATGGAATAACAGAACAGCGTACAGCGCAGATCAGCCACTCTCAGCTTCCTTGATGAAGAATACCCACAGGACCTATGGATCCGAGTCTACACAGATGAGTCAGAACAAAATGCTGTTCGAAATGGAGGAGCAGGATTGTACATAGAATACCCAAATAATACTAGGGACACTGCCAGAGTACCAACATACATACCAAGTACTGCCATAACTATGATGCTGAAGTTGAGGCAATAAAGATAGCAACAGAGAAATTACTAAATATCAGCCATGGTACACATCCTGCGGTACTTTTGACAGATGCAGAATCAGTACTCAAGGCGCTCTCGATTGGCTAAGGAAGGAGCAAAAGAAGAACAACCTAATCTGCCCGTTACAGAAAAGACTGATCAAATCAGTCAGAAAGCCACCAAAACCTTTTCAAGATGACTACCACGTTATGGACAGACCAGAACATTTCATTATTCTTCGCCTCAGAACAAGACACAATAGATTACGCAACCACATGTGTACAAAATTCAAGATTGGTGAATCAGCCATGTGCACATGTGGATTGGTGTCGCAGAAAGCAGAGCATCTTCTCCCAAGACTGCCCCAAATACAACATATCTAGGCAAACCTTCTGGCCTAGAGAGAAGACAGTGGAAGATAAACTCTATGGACCGCGGAGTGAACTAAAAAAAGACAATTAAATTCATAAAAGAGACAACATTGCAATTAAAGACATACTAGCTGACCCGGCCCGGCTTCGCCCAGACCCTGGCGGGGATCTATCTATCTATCTATCTATCTATCTATCTATCTATCTATCTATCTATCTATCTATCTATCTATCTATCTATCTATCTATCTATCTATCTATCTATCTATCTATCTATCTATCTAATCTATCTATCTATCTATCTATCTATCTATCTATCTATCTATCTATCTATCTATCTATCTATCTATCTATCTATCTATCTATCTATCTATCTATCTATCTATCTATCTATCTATCTGTCTGTCTGTCTGTCTGTCTGTCTGTCTGTCTGTCTGTCTGACCCGGCCCGGCCCGGCTTCGCCCAGCCCCTGATGAGAGCATCTCATTTAATTCATATAAGTAGTCATATAAGTTCCCGTTCCCGACTGTCTGTCTGTCTGTCTGTCTGACCCGGCCCGGCTTCTCCCAGTCCCTGGCGGGGATCTGTCTGTCTGTCTGACTCGGCCCGGCTTCGCCCAGTCCCTGATGGGAGCATCTAATTTAATTCATATAAGTAGTCATATAAGTTCCCGTTCCCGACTGTCTGTCTGTCTGTCTGTCTGTCTGTCTGTCTGTCTGTCTGTCTGTCTGTCTGTCTGTCTGTCTGTCTGACCCGGCCCGGCTTCGTCCAGTTCCTGGCGGGGATCTGTCTGTCTGTCTGTCTGTCTGTCTGTCTGTCTGTCTGTCTGTCTGTCTGTCTGTCTGTCTGTCTGTATGTATGTATGTATGTATGTATGTATGTATGTATGTATGTATGTATGTATGTATGTATGTATGTATGTATGTATGTATGTGAAACAGAGGTAAAAACAGGAGCAAGGACCACTTACTTCTGCTACGGTGATGTGAGGAGAAGAGCGCAACCCTGACTGCGTAGGGCCAAAGAAGAAAATGATTAAAGAGAAAGAACCTCTCACCGTCCTCGGTTAACAAGAATAGAAAAGAATTAAGGTTTAAGAAGATCCAGGGTGGGCCGACAGGGAATTGGAACAATATTCTCCAATTCCAGACAAAGAATTACTCCAAGGGCTGTTCTAACACCAATGACTATAACAAGAGTCTATCAACTAAACGACAAAGTAAGAGTAACACAAACATCATTTGTTTATTAAACTTCTGAACTTCACAATAATATACAGACATGTGGCATCAACAAGGAAGTTAGGATACAGCAAAAATCAAACAGCAAAAACACTAATCCAACAAATAAAATTCCTAAGTGTAGCAAAAACTTCTAATCCAGTAAAAACTCCAAATCTACCAAACACTAATCCACCAAACACTAATCCACCAACAACTAATCCACTATAACTAATTTACCAAAAACTTATAGTCCACTAAAAACTAACTTAACAAAAACTTCTAGTCCACCAACAACTAACTTAACAAAAACTTCTAGTCCACCAAGAACTAACTTAACAAAAACTTCTAGTCCACCAAAAACTAACTTAACAAAAACTTCTAGTCCACCAAAAACCCAGGAAAATCTAAAATCTAAAACTAGAATTCTGGCTTTTCCACTGCAAAACTTCAGGGTCTAACTACTAAACACACAATACAAATAGGCATTGGCGCCTCGTCACTCAGTGCGGTGGACTACGGAAAAAGCCCAGTTCTACGTGTGCAGGGCCTTATATACTGGGGTCGTTCTGACTCCCAGAGTTCCAGACCAATCAGACGCCCTCTTGCAGGATTCCACCATCATCGCGAGCCGAGTACATTATTCCCTATCTTTAACTGTTGTCGTCCCGATAACTGAACATTACACCCCTAGTGATTTGGGTAAAGGAGGGATAATTTCTGACCCCTACCTTATAGTCCTCCACTATTGATGGAGCTAAAAAAAAAAAAAATTTCCTATCCTAATCATACATCACCCATCAAGTAAAACACCCCAAAAATGTACATCAGGTATCAACAAGAATAATGGTCACATGCCAATACAAGGTGCATTTACATTAATACCAGTCATTATTCATGACTAAACTAATATCAGCAGTGAAAAAAAATAATGCAATCAACAGGGAGACAGTCTCCCGCCACCTTAGTGTTCACAATATTATACGAACAATTACTAAAACAATGAATTCCCCCTCTTTAACTGTTGTCGTTTCGACAACCAGACCATACGTCCCTGGTACACTTATCAAACAAGTAGTTATCTTCACACTTCTATGTTCTGATAATTCTATGCCAGGGAAAATATCCCTCAGCAACAACAACAAAAACCTGTCACTCTTGAGGACACTGCCCTCAACACCTGAACTGCTGGTTACATCCCTAAACAGTACCATTATAAAACAATTTACTCATTCTATCCAGATTTATAATGTGAAACAGTATACATGTACGTCACCAGTCATCAATAAGTTCAAAATAACATTAATAACATATAAGCATAAGCCATCCTTATACTAGTACAAGTTAATACTCAGTGATCAAATTAACATCAGTGAGGAGAAATAGCCCCTCTGCTACACGAGCAATCATAACAAAATGAATAAAACCCTCACCTTTTACATACAAATTCCACAAACATAAAAGTTACATAAGCAATAAACCAGCAACCTTTATACAGGTTACCACTTGCCTCAAAACTGAACAATTGAAACAAAATGTATTCAAAAATAACATCATCTATCTCTTCTAAGACGGATTCTCTCTGATCGCCTCACATTCAAGTCTCCTGGCTCAAACATGTACCAGTCACTTCTTGGTGGTCTATCCCGTGGTTCCTCAACCTCTGCCACGACAGGCAATTCTGGTAGTCTTATCGTCGCCTCCGGTACCTCAATTACCGCATCTTTCTCACACCGCTTTAACTCGTGTCCTGCTGCTCCAATGTCAGGTCCATTCTCTCCCACTCTTCTAATAACATATGGGCCTCCTGGTGCTTTTGGGACCTGCACCACTGTATATTTATCTACAGACCACTGGTCTTTAATCTTGCACCTCTCTGTATAGTGGACTCTCTTCCTAACTACTTCTCCTATGGTTAGCAATTTAGGGGATGATGTCTTGTCACATCTCTCTTTCCTTACAGCAGCTAACTTTCTTAACTGTTCGCCTGCCCTAACATGCGCGTTACGCAGACGGGAAAGATGTCCAGTCACCCAATTCTCAACATTTGGTTTCCCATCATTACAATCACTATCATCACTAGCATCTAGCATGAAATCTACTGGCAATCTTGGTTCTATTCCAAACACCAAGTAGTACGGGGAGTACCATATGGACGAGTGAGGCGTAGAGTTATAAACTAACAAAACCTCAGCTATATGTTCAGACCATTTCCTTTTCTGGCTTGCCTCTAGTGGCCTCAGAAGATCATGTAGGGTCCTATTAAACCTCTCGCACTGACCGTTCCCTTTTGGATTGTAACTCGTGGTACGGCTCTTTTGAATCCCGTACACTCTACAGAGTTCTGCAATCACCGCCGATTCAAAGTTCCTGCCTTGATCTGAATGGAGCCTATGGGGTACACCTAAATACAAAAACCATTTCTCCACCAGAACTTTTGCAACTGTCGAGGCCTTCTGATCCCTTGTGGGAACAGCAATTGTAAATTTGGTGAAAACATCTGTAATAACCAACACATTTTCATACACCCGACTATCCTTCTCTAACATAGTAAAATCCATGGTCACCACCTCAAAAGGCCTAGATGCTAATAAATTACCTGAAGGACCCTGCAGTTTAATATGGGGTGGTTTACCAATATTACACCTCTGGCATCTTTTACAAAACAGCTCAACATCTTTTGTGATGCCAACCCAATAACATCTACTTCTAAGGATTTGTATCATCCTATCTCTGCCCTGATGGCCGGTGCTATGCACCGATTCTAACACTCTCTGCTTCAATGCATCAGGTACCACTAATTGAGAAATCCATCCTCTACCTGGCTTCTTTAATTTCCTGTACAACAACCCATTAATCACACTCAACCTCTATCGCTGCTTCAACAAGCTTTTGGTTTCAGGGGTTAAACCCCTCATCTCTATCTTACTCAGCCTCACACTCTCACTCACACAAGTTAACACTTTATACACATGCACATCTTCTGCTTGTAGTTTTATCAACTCTTCAGCTGAATATGATGGTAATGATACCAGTGGCACATTACCTACAGGGTTATTCTGTCTATCTAAATCTACAATCTCTCCTATCCTAGCAGTTCTTAAGTTTGGACTAACTGGTGTAGCAGCTATGTGACTGATGGAATGTCACCTTCTTCATCTGATCTTCCTGGGGCTTCAAAAGGGTAGCGGGACAAATAATCAGCATTTCCATTAGCACGACCTGGTTTGTGCTTAATGGTGTAGTCAAACATTGACATCTGTGCTATCCATCTCTGCTCAATGGCACCTAGTTTTGCCTTTTGCCACAAAGCTAAATTCCTACTATTTGTAAAAACTTCTACTTTAGTACCCAACAGATAACTTCTAAACTTTTCAGTCATAGCCCACTTCAACGCAAGCAACTCAAGCTTAGAACTGCTTTTAGCAATTCGTTCTGAGGGGCGAAGCGTGCGGCTAGCGTAAGCTAAGACTCTTTTCTTACCATCTTGAATTTGCGAGAGGACAGCACCTAAACCCTGGTATGAGGCATCTACCTCCAATATGAACTGTAATGAGAAGTCTGGGAAGCCTAAAAGGGGTGTTGATGTCAGTGCCTCTTTTAAGCGCTTAAACGCCTCATCACACTCTGGAGTCCACAACTGCCCTATGGGTCCTTTCTTCTTCTTAGTATCACCGGTTTGCTGCTGGTTGAGTTGGCCAACCAGCTCATGTAGTGGTCTTGCAATATTAGCAAACTTTGGGACAAACCTTCTATAATAACTGGCTAACCCTATAAATGACCTAAGTTCTGTCTGAGTTCTGGGCACAGGTGCTTCTTTTATGGCCGCAACTTTATCATCCATGGTGCCAATGCCTTCTTCTGAAATGGTGTTCCCTAAAAACTCAACCTTTTTCTGACAAAAGTTACACTTTTCAGGATTTAGTTTTAGTCCGATGGACTGCAGTCTCTCAAACACTTTCTCAAGTCTACTCAAATGCTCTGAAAAATCCCCTGAAAACACCAAAATGTCATCAAGGTATACCAACAAAATCTGGAAAAAATAGTCATTCAGAGAGCATTGCATTAACCTCTGGAAGCTGCTGGCGGAGTTTGCAAGTCCCATTGGCATACGCGTATACTCATACAAACCAAACGGGGTGGTAAAAGCAGTCTTCTCTTGATCCTCTGGCTTCATGGCCACCTGATAATACCCACTGGCAAGATCTAGAGTTGAAAATAATTTGGCACCCCCTAGGGCATCTAGATACTCATCTACTCTAGGGAGAGGGTATGCATCTTTCTTTGTCCTAACGTTTACAGCCCGATAATCGACACATAGCCTAAGTCTACCATCCTTTTTTCTCACGAGGACAACCGGAGAAGCCCAAGGACTGGAACTTTCCTTAATTATCTGACTATCTAATAAACCTTGGAGATGATCTTGTACTTCTCTATAAAATGCTGGGGGAATTCTCCTATAAGGCTGCTTGATGGGGGTCTCATCTGTCAACTGGATGCTATGGGTTACTCTATCTGTATAGCCTATGTCAGTATCTCCCTTGGCAAAAAGACTATCATACCTAACTAATAACTCCTCTAACTTCTTCCTATCTCTATCACTACCCTCAAAACTGCTCAAATCTACAGGGCACCTAACATCATCTTTCTCTCCGGCATACGGCCGTGTTGAAACCTCCACTTCCTGAGCACTTACCATTTTAAAATGGTTGGTCAAATCCACAGTAGCATCTGAAATATCCCCAACTTGAGTACCCTTCGACAAGGATATATCTTCATCCCCCAGATTGACCACTTGGACTTGGCATGCGCCCCGTCTCAAGGTAGTCAAAGTGTGGGAGAAAAGCAAACCCTTGTGCTCCAAGTCTCGAGTTGGGCTGAAAATGACATGCATATTTTCACGCACAAATCTTACACATTTTACACTAACTGCAGTGATGGAGCGGGCAGGTACGCAAACTCTATTGTCAACAAACACTTTAACACCGTCCAGTCCGACTCCAGGAATCTCCTCCGCTGGGCTGCTCCAATTAAGAAACCTACACAGATTCGGCACTGACTGTAAAATGTTCGTGCCAATAATACCCGGCACTCTTCTCTCCCCCCCCCCCCCATTGTCCATGTCTTTGGTGACAAACACCCCACAGTCCTTCACTTGTGTCCCATCCAACACAATGTCACACACAAAGTACCCCACATATGGAATCACTACGCCATTTGCGGCCGTCAACCTAACGAATTGTCCTTCCTTTAGGACATAGTCCTGGAACATGTCCTTGAAACAGGCCTCAGTGATGGTGGAAACCTGAGGACCTGTATCGATGACACACTGGACACACTTGCCACCTATTAAAACAGTCTCTTCGGGCCTACCACCCACAATTTTAATGTCCGAGCCATGACGCTCCCCTTCTAATACCTGGCTCCCAGCCTTAGAGGGGTCCCATTTAATATATGTCTGCACTCGCGTCTCAAGTGACCAACCCGATTGCATCGCCAGCAACGTGGCACTTGATGTTGTTGATCGCTGGTGGTGAGTCTGTTCAGCCTGGCACCAATCTCAGACATCTCCCTCTGAAGAAAGTCAATTTCACCCTGCCTGGAAGTAAACTCAGTTCTTGGTGGTACTCGAGCTGGCTCAGTATGTGCAGGCCTACATTCTACCGTTTGTGGGACTACCTCAGCCTGCACCGGCCCATACCGCCCCCGCTGAAACTCAACTTTCACCGCTGAATGTATGCTTGACTGAATGTCCTCAGAGTTCTCATTTCTGGCTCTCACCTCTACCTCTCTGATTTCAGCACCTGGCGGGGACCGCACACCTTCCCATGTTTGTGCGCACTCCCTGATCTGAAGAAATGTCACAGACGAATTTTGCGACATCTTTTCCTTTAGAACAGTTTGGGTGAAATTGTCCCTTATGCCAGCCACAAACTGGTCTCGAAGGGCCTCCCCATCCAACACAGGGACACCTTGAATTTCCTGTGCCTTTACCACCCGCTTAAATTCATCATTGACCCTACGGGAGAAGTCATGGACTGTCTCCCCAGCTCGCTGGCGTATTGTAAATAATGTTGCCAGGAGCTCCCGTAGACTCTTCTTCTCTCCATATATCTTCAGTAAGGCCTGCAACATGGCCTCAGGGTCTTCTTCAGAAGCATAGAGTTCTAACTCTCTCCTGACAGGACTTGTTATGCTGTCGAAAATGACATCCACCTTATCGACTGTCTCTAACATGCCAGCCCTCCAAGCTGACCTCACCTCCCTGACGTACTCTTCTACCGATGGCCCACCTTTCTCCCCAAAACACCGAACAGGCTTTCTGGTTGGTACTACAACGTACCTCACTGCCTCAGTGAGCTCGCGTGGTGGAGCATCCACTGGACGGGAATCTTCGGTTCCCATCGTAGAAACTGTCGGCGACTCGTCTTGTTCAACTCTCACTGCCGCACGAGTACTTCTGGTCTCTATCTTAAGGACAAGATACTATGCTACGGGTGGTTCTGCAATAGAGCCTAACTAGCTAACCTGGGTTTTGCTATCTCTAGAAGACTATTACCAACTATATCAAAAATGAACCGACAAAGAAACCAACTAAAGACCTCAACTAAAACAATCACTTGGTACCAAAACAATCTTACCAGAATAATTCTAAGGCTGTCACTAACCTGGCACAGGCTCGCCACTTGAAACAGAGGTAAAAACAGGAGCAAGGACCACTTACTTCTGCTACGGTGATGTGAGGAGAAGAGCGCAACCCTGACTGCGTAGGGCCAAAGAAGAAAATGATTAAAGAGAAAGAACCTCTCACCGTCCTCGGTTAACAAGAATAGAAAAGAATTAAGGTTTAAGAAGATCCAGGGTGGGCCGACAGGGAATTGGAACAATATTCTCCAATTCCAGACAAAGAATTACTCCAAGGGCTGTTCTAACACCAATGACTATAACAAGAGTCTATCAACTAAACGACAAAGTAAGAGTAACACAAACATCATTTGTTTATTAAACTTCTGAACTTCACAATAATATACAGACATGTAGCATCAACAAGGAAGATAGGATACAGCAAAAATCAAACAGCAAAAACACTAATCCAACAAATAAAATTCCTAAGTGTAGCAAAAACTTCTAATCCAGTAACAACTCCAAATCTACCAAACACTAATCCACCAACAACTAATCCACTAGAACTAATTTACCAAAAACTTCTAGTCCACCAAGAACTAACTTAACAAAAACTTCTAGTCCACCAAAAACTAACTTAACAAAAACTTCTAGTCCACCAAGAACTAACTTAACAAAAACTTCTAGTCCACCAAAAACTAACTTAACAAAAATTTCTAGTCCACCAAAAACTAACTTAACAAAAACATCTAGTCCACCAAAAACTAACTTAACAAAAACTTCTAGTCCACCAAGAACTAACTTAACAAAAACTTCTAGTCCACCAAAAACCCAGGAAAATCTAAAATCTAAAACTAGAATTCTGGCTTTTCCACTGCAAAACTTCAGGGTCTAACTACTAAACACACAATACAAATAGGCATTGGCGCCTCGTCACTCAGTGCGGTGGACTACGGAAAAAGGCCAGTTCTACGTGTGCAGGGCCTTATATACTGGGCTCGTTCTGACTCCCAGAGTTCCAGACCAATCAGACGCCCTCTTGCAGGATTCCACCATCATCGCGAGCCGAGTACATATGTCTGTCTGTCTGTCTGTCTGTCTGTCTGTATAGATATATATTAGATATATATATATATTATTAGCCAGGGGACTTAACCTAAGATATAGCTATGCTACTAAAAGTTATGTCCCTTTATTTAATTTTTCTTATGTTAAGTCATGTAAATTTAAATATTAAATTTTAGTAAGTATGTTAGTATTGTACACTAAAAATCTATGACAGTTGGTTGCACTGGAATGAGAAGAAGACGTGTAGAAAATTTCATCTCAATCGGATTGACCGTTCGCGAACGCATAAAGAATGGACGGACATACACACATCGCCTTTTATAGATATAGATTTCAAGCGAACGAAAGAAGAAGAAGAACAGTAAAATTGGGAACTTATGCTGATTTATTGCCTTGCAACTTTCGCTGCATCTCTTAAGGTGCATACAGCAAAAGTATATATATATATATCATAAAGTGGATAAATAAACAATACGTAAGCTGAAACAATTAAAACACATAGTCATCTGTATTGTTCAAATGTGGAGCATCTGTTAAATCGTGTTAAATTTGAAATTACTTCTTTAAAACGCACGGAAGCTTTCTCTCGCCATAGATTGCAGAACTAACCATAATACGCATTTTCGATAGATTCACAAATATTAACCACTGCTTGGATATTGATGGAATATTGTATTGATTATACTCACTATAATGTAAATTGGGTGTCACATTGTATTAAAAGAAATTACCTTGACTCATGCACAATGACTCATGCACCTTCATAATATCTTCAAGTGCTTTTCATGTCAAATATATCAATCAGTTGGCATTAGCAATCTCGAACAACACACAAGATAATTAATTCATAATATCAACTTATACACACGTACGTGTGTGTGTGAGTGTGTTTGTGAGTGTGCGTGCGTGCGTGCGCGCGCGCGCGTGTGTGTATATAGATTATTGTGAAATTACATTTTGAGAGCACACAGCCATTTGAACTAATAAAATTTGTTCTTTCCACATTAATATTTGCAAGCGATTGTTATTCAATGCCGGCCCCGTGGCTATGAGGTTACGGACGCATTTCGTAATCTCGTAAAACCGCGTTTAAAACAATGCTGCGGGTGATTTGGCAGCAGACCGCCTTGCGTTGATTTTTTTAGAAAATGGTATGGGTGCCGGTCGTTCAGAAAGCAATGGCAAACTACTGAACGTAAACTTGCCAGGAGATCACAACATAAATAATGCTGATGTTGACTGCGACGTTCTGTAATGGATATGCAACTAACTTTTGTATCATTCAATAAATTGTGACTGGCAAAAACAATTATCGTTAATGGAATAATAGCATAAATGACATACAGCACACTTAAATTGGTTTTGTCCCGAGCAATCAGCCGAACAGTTCTTTTCATCGGCGCCATTTAAACAGTCAGATATTGTATCGCAAACATAGTATGATGGTATACACCTTTCAGGACAGCTGAACTCGTTAGAAATACATGTGGCTCTGAAACATTAAAATGTTTAAATTAGTGTGCATGCTTAATATTTCTTACTTGGTGTATTCTGTAGCGTTTATGCATTTTAATAACACAATATCTTTCTTATCAACATATTAAATGTTAGAATTGTACTTTTTTTCCACAAGGATATTGACAGTGACAGTAATTCACACGCGCGTTCGCGCGCGCACACACACACACACACACACACATACACACACACAAACACACACACAAACACAAACACGCACGCACGCATGCACACTCACACATTCATATATATATATATATATATATATATATATATATATATATATATATATATATATATATCATGTGCCATGCCGGAAAGAGTGGGCGGTCATGACTCGCCATTTCACTCGATCACCAGTGTCGTGGACCAGCTCAGTGTTCCTGTCTCGTCCATGCCAAGTGGCCAAGCCATCCAGGTATTTTCCTCTCGGTCTTCCTCTTGGTCTGTTCCCTTCGATCTTGCCAGTTGTCACCAAGTTTTCCCATCCATTTCTTCTCATAACATGTCCAACAAATTTTGACTGTCTATGTCTAATTTCTCTAATCAGTTTACGATGTTCATTTGTCTCCTGTAGTACCTGGTACAGTAGTACTAGCTGACCCGGCCCGGCTTCACCCAGGCCATGACGGGGATCTATCTATCTATCTATCTATCTATCTATCTATCTATCTATCTATCTATCTATCTATCTATCTATATATACCAAATAATTAACCTGAAAAATCTACTTCACAAGCTAAGTAACCAACTGTTATCCAACAGAATTAATAAATGACTACACAAGTCAATGTCTCTGTTTAAAGCGGAGTATCCCACACGGGAAATAAAACGTTAAACAGTAAGCAATACCACCTTGACACACCAAGCTCAAGACAGCTGTGGGCTCCATAGCAGACAACAAGAGGTTCCGCATCACCAAATTCACGCTAGCTATGAGCGAACAAGCGGGCAACAACAGGTTCCGCATCACCAAGTTCACGCCAGTAATGATCGACCAAGTGGACAACAGGCTCCGCATCATTGGAGTCCAGAACTTCTACACTTGATGCAATTTAGTCCTGCCGCATTGAATCAAGCCCTTATGATGTCTCTACAATACAGACCTGTGAGATAGGATATGTATTAAAAACGGAACCCTATATGCATTGATAGCAGCAACAGAGCTTCCTCCTTGAACTTTAATTGCTTACTGTTTAACGTTTTATTTCCCGTGTGGGATACCCCGCTTTAAACAGAGACATTGACTTGTGTAGTCATTTATTAATTCTGTTGGATAACAGTTGGTTACTTAGCTTGTGAAGTAGATTTTTCAGGTTAATTATTTGTTGTATGTTCTTTAATTCGTTTTGTTCCGTGTTTGCATTATATTCGTTGGTCTAATTAGTTATATCGTTATAATATTGTCATTTACATATCGATTTGGATTACTGATATTTTGTAAGTTAATGTAATTGTGTTTTTTTATGATCTTGTATTTTTGCTTGACTTTGACTAATTTAACTTTCTTCATGGATGAAATGTCTGATAAGTGGCAACACTGGCTCAATAAGTCAGGAATACGCCTTGGACACTTAAACATTTGCAGCTTATTTAACAAGCTATCAGAGTTATCTTCTATTCTCAATCAAAATTTTCATTTATTCGGCCTTAGTGAAAGTAGGCTTAACGATAACATTTCAGATGAGGACATCTCTATTAAAGGGTACAAAGTTTTCAGAAGGGATCCCTGTAGGAAACAAGAGACAGGCATAATAACATATGTTTCTAATTTACTAAATGCTAACCGTAGGCTAGACTTTGAAACTTGCGAAATAGAATGTATTTGGTTAGAGCTAAAACTTCAAAACCGCACACCCCTGATAATTGGCTACCTCTATCGAAATCCCAGTGCTGGACACGTCTGGTACGAAAACTTCACTACCATGATGGATGTGGTTTTCGCTTCCGGTAAAGAAATTATACTACTCGGAGACTTTAACATTGACACCAACAAATCCAACATAATATGGGGAAATATAATTGCATCATACAATTTCCAACAAATAGTACAACAAGCTACTAGAGTAACAAAGTCATCTTCAACAATCATAGATCACATTTATGTAACTTGCTCAGACAACATCATAGAATGCACCGTACCCAATTGTGCAATGAGCGATCACTACCCAATATGCTGCACGTGGTCTAAAAAAGGAATTAAAACTCCTAAACATAAACACATAAGTGTAAAATATAGAAGTTACAAAAATTTCAACCAAAACGCATTTTTACAGGACTTGCTCAGTTCACCTCTAGAAATGTATATCAGCTTCCTGACCCGGATGATGCTTTGGAATTCTGGATGAAAACCTTTATTGATGTTTTTGATAGACATGTGCCAATCAAGGAAGTTCGAGTAAAACACCACGTCAAGTCACCTTGGATCACACAGGAAATACTTGAAATTATGAGAGACAGAGATAAAGCACATAAAAAGCGGGATCACAACGTATACCGTACTCTTAGAAACAAAGTTCAATATACCATACGACGGGAAAAGAAAAATTACTTTAAGAACTTAGTAATAGATAAAACAAATAGTAAGGATATATGGAAGGCAATTAACACTTTGACAAACAAGTATAACTCCCGAAATTCCTTACCATCAAATCATATTACATGCGACCAATTCAGTAAGTTTTTTTCAAACTGACATAGACCAGTTGAAGGCTTCAATACCTAATTCTCCTTGCAACTTATCTTTGCTGTCATCGTTTTGCGAGAGTAGATGCTCCCGCGATATTCTTTCCGACATACCGCTAATGACAATCACTGAAGTATTCACTTACCTCAGTAACCTAAAAAACACAACCTCATCTAGCTTAGATGGAATCAGCAACCGGATTCTCCGTTGTGCTGCGCCAGTGATCAGTATACCACTAACCTATGTATATAATCAGTGTCTCACCAAAGGCCACTTTCCATCAGCTCTCAAAATCGCTAAAGTGTACCCTCTTCTTAAAGCTGGTTCATTGGACAATGGTCTCCCGAACAATTACAGACCCATTTCTTTACTATCATCACTATCTAAGCCACTAGAAAAACACATCCATAAAGTAACATTACAGTATTTAGTTCGCAACAAGCTTATTGTTGACAGCCAATCAGGATTTCGACCAAAGTATTCTTGCCATACGGCCCTAACAAGCATGATAGAAAATTGGCACGAGAGTATAAACAACAACAGTCTATGTGGAACTGTGTTTATTGATTTCAAGAAAGCATTTGATATGATAGACCATGTTATTTTAATTAAGAAACTTGAGACAATGAAAATTGGTCCTAATGTAGTCACTCTAATATCATCTTTTCTATCGGACAGAAAGCAAGTAGTATCACATAATAAATCGCTGTCTCAAACCACTACATTCAATATTGGAGTACCACAAGACTCTATTCTTGGCCCTCTATTATTTGCCATATATATTAACGATCTGCCGGTCTCTCTGGCTGTGGGGTTACAACACTTTCTCTCTGTAATCCCGTTTATCACGCAGAGTCTCGCAGCGGAGCGAGAACTGAGGTGGTTCGACCCCCGCTCGTGACTTGCGGATACTGAGCCGGCCGCTCAGAAAGCAATGGCAAACTACTGAGCGTAATCTTGCCAAGAGATCAACAGACAGCTGAAAGATGCTGCTGTTGACAGCTAAGTCCTGTAAAAGGATACGCAAAACATTTATTTATTAACGATCTACCTTTGCATCTTTCATCGTCCTGCGATCTATTTGCAGACGACTGTACAGTGTACACAAACGCTGAAAACTGTATTTTACTGGAGTCGTCTTTACAACAAGAATTAAATAATGTAGTTAGGTGGAGCTATTCAAACCGTATGCAAATTAATATCACTAAAACAAAATCAATGTTATTAACAACCAGACAAAGACTTCAAACTCTAAGCTCACACACATCACTTCAACTTCACATCGATAACATGCCAGTAGAAAGTGTAATTGAGCACAAAACATTAGGCCTAATCATTGATAGAAACCTAACCTTTAATTCCCACGTTCAAGCGCTCATTAAACAAACAGCGAAAAAAGTCTACCAACTCGCCAAAATTAAAAACTTCCTTGATGAGGACACAAGGAAACTATTCTATACTTCTCATATTCAGACACACTTTGACTACTGCTCTACAATCTGGGACGGTTGTTCTAATTCAAACACCAAGCGACTTTACTCACTCCAGAAACGGGCCATGAGTCTAATTTATAGCAAACATTTATCTGACAATCCCAGCCTGTATAAACGCCTTCAGTTGCTACCACTCCGCAAACGCCTGCTTTTCAATAAAGCTAAACTAATTCACAAAATCTTGCATCGGAATGCCCCAAATTACCTTTGGCCACTGTTTAAATATAATGCTAGACACAGTAAACGTTTAAATATATTACACATTCCGAAGCCTAGGATTGACTTATACAAAACAAGCTTAACGTACTCTGCAGCTCAGCTGTGGAACAATCTTCCACAAGAAATAAAAGACATCACCAATCCTTATTCATATAATCGCAAATTACTCGAACACTTTCTCAGTACGGATTACCTTCCCCCATAATAATAGTGATAATAATAATAATAATAACAAAACCCTAGTATAACAGCCAGTCCCCTTTTGGTAGGCCAGTATATTCCACATGGCTAATAAGTGTCTGACCATTATCTAATGTTACTGTATCGTGTAGTTTTGATGTTCGCATTTTGCCAATGCTTTTATAATGCATAAGTTTTATATTGTTGCTGTTCTCTGTTAGCCTTGAATGACGTGTGAATGAAATAATGTATGGAAGAGAGTGATAGAAGGGCAGAATGTTAGACGGGCCTGCGTGCCCAATTCTTAACCCTTTGAAAATAAAGTTTGTTCGTTCGTTCGTTCGTTCTATCTATCTATCTATCTATCTATCTATCTATCTATCTATCTATCTATCTATCTATCTATCTATCTATCTATCTATCTATCTATCTATCTATCTATCTATCTATCTTCGGGGTACATATAGCAAGGGGACTTAACTTAAGATATAGCAATGCTACTAAAAGTTATGTCCCTTGATATAACTTTCCTTAAGTTAAGTCCCCTTGCTATATATAAATTATAATGTAATTAAAAAATTAAATTGTCTTACGTTAATATTGATTGATTGATTGATTTAGAGACCGACATCATAGCAAACTAACAAACTAAGCCAGTTGGCAGCACGGGAATGAGAAGAAAACGTGTAGAAACATTCGTCTCAATCAGATGGACCGTTCGCGAACGCATAAATAACATACATACTTACAGACATACATTGTCTTTTATATATATATACTAGCTGACCCGGCCCGGCTTCGCCCAGTCCTTGGTGGGGAGCATCTCATTTAATTCATATAAGTAGTCATATAAGTTCCCGTTCCCGTTACCGACTGTCTGTCTGTCTGTCTGTCTGTCTGTCTGTCTGTCTGTCTGACCCGGCCCGGCATCGCCAATCCTTGGTGGGGAGCATCTCATTTAATTCATATAAGTAGTCATATAAGTTCCGGTTCCTGTTACCGACTATCTGTCTGTCTGTCTGTCTGTCTGTCTGTCTGTCTGACCCGGCCCGGCTTCGCCCAGTCCTTCGTGGGGAGCATCTCATTTAATCCATATAAGTAGTCATATAATTCCCGTTCCCGTTACCGACTATCTGTCTGTCTGTCTGTCTGTCTGTCTGACCCGGCCCGGCATCGCCCAGCTCCTGGTGTGGAGCATCTCATTTAATTCATATAAGTAGTCATATAAGCTCACGTTCCCGTTCCCGACTACCTATCTTTCTGTCTGTCTGTCTATCTGTCTGTCTATCTGTCTGATCCGGCCCGGCTTCGCCCAGCCTCTGATGGGGAGCATCTCATTTAATTCATATGAGTAGTCATATAAGTTCCCGTTCCCGACTGTCTGTCTGTCTGTCTGTCTGTCTGTCTGTCTGTCTGTCTGTCTGTCTGTCTGTCTGTCTGTCTGTCTGTCTGTCTGTCTGTCTGTCTAATCATTTATTGGTTGCAGTTAGAACAACCTTAGATAAACGAAGACCAACTTACAAAAAGCATTAGAAAGAGCACTTGAAAGATCTTTACATCTTCCCCAACAATTAACTTGGGTAAATGGAGCAGCGGCAGCAGCAGCAGAAGAAGAAGAAAAATAAGGAGTAGGAGCTGGGAGGAGGAAGAGGGAGGAGGAGGGAGGAGGAGGAGAAAGAGAGAAGAGGAGGATGGAGGAGGGAGAGGGAGGAGGGGGAGGAGAAGAGGAAGAGGGTAGGAGGTGGAGGAGGGGAGAGGAGGAGAAGGAGAAGGAATATAACGCATGTGCCTGTAGATTTAATAATGGCTGAAGTTGTTCCATGTCTTCTTAGAGTTGGCGACAGTGTAAAGAAATATAAAATCTTCAAACTTGATAGAGATAAGGTAACTATTATTTATTTATTCTTTAAGCAAAAAAATATGAGTTACAATGTTATGCATTATGCATTATTTTTATGAAAACTTTGAAAATGCCTTACAGATTGTATCATTATTTATTATAACTCATATGCCGGTACATAACTATGGACAAAGAGTTTATAAATCTTTGAAAACGATGCCACAATATGACTATAAGTTATACAGAAATGTTATGCCCCTTGAAATAACTTTTACAGAGTTAAGTCCCCTGAAATATATGAAATTAAAATGAAAAATGAAAAATTAAATAATATTGAGTAAGCAGCCGATTTCACACTAAAAAAATATGACAGTGGGCTGCGCTGGAATGAAAGGAAGACGTGTAGAAAATTTCATCTCAATCGGATGGGCCGTTCGCGAGCGTATAAAGGACATAGGGACATACAGACAGACAGACGGAGATCGCCTTTTATATATAAGATATATATATATATATATATATATATATATATATATATATATATATATATATATATATATATATATATATAACCAGCTTTTCTGTCTGTATGGCAGTGAATCTTGGAATGTAAGTGAACAAATTAAGAAGACATTAGAAGTAACAGAGATGTGGTTCCTGAGACGAATGTTGCGAGTTCCTTGGACTGCCAGAGTAACTAACAACGACTGCATGAAACGAGCTAATGAAACCAGAACATTATATACAACAGTAAGAAAGAGACAAACAACTATCTTCGGTCATGCGATAAGAAGAGAGGCACTGGAGAACATCGTGACAACTGGCAAGATCTAGGGGAAGAGAGGCAGAGACCAAGACAAATGATGCTGGATGGATTGAGACGGTGGCATCGAGGAATATCATCAACAAAGTTGATCCAGAACACCAAAGACCGAGATCTATGGAGAGCCATGAACGCCTACGTCAGCCGGCAGGGCACTTGAGCATGTTTTGGCGAAGATGACTCTCCTATTACTGGGGATGAAGTTGGTGTTACTTATATAATGTATCGTATGTGCTACTCAATCCATATTCAAAAGCGCCAAATACTATTTTCATTTGCTTTCTTTGTCTAGCAATTGCCAACATAACAATAATTTCTAGTTTCCACGTCTTCTGTTGATATGTCATTAAAAACGTCAATTGTTTATCTTATGTTGTTATTAGTGATATTGTAGCACTTGCAGATCTAAATTTCCTTCAGTTGCTTTACAATTAAATGACTCATTGTCCAGCATTCCCATCCATACTGAAGATCGCACAGAACTTTCTAAAATGCGGACACACAAACACACACTCACATACAAACTCTCTCTCTCTCTCTCTCTCTCTCTCTCTCTCTCTGTCTTTCTCTCTCTCTCTCTCTCTCTCTGTGTGTGCGTGCGTTTGTGTGTGCGTGTGTGCGCGCGCGTGTGTGTGTGTGTGTAGAGAGAGAGAGAGAGAGAGAGAGAGAGAGAGAGAGAATGAGAGAGAGAGAGAGTTTGTGTGTGAATGTGTGTGTACACAATATATTTGAATGTGTGTGGGATTGCGCACGTGTGAGCGTCGCACTGAACAGGTTTAAAAAACCGTTGTGTACCCAACCTGATATGTTAATTCGTAGTAGACAACACGCCTAGATTCCTACTTCTCGCGACAGGTAATAAAGTGTGAATTTTCACCCTTGAAAAACTTCGAATCACAAAGCAGGTGTGTGCTGTCTGTCAACTATTTAGGAAAGCCATGTATGACTCGTATTAGTACATCTGAAAATGTAAACCAACCAACCCCCTCCCCCCCCCCCCTGCTGTGGTGAGGTAGCTTGCGTGTCCCACTGATCCCATGTGCTGTGTCGATGGATGAAAACTACATATTGGACAGTTTATGGGATATGGGCCAGACTAAGCGAGACACAACCTGCTGCTCTGCAGGTAGACTGAGGATAGCAGTCAAAAGTTTAAATCAGGCGCACGAAGGCAGAAATTCTTGGTCCGAAGACGTACTATAGGGCTCTCTGTCGAGGGTTGTGGCTGAACGCCTCTAAGCTATAAACCCTCGGATGTGAGAGCCTGGTCGATACCCACCTACCGAAAAATGGAGGTGAGATTCTGAGCAGGCTACATGCCCAGCCCAGATACTTGTCCGAATGCTCACAGCTGGGGGATATGAGGGACCCCTGGATGAGAGGGTCTGGCCGTTTCTCGCTCACTTCTGCACGGAGGTAAGGTGCTGAGCCGGCAGAAAATGTAGCCTACCTCGTAAGCGAGTACAAAAAGGTATAAGAAGAGCCACAGTCAAAATGGTTACGAAAACTGTCTGTATCTACCTCGTACAGAGTCTAGATAAAGGTGGAAAAACGTCTCAATAACACGAAATGGAACGCACGGCTAGCGAATCCATTGCGTGGCCCGAAGTCCAAAGTGAAAGCTTACCTAGTGGATATCGCCCGCAGACTGACTGTTCCTGGTGTATGCTTGAGCGACCAGTGGCAAGCGAAATGTCTAACACATGGAAGTGAGGAATAAAAGCAGCCATGAGCAGGACGTGGCAACTCCTCGGTTGAGCCCAGTCTCAGAGCAATATGTGCCGACTCTGCAATTATGGAAGCCTCCTTGGATAGCAGAGGAATGCCCATGGTCTGCCCCTGCGTTCCCTTGAGGGTTTACCGTGTTGTCGTTGACCGTTCTACTTTGACCAGCTGAGATGTGGTCGATACCACAGCACAAACAGTCTAACGTCTCTCGAAACCCCGGGAAGGCTAACCCGTATAAATGCCTGCTGAAGTCGGATGTGCTGCCCTATGGGTGCAAATAAATCAGGCTCAACGCAAAAAAACGTCCGAGTGAAATTTCTTTCGTGCTAGGAACAGCTCTCACTACCTAGTTTCCGAATGCCGCTCTTGTTCTGAACAGCTCTGACTAGGTAGTTTTCCAAATGTCCATCGTGCCTTGAACAGCTCTGATGGGCACAAAGACAAGCACATGTCCGAACCGTGAACTCGCTGAGTGGATACCGACTGCAGACCAGTCTGGTTTGTGAGGGAACGGCCCGGGGCGAACGAAATGCCCAATATATTGAAGTGAGGAATTAAAGCAGCCACGAGCAGGACGTGACGATTCCCTCGGTGAGCCAAGCACCAGGACGCTATGTGTCGGTCCTGCAATTATCGAAGCCACCCTGGATGGCGGAAAATGCCATGGACTGTCCCTGCCTTTCTTTGAGGGATGACCGAGCGTCTTCGAGCGTTCCAACTTGGCCAGCTGGGTTGTGGACGGTACCGCAAAAGTGAGAGTCTCCCAGGAATGCTACCTGGTCAAAAAAGCACGCTAAAGTCGGATGTGTTGGCCTACGGGTTTCGACCCAAGGGCGCATAACTTAGACACACCGCAATCACTTCTGAAAAGAAACTCCGGATGAACGCAAAGAAGAAGAAGAAGAAGAAAAAAAAAAAAAAAATAAAAAAAAATAAACCGTGGACCCGCGAAACGCAGAACAAACGTTGTAAAGTAACTTTCACACAATGGCCGATCTCGAAGTGCCTCTACACGATAAGAAAATTGGGGAATGGTGTGCCATCAGTAGACTATAAATCGCGATCGGTACCGTACTGACATTCTGGAACTTTTAAAAAAATAACAGCTGAATGAACGTGAACATTAAAAAAAAAACATTGTTCTAGCAATGTGGTGCAACTGCACACACAGCTAGACTACTGCGTATTGTGGAAGAAATGTTCGGAAATCGCATAATATCACATGGGTTTTGGCCTGTTCGTTCTCTAAATCTAACTCTATCAGATTATTATCTGTGGGGTTTCTTGAAAGGAAATGTTTACAAAAATAATTTAAACACAATTGAGGACATAAAAGAAGCAATCGGAATTACCATTCATTAAATAACAACAGACAGGTGCTTGACAATATGAAGAAACGAATACAATCATGTCTTGAAGCCCCTGGTGGACCTTTCCAACACCTGTTATAATGAATAATCTGCCTTAGGAAGCTACTGAAGATTAAATGGCAAGACAAGATCCCAGACACTGAAGTCCTAGAAAGAGCGTCCATGCCCAGTATCCACACTCTAATAATGAAGAATCAGATTCGCTGGGCTGGTCACTTGACTGGCATGCCAGATTACAGGCTCCCTAAACGAATATTTTACGGCGAGTTGCGTTGTGGTAAACGCTCACAAGGCGGCCAGAGGAAACGCTTTAAAGACACTCTGAAAATCTCACTGAATGCTTTTGGAGTTCATCATGACACCTGGGAGACTGCAGCCAGAGACCGAAATTCGTGGCGTGCATCATTACGGAAGGGTGCAGTCACGTGTGAGGCAACCAAGACTCAAGAGCTGTGAAGAAAAGGCATGACAGAAAAACCACTGCAGGAAATCCTCCTCCAGAAACGTCAAGCATTCTTTGTCCACATTGTCAAAGAACATTTCGAGCCAAAATAGTCCTTATCAGCCATCTTAGAACTCATGGCTCCATACTTTCAACGCCACTGGATGAAATGAATGGTCATCATAATTCTTGATGGACAAACAACACACACTAATGAATACTTCATTGGTACTTTCCAGCTTCCCCAAAACAACGTTAGACCATAACAGTGACTATTGTAACTAATTTAATGAATTTTTAAGCACATTTTAATGACGTCATGTACTTCATTATTCAGATTTGTTCTACATACACAGTGTAGTGAGACTTTACAAACATCCTGTATTATGGGCGGTCAGTGTTTTACAACCATACCATGATGGCGGAGAAAGGAGGAATAACGGTCGGCTGCAAGATTATATACACTAAAAGATATCATGTCTAACGGTCTTTCTCATTCGTGAAAGCCTTATCGACAACATGCCACTAACTATAGACAGGTACCAACTCTACAGTAAGGAATAATAGTCCAAACAAAGGCCCGATGGAAGAAACATAATAGTCAAGTCACGGGCAAGAAGGGATATGAAGATGTCGCAACCGACACTCTGTGACAAGAACACAACAGAATGCAGGTATCACAACAGAAGCCACACAACCTCTGCTAAGTGAAATTACCACAGCCGTAGCAACAGAGAAAGAACCAACGAACAAGGAAACGACAAACAGCAGTTATGAGCCTGAACCTCTGCTCGGAACCAAACTAGCCAAGACTGTTGGCAATACCGCGAAAAAGAAAGAAGAAGTATAAGCCATGAGCATCACCAAACGCCAAACAAAGGAGAAGCCAGCATCTCGGCTCTTGCAACGAAAACAATTATAGTCCTTTTGAGATTGTCCTGGGCAAGAGAAGTGTGGTCCGCTAGAGGAAGACTCACCACGGCACTGTGGTCATAATACCGATATGTCAAAGCGCGAACTGGCAGATATCGCTATGGAAGAAGGAGAGAGAGCGAGCGAGAGAGGGAGAGAGAGAGAGAGAGAGAGAGAGAGAGAGAGAGAGAGAGAGAGAGAGAGAGAGAGAGAGAAGTAGGGCCGCAGGTACCATCTATCGATCTGGGAGAAGATGAGTGATAAAACGCATCAAAGCAATTAATTAGTTCATAATAGTAATAATACTTAATAAATTATGGAATAATTCCTTTAATAACTATCACATAAATAATAGCAATATACTGTAACAGTGTACAAAGACTAACAAGACGCGTTGGTTTTATGCAAATACTGTTTATTCTCTTGATGGTGACAACATGGCTCCTTCTTCCTCTGAGCCGGGATGTAAACTCCCTTGCCAACCCAATACGTCACGATTGAGCATCTCTCCCCGCTTTCAGTCTCAATGCTCAATCGTGCTGTATCTGTTTCCCACTAGATCCTAATAATACCCCAGTACTCTATTACTGTTACACCTCCCCATGTTTATTAAAGAATTTTCCTTATAAAGGAAAAATCTTTACTCCTAATCCCCTTACTCTATTCCCTCTTTTTCCTTACTTCTCCCAGTTCCTCTAATCTTCCCCAAATTAGCTCAAGTAAATAATATATCTTTTAACTCTTCTCCCAGTGATATGGTTTGCTAGTAACCCCCCCCCCCCCATATACTTCTTCTTCGAACTCTCTTTGTATAATACCACGTATGGTAACCCTGTTAATCCAAATAGTCCTTCTTTCCTTCCTTCTCTTTTTTTTTTTCAAAATTATATACCTATCTACTATATATTTCTACTTTTCTGGTTCTTTCTTAGCTCCTCCCGTTTCCTGTATCAAATACACATATTATACGAACAGCTCATAAATTCTTTATCGAAACATTTTTCTTTTTTATAAAACTTCCCACTCTTCCAAAACCGAGGACGTACAAAAACAATGTAGTTAGAAAAAGTAAAGAAGCGGTGCGCACCTAGTAAGAAGTATAAAGAATGAATACACGACATGACCACATGTACATACAGTAATGCTCATTTAAGACACTCACCCTTTACCTCCCTTGCCAATAAAAAAATTTTGTAAAATAATTTTTTAAAACACCTTATGAAATACATCGTTGTTCGTTATAAAACAATTTGGCATAAGTTTTCATAAAGCTTATACATTCCACATTGACATTGCCAACCACAATTCTGTTCCTTCCACCCTGAGCCCATGTTCATATTTTATGAACACCTTTAATAAAATTAAAGCTGGTATTTCTCACCTTCCACCCTGAGCCCATGTTCATATTTTATGAACACCTTTAATAAAATTAAAGCTGGTATTTCACAGCCCCTATTTCTTTCCCCCGTACTTCCCATACTGCCATTTATGAACACAGTGACGTGTGTGCAAGCCCTGGATACGTCTATCCATTCGTGTACACACGTTCACCAACCCTGATTTCCCACTAATTTATGAATGCACAGCATTGCTTAACTATTTCAACATTCAGGTTATCTAAGCTTCCCCCTACCTTATATCAGTGGATATTTTAGTTTTTATTAACTCCTTTCTGAACGAAAACCTTAAGCAAAACTCTTATATTTGAAAATTAAACTTAATTAACTAACTTCATAACTTATTTACTAACCAAGTAACTTAGTATACAAAACCATTTATGTAATCAAGATCAAATCACACCAGCCGTTATAACTCCAAATTAATATAAGGAAAAACACATTTATAAAATAACATGCATCAAATCAGAATAAAACACCTTACTTCTAACTATCACTATTGGACACTTTTACGGCCCAATAGTTTTTTTTTTTTCAACTCAAATGCTAGGAACACAATCACCTTATTAATAAACCAAATAACCACAATTATTTTTCAAAACCAAAACAAAAAAACTTATAATGAAGGACTAAAGCAACTAAACATTAGCCATCATTTTCCAGAACCAATCACAAAAACTTATTACAACCTCGTATAGTGACCCACCAACATTGGCCCCTCATACTAAGTAAAACAACGTCTATCTATTTATACAGGTCATTCTAATATATCTATGACCGAAAAACTAAACAGTTCACTGTTCATCTGTATATCTGTTAACTACAGTCCAATTAGAATCACATCTGTTCTATCTATCTAAACAAATCAGTAATCAACATTTACCATACCATTTATTATCTCCTAACTCCCAACAGCACATAACATCCAAAATAACCTCTTAAGTGAGCACTGTAAACTACATGGCCACTAATCCAATATTACTTCAACGTAGTAGCCAACCTCTACTTATCAACGAACTTTTGATCTGGTTTCTCTTGGAAACACGGCATTACCAACAGTAACGAAAAAAATTCCATCACCCCTTTTGTATCAATATTTCAAGACCACTTCTACCGTTTCGTATGCTTCTTCAGGCATCCCTTTCACTTCTAACTCCTGCCATCTGCAGTACTTTCAAATATCTATCTCCTACGTTTCCTCTTCTTCAACAAGTCCAAATTTCTTTGAATAAGTGCCAATTCTACATCAATATCTTCTTCTTCGTACAACTTATTAGTTTCTTCCATACTACTACTAGACTCTGACTTTTCATCCATTTCCTCTTCTTCGTCTGTATGTCTCTCTTCAGCTGCCGCTAATCTCTTCCGTTCAACATCCCACCTAATTTGTCGATCCCTATTTCTTAAGGATCTTTCTAGTAGAGGCATATCTTCTCCGCTTGTTGAATAATCTCTAATTCTCCTCTGTCGTTTCACTTCTTTATCTCTTTGACTGTCCATTCTTCTTTTCGTTGCTTGTCTAGTATTTTTAAATGGAGCACCTATGTCTTCTTCCATACTATCATAATGAGTTTCATTCAGGCCTTCTTCTTCCATTCTTTTCGGAATTGTCTGTTCTTGAGTATCCTCGTAACCTGGATTTTCTAGCAACTGATTTTGTGCTGGTTCTTTTCTAAGATCTGGGGTTACTGCAGTTCTTCTGACAAGCTGTTCATCCAAAAATTTCGAGTCCGAATAATAATTATTATTATAATTATTATTTTCTATCTCATCTTCATCTCTTCTTAAGTGTTCAACGTGTGCCCTCACTATATGTGCTGTGACCTGGTTCTTTATAATATACGATACATTACCTAGTTTTTCCAAAACGTAATACCCTGGAATCCAACGAGCATCAAACTTAGAGTTTCTTCTATGTTTCTTGTAATAAACTCTATCACCTACCTTAAACTCCTGTAATTTTGTATTTACATTTTTGTACTTTTTCTGTCTTTCCCTAGCTTTAATTATATTATTCCTTAATCTCACATGTGCTTTATGCATTTCTTGTATAATGGTCTCTTGAAATTCTTCACCCATATATTTCCGTCTAGGTTTTAATAGATTATCTATAGGTAATATTGGTTCCCTCCCGTGTAATAAATAAAATGGTGAAAAACCCGTGCTCTCATTTTGATTTGTACGAATGGCGCTAAGGGCAGGTCCCAAAAATAAATCCCAATCTCTGTCATGTTCATCAATAATCTTTGCCAAAATGTCGTATAACGTCCTATGTTGACGCTCGTTTTTCGCATTTGAAGAAGGTCTATAAAATGAGGTCTTTATATGTTTTACATTTAAATCTTTTACTAACTTTTCGAATTTTTTATTTACAAACTCTCTACCATTATCTGTAAGTATACTTTGTGGGCAACTAAACCTTGGTACGAACTCTTGTAAAAAAACATTAATGACAGTATCCGCGCTCTTATCTGGAATTGCATAAACCTCCGGCCAAAGACTGTAGACGTCTACTATATGAATTAAATACACATTTCCTGACAATGTCCTGGGGTGTGGACCTGATATATCTAAACTAATCTTTTGCATTGGGAACTGAGGAATATCTGTGTCTTGTAAGGGAGACTTTATTGTTTTCATGTTCCTTAATCTGCATTTTTCACACGTATCTACATATTTGCATGTAGATTTAAACAAGTTTGGCCAATAATATTTACTTGTAAGTGCTTTCAGCAATTTATCTCTACCGAGATGTCCATTTTCATCGTGATATGCTTTTAAAAGTTCATTTTCTAAATGTTTTGGAATATATTTCCTTAGCTGTTCATTCCTTTCACACATATAGTATAACTGTCCATCCTCTTGTAAAACCAAATAATTCCTTTTATATTTGTTATCATCTGTTTCTCGTAATTTTTCTTTTATTTGTATGACTTTTGGGTCCAACTCTTGTTCTTCTTTCATGTTAAACTGTGCTACTTGTAGGTCTTCTTCTCTATGTTCAGACTCTTGCTCCGATGGTAGACTATCAAATTCTTCTCTATTTATTATAGCAGAATCTAAAATATTTACTTGCCAATTTCGATCGTCAATCTCTGGTTCTCCTTCATCTTCTGTGTCACCTGACGACTGTGGATAAGGAATCCTAGACAGTAAATCAGCGCATGTGTTAATCCTACCTGGAATGTACTCAATTTTCGTATTATATCCCTGTAAGTTCAATGCCCACGTTTGTATTTTCCTGTTCTGCACTGGAGCTTCTAAAAAAGACTTTAAAGGCATATGGTCAGTTCTAATAACAAAATTTGCGTTATGTAAGTAGTAATTTAGTTTTTGAAGAGCGTAATGTATTGCGTAAGCCTCCTTCTCAATAGTCGTCCACTTTTTTTGTGATCTGCTAAGTTTATGCGACAAGAAGTATATAGGCCTTTCATTTTTAACCCCTGGTATTCCAGACTCTTTTCCTTCATATGGTTGCACCAAACATGCTCCTACTGCATTGTCTGAAGCATCTGTGTACAGTATCAACTGTTTGTTTAAGTCTGGATGCGTCAACAGTGGTACCAGTGTTAAACTGTTTTTTAAATACTCGAACGCTTTTTGACACTCATCATCCCACTTAAACCTAGCGTACTTGCCTGTTAAGTTTGTAATAGGTTCAGCTATTTTTGAAAACGCTGGGACAAACCGCCTATAATACGCGCATGTTCCTATAAAGGCGCGTACCTCCTTAACGTTAGTTGGAGCAGGTAACTCTTTAATAACCTTTATTTTGTCCTGATCTGGTTTTATACCTTCTCTATTTATAATATACCCCAAATATTTTGTTTCTGTCTTTAAAAATTGGCATTTACTGAGCTTTAACTTCACATCATGTTTTCTTAACCTGTCAAACACTAACTTTATATGTTTCAAATGATCCTCCACATTTCCAGAAGTAAAAAATCAGAATATCATCAATATAAGCAAGAGCGAACCTTTGCATACCTTCCAAAACTTCATTTATTAAGAGCATGTAGTGAGATGGCGCCGGTCTCTCTGGCTGTGGGGTTACAACACTTTCTCTCTGTAATCCCGTTTATCACGCAGAGTCTCGCAGCGGAGCGAGAACTGAGGTGGTTCGACCCCCGCTCGTGACTTGCGGATACTGAGCCGGCCGCTCAGAAAGCAATGGCAAACTACTGAGCGTAATCTTGCCAAGAGATCAACAGACAGCTGAAAGATGCTGCTGTTGACAGCTAAGTCCTGTAAAAGGATACGCAAAAACAAAAAAAAACAAAAAAAAAAGTGAGATGGCGCAGTTTTGACTCCAAAAGGCATACGTAAAAATTCATAAGAACCCATATGAGTACAGAAAGCACTTTTTCTTTGCGCGTCTGCCGACATCGGAATACACCAAAATCCTGCTCTTGCGTCTAACGTCGTGAAAAATGTAGCGCCATTTAGCAACCCCAAAATATCATCTATCACTGGCAGTGGGTATGCTACATTTTTAGTAATTTTGTTCAACGCCCGATAGTCGCAACAGAATCGACTCGAACCATCAGGTTTGGCCACAATTACCACCGGAGATGACCACTCTGATTTTGATCTTGTGATTATCCCTGCTTTCAACATTTCTTCTATTGCCTTTTCTACAATTTCTCTATTTCTTAAGGGAGTTCTATATGGTTTTAAGCTAATCGGCGGATGGTCTCCCGTATCTATCTCCATTGTTACCGTTTTTGTCTTACCCAACTCTAAATCACTAATTGCAAACACATCCTGATTCTCCTTTATAAACTGTTCCAACACTTCTTTATTTTCTGGTGAAGTCTTTAACTGTGCCAACAATTCCTGTTCTCTTGTCTTTTTATCTATTGAATGTATTTGTGCTGTATTTCTTTTTAATGGATGGATCAATTCATCCATTCGTGTGTTTCCTCTACTTCCGCGTCCGCGTCTGTTATTACTTCTTTCACTAGAAGATTGTGAATAATTAGTTCCCGGCATTTCTACTCTATCCGTTGCCAATATTTCACTAACGTTCTGTTCTAGTTTTGCTACTACACACCCTCTGTATAATTTAATTTCTCTACCTGTGTTGTTAATCACCATAACTGGAAAGGTTAAGTGTTTATCTAACGCTATTATTCCATCCGGAACTTCCAAACCAGGCTCATCAATTATTTCCTCTTGTAATTCAGTGATTCTGACTGTGTTTCCTTCCACATAATATGGGTTTTTCTTCAGCTTCACTTGTATCAAATTAACCGACTGTGGTTTTAACGTCGTTGTCATTTTAACTCTAACTAGTGCTGATATATGCATGTCTTCTTGCATATCTATATAGACGTCCCTGAATTTTAATTTGTGTAAATCATATAAAAGTCTTACTCCATTTTTTATTAAAAAATCTCTTCCTATTAACATGTTTCTATTTAACCCCTTCACTACATGAAAAAGGTGTCTTATGTTGATCCCTCCTAACTTAAAATTTATCATTGTTTGTCCCACTACTTGTAAATTCTGTCCCGTAACAGAGTGTAAATTATTATGACTCTTAAATACTCTACAATTTCTTACTATGTTATATAGAAAACTTTCTTTTACTACACTAACCTGAGCTCCCGAATCAATTAATGTACGAACTCTATACTTTCCTATTTCTAATATACAAGAGCTATAATCTGTTTTATCTTCTATAAATTTCTTGACTTCATCTAGTTGAAAATATTCTCTGTTCGACCTATTATACCTGTTATTAACATATTCTCTAACCCTTGGGACCCTATTATTTACCCTCCTATCATAGGTCCTGCCTAATAGGTAGGGCGCCGATTTTCCTGTGTTCTTGTACCTGTAAAATTCCTGTATCCATCTACAACATTCCTACTCACCCTATTATTGTCATGTCTACCCTGTGTATTCGACTGGACACGCCTGTTATTACAAAACCGAGAAACATGTCCCCGTTGACCACAATTCCAACAGACAATATTTGTACTATTTGTGTTACCTACTGTTTCTCTTGTAGGGTATCTCATATTTCTTCTTTCCTCATTATCATATCTATTTCTACCTTGTAACGTCTGTATACCTCCTCTCCTATTCCATCCGAATCTTGTTTGTCCTATTTCCATAGGTTCCTCAACTCTGTCATCTCGATTACTTCCCACTTCTCGTCCTGTTCTTAATCTAAACCTACGTCTCAAATTTTCTTCTTGTACCGCGATATCCACCGCTTGTGATAACCTCTCAGGGTTTTCCCTCATTAATTTAAGTTTCAAACCATCAGACTTTATGCCTTCCACAAAGATCCCTACTAACATCCTTTCCACCTCCTCTCCTCGTACATTCTGTCCTAAGAATGCTTCTTCAGCCAGATTAATCAATCTATCGCTAAACAATTGTACCGTCTCTCCGTTATTTTGTTTAGCCTGCCTCAACACCGAAAATGCATGTTGTGGATCCGTTATTTCTGCATATTTCCTTGCTAGGTCTTCTTTGAATTGTTCCCATGTCTCATCTACTCTAGCTTCTAGCTTTCTTCTTATATGATCCGAGACCGGTTCCGTTGCCGTCTGATAAGCCAATCTCATTTTTTCTTCATCTGTTGCTGAGATTAAATAGGCATATTTTTCTATGGAAGTGATCCATTTCTTATAGTCTCTGGCCTGTCCACTAAATTTCACAATTTCTGTTGCCATCCCTTGTTGTTTAATCACCATATTAAGCCGGCCCACTGCTGTTCCCACGCCTGTCAAAACCTGTGCCAAGGTGTCCTGTTCCGCCATGCTGAAATAATACTGAAACAAGGCAAGCAAAGAAACACAATTACAATTTCCCAAATCCCAAACAGCACAATTCAGTTGTTTATAATATTGTAAGATAGAACATTAATCACAAGAAGCACCAACAATATCCTGTCCGAGCAGAGGAAGAATGAACCCTGTCTTCAATAAAAAACTCATATTTGTGGAAATCAGAAAGTTCCTTGTAGATATTTGCTTCTTAAACCACAATAATGTCCTGTACTCCGCTCTAATTAAGAAATTCGGAACATCACGGGAGACCTCGAAATACACAATTTTACTCTGACTCTATCTCCTTAATTAAGCAGTTACCTTCTTTTACTCGCTGACGGATCCAGTTCAACCAACAAGAGCCCGCATCAACTGAAATTTAGTCTCGGAATTCAGGTGGCGGAGTTCAGATATCCCTTCTCTTCCCTCAGGTAATTTCGTCCTTCTCGTGGGCTGTCAGACAATCTTCAACTCCTGGTTGGGTCACATCTCATGGGCTGCCAGACAATCTTCAACCCCTGGTTGGGTCCCTTCCTTGATTCTCGAGTGGGTAATTCACCGTCGTTTTAAATGGGTCATAGGAATTACGAGGCCCAAAAATGGATTATGTGTGTTTGGGTCATAGGAATTACGAGGCCCAAAAAAAATGGATTAATATCAGCCAACGGCCAGTGATGACCTGACCTTGAACGAGTTCTGACTTCAGATGAAATCTTGAACTTAAATTGGAGGCAAGTCCCTTGAAAATGGCAAGGTTCAAGCAACGGCCAGGGTAGGCCCCTTTAAAATGATAAAGTTCAGACAACAGCCGTGGTAACGAGCAGGCTGTGTGACAATGATTCAACTTTGAAGTCCCTGCAACAGTGGGAGGTACGATCAGAAGTAGGTATCCCCATGTCGTCCGCCGAAATCAATCCCGTCAGCAAACCGCTCGAACAACAATGCCACAGTGCCCGGCGAGGACTTGACAGTGATAGCAGCTTTCACACACCAGTAAAGCTCGAAAACGATTTGAGAGCGGACTGGACTTCACCACCAGTAAGGCTCGAAAACGATTTGAGAGCGGACTGGACTTCACCACCAGTAAGGCTCGAAAACGATTTGAGAGCGTACTCAGCGAAGCGGGCTTCACAACCGCATAAAGACAGTGGAACTGAACCTGCAAAGCGGGCTTCACAACCGCATACAGATTCTTGTAGAAACTTCTTGAAATCTGTTCAGCAGAGGTTTGATAACGTGCCAGTGTCAAGGGCACCGCATTTTCCCAACAAGCGCAGTATGAAGTAGTGGCTGTATCAAATATAGTGGCCCAGTACCTCCGCTATGTGCCGCGACGATTGAAGTTGTTCATCCTGGTCTGGGCAACATTTCGAGTCCTGTAACAGTGTACAAAGACTAACAAGACGCGTTGGTTTTATGCAAATACTGTTTATTCTCTTGATGGTGACAACATGGCTCCTTCTTCCTCTGAGCCTGGATGTAAACTCCCTTGCCAACCCAATACGTCACGATTGAGCATCTCTCCCCGCTTTCAGTCTCAATGCTCAATCGTGCTGTATCTGTTTCCCACTAGATCCTAATAATACCCCAGTACTCTATTACTGTTACAATACGCACAATGAGCTATTGCTGACAGGCAGAAACACAGCAAGAGAACAGCAAACATAACAGTATGACAAAGACCTCGGATGACCAAAGAGACAATTCGTGCAGCTAAATAGTATGATAACATCCAGCAAATAAAGATTTATTTTTTTTAAACAGCAAGCACAAGCATCTGACCTCAGATATAATCTAGGAATCGACAGCCGATTGACCGAGGTGAATCTTTTCACAGGTCGAGTCCAGCGAGTGTTTAATGGGATTATCAAGGCGACAAGGTGTAAGGCAATACGATAGGGATACGTGAGAGGGATAGAGAGAAGAGGAGAGGGAGACGAGAGTAAAACATAACACCTGGATGAGAGACATTGCCAAACCATGTTTGTACGAATGAAGTCAACAAGTAAGTCACAAATGGCTGTAGATTGATTGATTGATTGATTGATTTAGGAATCGACATCAGAGCATTCGGGGCATTCCCATAAGTGCTCCGTCCCCATCCTCAGCAGCCAGCGAAGAGTTCCAACACTAATAGTACCAGTAGCAATCTGATTATAAGTCCGTCTCGCCTTTCCTCTGAGCGTTGAGCGTCGGCCAGATCCCTTCGTCACTCCCCGTTGTCTCATTCTTGCCAGGCCATGGTAATCCATTTGCTCCTCCGAGGTGTGCACGTGCTCCCACAAGGCCGCAACCACGTCTGCCATGTCATGTATCAATACTCCACCAAGTTCTGCAGATCCAGCCAATCTTTCCGCCTGTTCATTTCCCAGCACACCGGCATGCCCCGGAGAAAAGATCCAGGCGATGCTTGTCACCCGTGACCTCCGAAGCGAAGCAAGCCACTCCGCACGAAGTCTGCCCATCCTCACTCTCGTCAGCATGCTTTCTGAGTCAATTACAATCAAGATGTGTGTGTGTGTCGTATTCTCCATCCAGCAGAGAGCCGCAGTGACTGCCTCCACTTCCATTCTTAAGCTGGATGTTGTGGTATCATATGTCAGGCTCTCCTGCCCCAAACATCGACCATTAGCTTTGGCTATGAACCCCTAGCCACTTCTCTCACCTCTTGACACCGAACCATCTGTGTAGATAATCACATCACTCGAGTGAGCATTGTCCTGAATTAGTTGCTGGATTTCCACTTCCGAGGCCCCTGCTGGCCACTCCCTGCACTCCCTGCTTAATGTGATTATAACTCTGCACAAGTCTGACTGCTCCGCTGGCACTCTGACCCACGCCTCTCCACGCCTAATGTTCTCCAAGGGGCACACCTATCGTATCCTCCGCCTGAGCCATCCATGATTTCCCTCTTATCAGTCGCCGACCCTTAACTGCGTCCAGCGACTCATGCAGTGGGTGGTCTGTGTCTGCAGCTACTCTGAGGTATGCCTTTGCCTGCATCACCTTGAGCCTACCAGCAACAGTCGGCAGACCAAGGATGTAACGCATACACAGTACTGGGGTGTCTCTAGTGCATCCCAGAATGACCCGCATAGCTTCGTTCTGTATGCGCTCTAACTTCACCAGCTGACTCTCTGAGACAGTGAGCAGACCTAATCCATAATCAATTACTGAGAGGATCAAGTGCTGGTATAGTGTGAAAAGCATCCTCTGCCCTATGTCCATTGCAGCGATAGTTTTAAGTGCATTGAGTCCCTTTTGAGATCTTGTCACAACCGTCTCCACATAGTCCTTGAAGGATAGGCTCCTGTCAAATGTAATCCCCAGATACTTCAGTTTGTTCTCTCTGCTGACATTTCTACCATCTATCGCGAGGCTTGGGACATCAGCTCTTACAATCCTGTTGTCCAGAGAGCACCACAAAACCGCTGCCTTTTCCGGGTGGATGACAGCACTCATTTCTGTGCACCAGTCAATCACTTTATCTACTGTCGCCTGTAACTCCTGTGCTGTTTGCTCCCTATCTCTCCCCTGCCTATATGCAAGAATATCATCTGCAAATGTTAGTATTCTTCCAACCCCTGGTGCTTCTAGGTTTGCAATCTTGCTCGTATACACATTAAAGAGCACCGGTGAGACTGCAGATCCCTGTGGCAGTTCCGGGGTTAACATATGTGGCTCTGAGGTCCATGCGCCCAGACGGAGAGCAACCCGACGAGAGTGCAGGACGGCTGCTATCCAGTTAACCAACCAGGGATTGACCCACTTCTCCATCAGTGCGGTCATCAAAATATCATATCGGTCTGTAGAAAAATAACTGACTATGATAACAACTTGAAACCATTTTTATTTTTATACATGCATTGTCCCTTTATTTCTCAACATAATTTCCACGAACATTGATGCATTTATTCCATCTTTTTATGAGTCATCCCAAACCGGCTGCATAGAGCTGCGTTCTCTGTTTTCTAAACCACGTTTTCGCTTCACATTCAACTTCGGCGTCATTCGCGAAATGTCTCCCGCCAAGGTGGGATTTCAGTGGACTTAGCCCTTAGCGATTCCCCGTAAAGCGGTGCATAGTTGGGTAGAAAACGTTAAGCGGGCGAGTCAATAAGTAAGTCACACAGTTCTGTGGGATGGCAGATAAATGAAAACAAGGCATGGAATTCTATGCAGCCGGTTTGGGAGGACTAATAAAACGATGGGATAAGTGCATCAATGTTGGTGGAAAATATGTTGAGAAATAAAGGGACAAAGTATGTATAAAAATAAACTGTTTCAAGTTGTTATCATATTTAGTTATTTTTCTACAGGCATTTGTGACTTACTTATTTACTTACCCTCGTAGAATAACGCGCTAAGAGTACTTTTTACATGAAAATTTCGCTTTCTGCTACATCTCGCAACATCATATACAGAATTATTTTTAAGAGATGCGATATGAAGTATATTGGACGTTTAGGAGACCTATTCAGTGACATCTAAGGGACATCAAACAATACTCCAAAAAGCCTGTTTCTAAAATTTTTATTTCCCACATCATAAAGGGGGGGGGGGGGGGGTCAATGATGTGTTTGTCACTGCTATAAGACAATACTATTTGAACAATTATCTTAGAATAAACATGGCGATCCATTTAATTTCCAGCGGAAATCAATTCAGTTGTGGGTGCCACAGCTTATCTTAGTTCCTATTGACTCCTGTTAACTTTGGCCACTCTCCAATCTTTTGTCATGTCGTGTCCATATGATAGTTAATCTTTAATTTCTTCATAGGTCTGACTTAGCCTATGTTCAGTTCTATTATTCAGGATTTCACACTTACATTTCTCCGCATTATTGCTATCCACGGTTGTCACGCATGTGTTCTTCACCAACCCTTTTGTAGATATTCATATTTCATTAATTGTGGTTTAATTTCATATTTATTGTCTTATATCTATGTTTGCAGATGGTGGATGAAATTTTCAGCCGACGGATAGTTTTTGGTTATGGTCTCAAGTTTCGCGACTGTAGGCAGACAATCGCTTTAATGGGACAATGGCTGCGGTCTCCGGCCAGTATGGCCTCTGCTAAGAAGGAAAGTAACGGCAAACTACCTTCTTTAAAGATGCCTAGTTTATCACGATTAGTCGATTCACAGAACGTCACAAGAAAAGGACAGCAACACTTATATGAACGACAGGAAATGTTCGAACTTTAAGCGAAGACGGAAAATTGGATAACATGAAACAAGAACAGGTAAGAGAGAATATTAATATATTAGGAATGTATAAGACAAGATGGAAATGAACCGCGATTAAGACAGGGGAGGATTTTAAGATTATGTATTCTAGGGGAGAAAACAGGAAACGAGGTGTAGCTATTATCTTGGATCTGCAAACATCAAAATCTGGTAAGGATATTGGCCAGTTTCAGACAGGGTTATATTAGTGAAATTAATCAGCAGACTTTTTAACATAAACGTCATACAAATATATGCCCCAGCAAGAGAAAGCATTGAAGATAGTATAGTGTAATGTTATAATGACATGGCAAATGCTTTCAAGAAATGTACAAATTCAGAAATAAATATAATGGGTGACTTCAATGTGAAAGTAGGAACTCAAGACGATGGATGCACAGTAGCAAACACGGTTTGGGAGAACGAAGCAAAAGAGGATACAGACTTGTAGACTGGGCAAAAGAGTAGGAAATGTTTGTTTGAAACACCTGGTTTAAGCAACATCCTAGAAGATTATGGACATGGAAGAGTCCCGGCAGCGTGATTAGAAACCAGATTAATGTTATCGTTGCTTGCTTGTGTTCGCTGGCTGTGATCTCCAGCGCGAAGTCCTGTATGTCGGATGAAGACATCCTGTTGTCCAACATCAATGTGCTGTCATACATGATCTGATGTTTGCGTGAGTATCCGTTGTCCCGTGTCTGGCTTATTGGTGTGCAGACTGGTGGTTCCTCGCCGTGCAGGCAGACACTCTCCCACTTCGGAGGAATCAAGGATCCTACTGACTTTAGCCAGGACCCCGAAGGTACCTGTTGCCCAGGACGCTCGGCGAGGACGCGACAATAGCTCTTGGCCAGTATAGAACCCAGCCCTGGTGCCTTGGAAACACCTCTGCGTCCCAATTTTATCGTGATTGGTAGAATGTTTCGAAATGCGTTAGCAGTAGCAAAAACAGTTCCAACTGCAGAATGTTACAGTGATCACAGATTGCTTACAGGCACAGTGAGGGTGAAGATAAAGAAAGTCATATATACACCAGGAAACAGTAAATTTGATCTATGTATATTGAAAAATGACAAGTAAATACAAGGCAATGTCAACATAGAAGTACAGAATAGATTTAATATATTGTCTGATCTCCATCCATCCATCCATAATGAGCCATGCCGATAAGCGTGGGCGGTCATGTTTTGCCATCTCAAACGATCACTAGAGTCGTGGATCAGCTCCGTGTTTCTATCTTGACCATACCACGTGGCCAAGTCATCCAGGTATTTACTTCTCGGTCCTCCCCTTGGTCTCTTTCCTTCGATCTTGCCAGTTGTCACCAAGTTCTCCAATTCATTTCTTCACATAACATGCCCAACATATTTTGACTGTCTACGTCTAATGTATCTAATCAGTTTACAATCATAATTTGTTTCTTGAAGGACTTGTTCATTGGTTTTTCTGTCTGTCCATGGTATTCTTTGCATTTTCTCCAGAAAACACATTTCCACGGTCATCAGATGTTTTTCAGCTTGTCCACGCTTCAAATCCATACAAAAATACAGGTTCTATGTAGCACTTTAACACTTTTTTTTCTCGTTCCAGTTGTCTTATCTAGAGATCCCATTTCAAGATGTGGATGATAAACGGGAAATATTAAAGAATCCAATCAGTTTGGCTGCAGAAAAAGCTATTCCAAAATTAAAGACAGTGGGTCGAAAGAAATGAATGACTGAAGAAAAAAAATTTACAGTTAATGGAAACAAGAAGACACAACACAAATAATCCTGACAAATATGAAAAGATTCATAGAAAAGTTATGTAAGGAGGCAAAATAAGCATGGTTCGAGAAAAATGACATAGAAATTGAAAAACAACACAACAGTAAAAATAGCAAATTAATGCATAAAAGAATTCAGGACCTTACTAATAAAAGAACACTAACATTAAGAACATAAGAACATTAACAAGCTGCCTAAAACAACAGATGGAAAAATCATAATAGAAAAAGATCAGACTTTAATATATGGTCAGAGTATCTGAAAAACTGTTATGATGATACCAGAGAACAGTATGATATTCGAAATAGTAATGAAGGACCATCAGTTTTGAAAATGGAGGTTCGGAATGCTCATAACCCACGGGGACAGATGACATCACAATAGAAAGTATCAATGCCTTCCTTAGAAGAATATTAAATAGGCCAAGTCACCAAACTGCTGAACACAATATATCATACTGGAGATATACCGCCTGAATGTTCTATATTTATTGCAGTCCCAAAGAATGTGATCAACATCGAACAATTAGTATAATGAGCCACATCACGAAAATTTTGCTAAAAGCTATCATGCAAAAAGTTAGGAAGAAAATACAACCCGAAATAGGAGATGAACAATGCGGGTTTGTAGAAGACAAGGGTACAATTACTGCTGCGTATATGCTAAGATAGTGTCAGGTCTTAGTCAAATATGACTGAACTACTGTATAACAGTAGACGGTACTACCTGCTTTCTGTCAGCGCCGAACGTTGGGCGGTGCTCACCAAACCCGACACCCCACATTGTGCCAACGACTTCGGGCGGAAGAGCGCAATTGGGAGGGTACAAGACTTACTCTGGCGTGAGGAAATGCAACCTAAAGACAAAATGTCATGGCAGGGCAGACCAGGCCCTAAGCCTTGGTTGGCGGCTGATCTAGGATCGAAGCTCCGACAGGGGGACAGATAGAGCTTGCTTTGCTGATCCGACAGCTTCTGCAGCTTGTCTTGTTCCAGATGTAGAGGTGTTACCTTTCCTCTGGAGTGAACTAGGCAGGCCGAGAGAGGGATCATGCTGCATGGGCAACACATTATCTCTATATTTTAGCCCAGGCATTGTGCTATGGAGAGGCAATAACTCCATCCCTGGTCTTAACCGGTCTCGGAATCAAATTGAGAGGCAACTGTTACGGGTTATAAGTCCCTATCAATTGGCGTAGACATGGGGCTCCACGCGTTGCCTCTGACGGTGGGAGACACCTACAGGTGTCACTGATCAGCTACCGCCCGCCTCAAGCCAATAGGGTGCTGATCCGCCACAGCCTGCCTGCTTCAATGGGTGCTCGGGGCTAGGACAAAATCTGAATCGCAGGCTGTAAAACCAATGCACCAAGTACTAATAAAAAGGAAAATAGAAACCTCAAGCTACAGCTTGCAACCTGGAATGTGAGAACCATGTGTCCAGGATTTTCCACTGACTTGACCAATATTGACGATGCGAGAAAAACGGCTGTTATTGATGCCGAACTCAGTCGTCTTAACATTGATATTGCTGGCCTGCAGGAGACTCGCCTCGCTGAGGAAGGGTCAGTCAGGGAAAACAATTACACCTTTTTTTTAGAAGGGTAGAGGGCAGGCAGAAAACAGGCAACACGGTGTGGGCTTTGCATTGAAGAATTCGCTACTGGGAATGATTGAAATTCCAGCAGGGGGAAATGAAAGACTATTATCTCTGCGCCTGGCAACCTCTTGTGGTTTTGTCGCCATTATTACTGCATATGCACCGACACTCGATTCCTCTGATGATGTGAAGGATTCATTCTATGAGTATTTAGACTGTGATCAAGAAGGTTCCAAAATCTGACTACACTTACATGCTCGGTGATTTCAATGCTCGTGTGGGCAAGGACTCGAGTTCGTGGCCAGTGTGCCTTGGAAAATACAACATCGGTCGCATGAATGAAAATGGGCAAAGGCTGCTGGAGCATTGCACTAGAAATGACCTATGTATTACAAACTCCTTTTTTAAAACAAAAGAGCTGCATAAGGTCACATGGAAATATCCAAGATCCGGCCATTAGCACCAGCTGAACTTCATCATCACAAGGAGACATCTAAACGATATATCATCGACTCGAAGTTACCAATGCTGACTGTGATAAGGATCATTCTTTGGTTGTTGCAAGGGTTAGACTGAGGCCAAGAGAGAATCTACATAGCTAAACACAAATCTAGCCCCATGATTAATATTATTAACAATCAAGATCCTGAAAAGTGCTTTCAGTTTCAACAGCAACTTGAATACGCTTACAATGATACACCAAAAAATTTTAAAGTAAATTAAAAGTGGGGTCAACTTAAGGAAACTCTTCATAAAACTGCCGTAGGGGTTTACGGCACTGTGGATCATAAGAGGCAGGACTGGTTTGCGACAAACAGTCAGATACTGCAGCCCTTGATTGATAAGAAGAAGATAGCTCTCTTAAGAAACAAGGAAAGACCAACGCGTAACACTCTGAGTGGGCTAAAGCAAGCTAGGAAGGATGTGCAAAAGGCTGCCAGGCAGTGTGCAAATGATTATTGGATCAAGTTATGTGAGACCATTCAAATCACAAGTGATAAGGGAAACATCAGAAGCATGTATGAAGGGATAAAGAAAGCCTGTGGTCCAATGATCAAAAGAAGTGCACCATTGAAAACCTTGACTGGAGAAACCATAACTGATAAGAAACAGCAGATGGACAGATGAGTAGAGCACTATTTGGAGCTTTACTCAAGTGAGACCAAACTAGCGGATGATGCCCTCAACGCCATAGAGGCTCTACCAACTCTTGACCACCTGGATACACTTCCCACCATAACAGAAATTAAGTGTGCTATAAATGAACTTGCATCTGGCAAGGCTCCAGGTAAGGATGGGATTCCAATAGAGATTATCAGGAGTGGGCAAGACACACTCATTCTACAGATCCACATGCTAACAGCGCTATGCTGGCGAGAAGGACAAGTCCCACAGGATTTCAAAGATTCAAGCATCACAACACTGTACAAGAACAAGGGCGATCGGAGCGACTGCAACAACTATAGGGGTATCTCACTTCTGTGTATTGTTGGAAAAGTATTTGCCAGAATTGTTCTGCGCAGACTTCAAGTCCTAGGAGTCTACCCAGAATTGCAGTGTGGCTTTCGACAGAACCGGTCTACCATTGATATGATATTATCGTTGCGACATATCCAAGAAAAATGCCGTGAACAGAATCAACCACTGTTTATTGCCTTCATCGACCTCACAAAGGCATTTGATTTGGTCAGTCGTGAGGGTCTGCTCAAGGCACTAAAGAAGATTGACTGCCCACCAACTCTTCTGTCCATTGTGGAATCGTTCCACACAGGCATGAAGGGTATAATCAAGTTTGATGGTGCAACTTCTGAAGAGTTTGAAATCAAGAGTGGAGTTAAGCAAGGTTGTGTACCAGCTCCCACTCTATTTGGAATATACTTTTCACTTCTACTGAAATATGCCTTTCTTGATCAGGATGGTGGTATATACATTCACTCACGCTCAGATGGCGGCCTCTACAATGCTCAGAGATTGAAGGCCAAGACCAAAATTAGGAGGGTATTGATCAGAGAGTTGATTTTTGCAGATGATGCGGCAGTTACGACCCACTCTGAGGAAGAATTGCAATGTCTACTGTCTGCATTCTCCACTGCTTGTTCTGAATTTGGTTTAACAATTAGTAAAAAGAAGACACAGATTATGTCACATGGTGCACACGGGGTACCATCAATCTTTATTGACGACGCCGAACTAGAGATGGTAGACCATTTTACATATCTAGTATCAGTGGTAAATAGCAAAGTATCCCTAGATCAGGAAATCAACATCCGGATTGGTAAGGCAGCAACAACAATGAACAGGTTAAGAAAAAGAGTCTGGGAGAACAGCAAGCTTACTGCCAAAACAAATGTCCTTGTCTATCAAGCCTGTACTATCCTTAGTACTCGTCTTTATGGCAGTGAAACCTGGACAACTTACTCACACCAAGAGAAACGTTTAAACAGCTTTCATATGCGGTGTCTGCGAAGAATTCTTGGTATTAAGTGGCAAGACAAAATCACAAATACTGAAGTATTGGAAAGATCAGGTTTTGTGACGGTTTATTCTATGCTCAGTCTTCGTAGACTTAGATGGATAGGACATCTTAGGAGGATGGATGATGGTAGAATAACTAAAGACATCTTTTTTCGTTAATTTCAGATTGGTAAGAGATCTCAGGGTCGACCTCTACTTCTGTACAAAGATGTGTGTAATCGGGACATGATTGATACAGGCATTGATAATGCACATTGGGACTAAATCGCCGCTGAACGTGTTGCATGGAGGGTAATTATCAGAAATCGAATAAAGACAAAGGAGAAAATTATTGCTGATAAGTCACATACCGAGCGTGTGAGACGTAAGATGGTGCATGATGGTGGAAACAACCACGTGTTAACATGCACCCACTGTGAACGAACATTTACAGCGCGAATTGGCCTTATCAGTCACATTCGCTACAGCCATTGTTAAAAGTTATTATGCCTTTTAAAGCTCAAACTATCGTCTGTCAAGACGGCAAGGTGCCAATGATATGATATGATGCTAAGATCATTAATTGAACGTACTATGGAAGTAAATATAAACCTACTTCTCTTCTTTATTGACTGCACATAGGCTTCGCCGCAACTCTTCAATCTTGGCTCTAGAAAAAGTTGTAAGGAAGATAAAGGAGGAATGTGATATTGGAGGAACATCCAAGCTGCTTGGTTATGCAGATGATATAGATATTATAGGGCAAAGTGAACAAAAGACATTGGAAATATTGACTCACTTAAAGGAAAAAGCCCAACAGATGGGGCTGGTTATCAACCAAGATAAGACAGAATATATGGTAATTTCAAGAGATGGAATGGCTAAAAACTCTGGCCACATACTAATACATAATATGACCATTAAAAGAACGGAAACATACAAATACCTGGGTACAATATTCAACTGCTCCAACATCATAAGGGAAGAAATACAAACTAGAATCAACTCTGGAAATAAGATATACTATGCACTACAACATCTACTAAAATCAAAGGCGCTATCTCGTAACACCAAAATCACAATATACAAAACACTGATCAGTTGTGCTGTATGGCTCTGAAACCTGGAGTACAACGAAAGGAGACGAAGCCTTGTTACAAACCTTTGAGAACAAAATTTTAAGACGCATCTTTGGACCCGTTAGGGATAAACAAAGTGGAGAGTGGAAAAGAAGAAGTAACAAAGACATTTATGATCTGTTTAAGTCCCCGCTAATCATTGGTATCATGAAGGCTAATAGACTACAATGGCTGGGGCATATAGAAAGAATGGAAGATAATAGGGAAACAAAAGTCGCTTACACTCAGGAAATAAATTACCGTAGACCCCGAGGTAGACCAAGAAGACGGTGGAGAGATAATACATGTACAGACCTAAAAGCACTTGGAATCAACGACTGGCAAGAGAAGGTCCACCAGAGAGACGAATGGAGACGGATTGTATTTGCAGCAAAGAACGTCAATGGCTCGGAAAGCTGAAGAAGAAGAGAAGAAGAAGAATATATATATATATATATATATATATATATATATATATATATATATATATATATATATATATATATATATATATATATATAGCTGCGTGGTCTCGAGGTATGGGGTCCGCCTCGAGTGCTGGAGGTCCCGGGTTCAATCCCTGGTGAGGACCGGGATTTGTTCACGTGGACTTCTAGTAATAAAATTTTTCTAGGTAGTGGGATCGGACGCCCGTGTGTATTGTTGCGCACGTAAAAAATCCCTTGGCAGTTGGAAATCGAAAAAGAGTAGCCTAGCGACGCTTCCCGGGCTAAATTTCGAGTTAAAAATCTACCCAAAGTATTTCAGGATCCTCGCCAGTGCTACGGAGTTCGTTCACTGTGCTGAGTTTCTCCAAACACAGGCTTGAGTTAGGAGGAGAACAGAGCAATTATGGGTTACACCCGTGTGCCGTGATGTTGATCCATCGACTAAACTAAACTAAACTAGAGTATCTTCTTCTTCTTCTGCGTTCATCCGGAGTTGTTTTTTCGGACGTCATTGCGTTGTGCCTGTTTACAGCAGAGCTGTATTCTTGCGCCGTTAGGCCGACACATCCGACTTCTGCGGGCATTTGTTGACCGGGTTAACCTTCCCGGGAAACTAGAGTATTATTAGTGGAACACCATGGAAAACCTCTGGATATTAACATGATACAAGTATATGCGCCAACAGAGGACTGTAACGAGGAAAATATGGATATATTTTATAACGAATTAGACATGGCCGTGGACCGGTGTAAAAATTTTGAAATGATTGTCATACTCGGAGATTTCAATGCCAAAGTAGGCAACGAAAAGGTGAGTAGTGCGACTGGTGGCTATAGCCTAGGTGAGAGAAATGAGAGAGATTAATAACCTGGGCAGAATACCATGTAATGCTAATAGATGGTCTAAAAATTACGATTATAATCGACGATTATATACATGGAAAAACCCTGGATATAATATTCGCAATCAAATTAATTACATAGTGATACCAAAGAGGTTCAGAAGTAGTTTAGTGGGAGCAATAACTAGACCAGGAGTAGATGTACAGAGTGACCATGTGCCAGTTATAGGAAAGACGAGGTTACGACTTAAAAACATTTTTTTTTAAACCCAAAGAACATCCAGTTAGATCTAGCATTACTTAGAACAGACAAAGAAATTAGAGAAAGGTACAATGTTACTGTAAAGAACAGATATAATGCCATGGAAATAATACAGCCAATACTATTGGCGAACAATGGGGCAAGTTGCGGGAATCAATCCAACAGACATCGGTTGAAATCATTCCACCTAAACATAGTGCCATGGACCTAGGTCAGGTCAGGGGCCACCCGGTACAGACAACCTATAGTTTCACGCAGTCCGACGTGAAGATGAGAAGATTGGGAATCACGCCTGACTTGAGGCGAATCGCTGAGCAGGGGATAATATTTCCTTGAAGAGTCATTCACGACTAGACCGAGTTCGGGGTTGGACTGATGATCGCGAATGGCAGAGTTTTATCTTGCCGGCAAGTTGTGTATATGCCGAGCTGGCGAAACAAAGTTTGAATGCTGATGTCATCTAAGAGTTTTATCGACCGAGATGATTGTAGCGTGCAAGTATGATCTGTTGGCAGTTTTAATAACAGTGTTTAATGACCGTGATGAGGTAATTTGTGACTTGTTGTAAAGAGACGATAATACACTGCGTTGAAATAATGCCTCTGTTGTGTCGTGAAGAGTCATCGCAGAAGTGATGTTCATATTTACGTCATGTGTGTGTAAAGAGTCATATTCACAGAGGAAGTAAGAAGTCTAGTTGCTGGTTCACATCAAGTAGAGATACCAGCGCACCACAGTCAGCACGGTGGCATGTGTACAGTCAGATGCGAGATACCCCTGGAGAACAATAGTACCCTCAGCGCCAGTTTGACCCACATGAAAGTATTGCTTTGTTCCACATACAAGTATAAACCCACTGACATACACCCAATGAGCATTGTTGCCAATGGGCCAGTACGACCGATATAGGATCATTGGCAAACGTGGGGGACGCTGATTTGAACTTTGGGACAACATGCTATGAACCATAGACTACGTCGGAGAACATAATCTGAAGTCGACACCAATTTCTGCAAGAAATTGCCAACCAAAAGCTTTACCTAAGGAAAAGTGAAATAAAATTATTATCGACGATATGAAACAAAGCTTTATCTAAGGAAAAGTTAGATAACATTATTATCGACGATATGAAACAGTGGGACACCCAAGACAACACATTTGTCGAACAGCAGAATATACAAATGAAAATCAAGTGATAAAATGTCAAAGTAGGAGATGCACATTAATAGAAACATTATATTAAAAACACAGATTCAAACTTGTTCAAACTCAAAGGACTTTAATAGTATAAACACTGCTAATAGTCTGTGTAATTCAACCGGAGAGATTGACAGTTAACGAAAGATGAATTACAAACAATTGGGTATATTTAGCTCCTGCGAAAAAAAGAAACATATTAGACACAGACACAATGCACGTACCTTACAGAGAACGCCATCTTACACAGGTGAAAGCAAAGTGTGTCTTATCCAAAAACATAAACAAATAATAAATATATAATACTGAAGTATTAAAATAAAACAACAGGACAACAAAGAATAATCGACGTTTCGGCTCTACCAACCTTTATCAAGATTATGACAACACAAACATAGAAAAAGCTAAATAAAACGCAAAATAAAATTAAACATAGCTTCTTGTTGACATGAGAGAAACGAATATGGTGGTTTGAACCGGTTTAGAAAGGTGCTCCTGGGCTACAAAAGTTTGTGTTGCTAAATGGTGTGGAAACAGTCTGAAATGAATAAAATACAAGGAATATAGCATTGTTATACTGTGGCATCAACAACAGTATTGATTCCTGCTGGGTGAATGCAACCCAGAGAGTTTATTAATTGGCTTTCAATGTTAAATCTAATGGAGTTGTTAGAGTAGCAAGGTTTCAATGCAGTGACCCATACATCATCGACTCCATTGTGGTTAGGAGAATTAAAGTGGTTGGGGGAAGGTTTGTCAGCGCATTGATTAATGTCTCTAAGGTGTTACCTAAAGAGGTCGGCCAGGCGTCTGCCAGCCAGTTTGGCAAATATATTTTATGTCACATTGTTTACAGATGATAACATATATAAGACTGCGGGATGTGCAAGTGAAAGAATCTTTCAAGGAGAAGGTGTCTCGGGGGAACGTAATTGCCGGTGTCGAAAAACGTATGGGCATATCAATTATTACGGTGGCATTTAAATGTACCCATCCACAGACGAAGTATCTGTGGGGAGGCGACTATGAACAAGGTGGTATTTAGTATCTCACTTGTCAGCCAACGAGCATGAGATATTGCCTACCGCAAGATCCTGACAAGTGCAAACGTGGGAGCTCGTCCCGTCGCTTCCGACAACTAAGAAAGAGTTGCAAAGTGTCTTAGGTCTGCTAAACTACTACAGACAATTCATTTCACATTTTGCTGAATTGACCGAATGTTTCACTAATCTACTAACAAAGAAAGAACCAAATGTTATTGTGAACAGCGAATGCTTACGTACTGCATTTTCGAAAGTATTATCTTATTTTTCTAGTGAACCTATTCTCAAATTACCTGATCTTAACGCTATTTTCAGGTTAAGATGTGATGCGAGCTTCGCAGCGATTGGAGGGGTACTTCTCCAGGAACACGATCAAATTTTGTACCCAGTATACTAGTTAGCCGCAAGTTGAAAGCCAGAGAACGAAATTACAGCACGCCGGAACTTGAAGCACTCGCTCTTGTGTTTTCGGTACGTAAACTTTCCCTTTTTCTCTCTATAGAAACATTTTATAGTTGAAACCGACAATAGCCCATTGACTATTATCACCAGAGGGACACGAAGTAACACTAGAGTGGCAAGACTGCAGGACTTTAGCTTTTAAGTCAGACATATAAGTGGCTCACAAAATTCATTGGCCGACCTTCTTTCTAGATGCCCATACGACTTACCCAGTAGCCATATAGCACCGGAGCACACTGCAGATAATGTATAAGCTGCAAAGTGTAAGTGCTCAACACCACAGCCACATTTGAAAGATTTTCAGTAACACTGTGCAATGTATGTGATAGGGATGTAATTTCCCATTGTAAATATATTATGTATATTATATTATTATGTGAATGAGTGTATCGAATATTTGTGAGATATGTGATAGAATGTGTGTATTGTTTTAAATATGTATTAAACAATAATCACTACAAATGTCACGGGACAGTACTACAGGATTCAAAAACTTACTGTGCTTGAATTACTTCGAGTATCCTGAGTACCTACACGACAGATATGTCCACCGTATTTTAATCCGTGTGAAAGAGACTTTGACAGCCGTATCCTAGAAGAACACTGTAATCCACACCGAGGAAACTACCCAAAAGCTGTTTTCAAGAACTGGTTACTCTGTTGATTTAGGTAACATCCAAACGGAAGAACTGTATTATTGTCAACTTAAAATACCAACTGTGTATTTCAGGTGTGTATGAATATTAATTTGAAAGATAGCAGACTATACTAGAACACTCACAAAACATTGACGTTGTCCACAACTTTTGTGAGTTTAATATCTCCATATACGGAATTGTATATGAGGATTTTTGTTATATGTAATCTCAGCATCGTAACTTGATTTACTCATTCACAACAGTGACATTGTGTTCACTTTTGTCAATAAGTATCAAATTATGACACTAAGAAATGAATTTATAAATGTAATTTATTTTGTTGAAAGCATGGTGAAATTACCGTCCATAACCTTTGTATTACAACCAAGGGACATAAGAAAAACTGTTGGTAATGTGTAAAATGTATTAAAACCATCATCACGTTGCCTGATGGGTAACACGTCAAGATGACGTCAGTTGTGCATGGAGAGAGTTACCAAAGCTGTAGACTTTCATTAGACTCTCCGACTAAGTGAGGTTGGGGGTCTGAATTTGGAACATCTTATAGGTAGATGTTCGCAGTCTAAACTGATCTTTTGAAATTTTTGTTATATTGGTTGAGAGGTAGGTGCGTGTTAGCTGTCACTTACCGGACTGGCTGTGTCACATTGCAGCGGAGGTGATAATCCATCGAAATGATTGTAATTGATGTGTGTTGCGTCATAGCAACATTAATGATTGTGTAAATATAACTTACAATTACCTGTACATGTTAATATAAACCAAAGAGTCACGTCAGACGACTTACATGGTTCGATTCTGACAGTATAAATAAAAGATGTATAAAGTACATGAAATGATACCCTTTCATGAAAAGGAGGATGGGAGAATGTCAGATTCTCACCCATAGTTGCAACGCGTCGTCTTTACCAACGCCAGGCAAATGCAACCGGGTTCAGCTCTGAGCGGTGCTAAACACGCTAGTTACAACGCGGCGTCTTCGACGACGCCAGGGAAGTCCAACCAGTCTCAACTCTGAGCAACGCTAAGCCCGTTGCTGGTCAGTCGGGACACAGCGTGAAACTTGTGGTTCAAGCTGGGGAACTCTACTCCGACTGACGAGAATGCTGAACGGCTCGGTAGACAGGCTTGGGACGTCGTAGCGGACAGACTGTTTGAATGGGGCGGTTGCAATGAATTGAATGTTTAAGCGTGAATCGATAGCTAGTCTGTACGAGTGGAGGAGACTGAACGCCTGTGTTATTGACTTGTAAGTGTATTGCATTTATGTATTGATTGATTGCATGTATTGATTATATGATGTCATCGCGAATTGTGATTGCGCGATACATGGATTGATTGTGAAGTGTGCGTTGCGAGAATAAAGTGTTTGAATTGTTGTTACCGTGTGTCACGTTGAGTTATTTAGTGACAGTATTTAGTATCTCACTTGTCAGCCAACAAGCCTGAGATATTGCCTACCGCAAGATCCTGACAGTGGTCCCTGAGACTCTTGTTTCGGTGGAAAATTGCCATAGGGCCGTTGTATCAATACTCTACCAAGTTTTGCATAGTCAGCCAATCTGTCCGCCTGTTCATTCCCCAGCACACCGGCATGCCCCAGAGAAAAGATCCAGGCGATGCTTGCCACCCGTGACCTCCGAAGCGAAGCAAGCCACTCTGCACGAAGCATGCCTGTCTTCACCTTCCTCAGCATGCTCTCTGAGCCAGTTACAATCACGATGTGTGTGTGTATCGCCTCCACCTCCATTCTTAAGCTAGTTGTTGGGGTATCATATGCCAGGCACTCCTGCTCCAAAATCGGCCATTAGCTTTTACTACGAACCCCCAGGCACTTCTCCTACCTCTCGACATCGAACCATCTGTGTAGATAATCACATCACCCGAGCGAGCATTATCCTGAATTAGTTGCTGGATTTCCACTTCCGTGGCCCCTGCTGGCCACTTCCTGCACTCCCGGCTCAATTTGATTATAACTGCACAAGTCTGACTGCTCCGCTGGCACTCTGACCCACTCCTTTCCTCGCCTAATGTTATCCAAGATGCACACATGTCTGATCGTATCCTCCGCCTGAGCCATCCATGATTTCCCTCTTATCAGTCGCTGACCCTTAACTGCGTCCAGCTACAGAAGCCGACCTTCGAAGTGAAAATTGCAACTGATTATGGAAGTACGAGTTATGAAATAGCGCCTTGGGGTGCAAATTGTAATTTATTTTTATTTACAGCTGTAATAGTTACTAATAATTGTGCAATCGCTTGCTTAGTACGATAGGGAACGACAAGTGTGTCGAATAACGTTTAAACTGCAAGCATAAACTTCTTGTAAGACAATCAATACCCCCTGGTGCATATAAAGTATTAATTTTCTAATTTAAAATACCTTTCGTATTTATTGAAAACACGACTCTTCCCATATTTGGCATGTTCCAGTAGCTTGCCCTGCTTCGTAAATGCTGTTGTTACGAATAAAATAAAGATGGGTAGAATTAGAGCTAGCAAAGACATCTTCGTCACACGTGAATCTTGACCAGCAGTGTGGTATTTTAAACTACAGGAGCATATTTATATTCACTGTGGCCTGTAGTTTTTTTTTTTTTTTTACAGAAGTAGGGCAGTGTAAATGTAACAATTAATCACGTAGATAAATGTCTTTGGGTGACTTTGAAAAGAATGCATTTGTTAGCTGTATTTTAATTTCAAGTTAGGATTTACTGGCTTTTCTTTTCGTCTGAAAACCTGTCAAATCACGATCTTCCGATGATAAAGCTTAACTTGTGTAAAAGTACCAGATGTGAAGAAAAAGGGACAGATAAGCAAGCAGCTGGCATGTTGCATTGTTTCTAAATGCTTATGCAGAATAGTGTGTTCATGATCATATTCATGTCTTATTGTTGGATAACATTATTTTCTAGTTCGCACTTCTTCGAGCATACAATACGCATACTTTTTTTTTCTTTTTTTTTTACTCATTTATGCGACTGGCCTAGCAAGCCGGCAGGGGATCTTCATACTGCTCGTAGAAAAACTAAGAAGTATAAACGTACTGACCCAAACGGATATCTACTCGGTAATGTTAATGGACTACGAGATAAATCAGCGACTCCAAAAATAGGCACTATGAACGTCTGCGGTTTCAATAGTAAAGAAGAAGAGCTTATAGAAATATAGAAAGGGAGGACAATTGGACTGATGGGAATAGCGGACACCAGAACAAAGGGGAAAGGATGCAAGGAGCTCCACCGCAGTTACACGTATGTTTACTCTGGAGTAGAACAGGAAGAAAGGGCAAGACGCGGTGTGGGAATATCATCGAACCGCGGCTAGCAAGAGGAATACTAGAAATAAAATATATATACCAGAAAGAATCATAACAATTAGAATAAAAGAAAAATCAGTTACAACATATGTACAAATATACGCACCATGTAATGCTAACAATAATGAGCAAGAATGCGAGGACTTCTACGAAGACAAACATGACGTGCTAAATAAAATAGATAAGCAGGACAACATCATAGATATGGGAGACTTCAATGCAAGACTAGGACATAACAGAGTGGGCATAGAAAAACACCTGGGATCATTTGGAGATCAGCAAAATGAAAGGAATGATAACGGAAATAGACTGATAGAGCTTTGCAGCCAACACGACCTCTATACACCAAACACATTCTATAAACATAAAGATTCACAAGTATTCACCTGATATAAATGGAACGATCTAGATACTAAAAGCCAAATTGATTTTATATTAACAAGAAATAACAGAAAGAGAAATATATTATATGTAAGAGCAGTGCCCAATTTCAGTATAAACACAGATCATAAAGCAGTCGTTGCCACAATAAAAACCATCAGAAGAAGAAAACAAAGAGCAGGATAATACATGCCATGCGAATCAGTAAACTTAAAAAAACCTTAAAGACGATGCAGTACGGGAAAATTATGAGAAAGAACTAACTGAACTCTTTGTAAAATTACCTATATAAAGAAAAACAATGGAAGAAGAATGGGAGATGTTCAGATCAAGCATTTCAAATACTGCAAAAATAACATGTGGAACCACACAAAACGCAAAAAACTGATAAAGAAAATAACAAGTTGGTGGAACGCAGAAGTAAAGAAAGCGATAAAAGCCAAAAAAGGAAAATATAATAAGTGGTTGAAGAACAAACAGGAATATGATTACATACAATATAGAATAGCGAGAAGACATGTGAGTAGAATAGTCAATCAATCAATCATGTGCCATGCCGGAAAGCGTGGGCGGTCATGACTCGCCATTTCACTCGATCACCAGAGTCGTGGATCAGCTCAGTGTTCCTGTCTTGTCCATGCCATGTGGCCAAGCCATCCAGATATTTTCCTCTAGGTCTTCCTCTTGGTCTGTTCCCATCGATCTTGCCAGTTGTCACTAAGTTCTCCAGTTCATTTCTTCTCATGACATGTCCAAAAAATTGTGACTGTCTACGTCTAATTTCTCTAATCAATCTACGCTTTTCATTTGTCTCCTGTAGTACTTGGTCATTGGATTTTCTGTCTGTCCATCGTATTCTTTGAATTTTCCTCAGAAACCACATTTCTGCAGCCATCAGATGTTTTTCAGCTTGACTGCACATTGTCCACGTTTCACATCCATACACTCTTTATCTCGTTTCAATTGACATCTTTTTATTGGTCAGAATGTTTTTCATCTTGCTAAAAGTAAAAGCTACTTTCGCCATGGCGATTCTTGTTCTTTTCAAGGCATCTCCCATCAGATGTTATGACTGTTCCGAGATAATTGTACCGATTCACTTGTTGAAGAATAGTCCCATTTACTTGTATACCACATTGTGGTATTTCGTTCTTCCTAGTGACGACCATAACCTGTGTCTTTTTACAATTTAAATCTAACCCCAGTTGCTCACTGTGTACAACAACCGCATCTACTAATTGCTGCATTTCCTGAGCATTGTCTGCAATCAATACTGTATCATCTGCATATCTAATGTTGTTGCTGTTTCGTCCTCCAATGCTGATTCCATTTATATCTTCTACATTTCTGAAAATATTTTCACTCTATAGGGAAAAAAGATCTGGAGACATTAGGCCTACACATCCCTGCCTAACACCTCTCTTAGTAGACTGATATGGTCCCACTTCATTATCAATCCTTATGGCAGCTTGTTGTTTCCAATATATGTTTTTTTATAAGTCTGTCTTTCTTTTTAATTTATTCTGGTAGAGACGCCGGAGGCCATAGTGGAGTGGCATTTTGTTTAGATAAGACAACTGCAAAATCTTTAATGGGATATAATCCAGTTAGTGATAGAATCCTCACTATTAGACTTAAAGGCCGTCCCAAAAACACAACTCTCATACAGATATAAGCACCTACTTCAATAGCAGAGGAGGACGAAATTGAAGATTTTTACAACACACTACATGACACATTAAATAAGATTGGTCATAATGATATAACAATAATAATGGGAGATTTTAATGCAAAAGTTGGTGCAGGAAGAGCTGAAAATGAGAGACACGTTTTAGGAAAATTTGGATTAGGAAATAGAAATGATGCAGGTGACAAATTAATTGAATTTTGCACAGAAAATGAGTTAACGATAGCCAACACGCTTTTTAAACAACATCCAAGAAGACTCTTCACATGGAAGTCTCCAGACAATATTACCAAAAATCAGATAGATTATATTTTAATACAAAGAAGATGGAGATCAACCTTAACATCTGCAAAAACCCTACGTAATGCAGACTGTGATACAGATCATCAGTTATTAGAAGCAGATAAGTTGCGATTTTTCTTTTCTCTTTTTCTGACATTGTCCAGGTTTGGCATTGGTAGCATAGAGTTGGTAGGAAGATTGTGTTGTAAAGTGCTTTCTTAGTAGTTATTGATACATGTTTGTTCTTTAGTATTGGTGCCATTTGTCCAATGAGTTGGTTTGCCTTACTGCATCTGTTTTCGATCTCGTCTTCTGTTTTGCCATTTGATGATATTATACCTCCTAGGTACTTGAAACTCTTTACTTATTTCAAGGGATGTTCGTTACAGTGAATCGTTGTTGCTTTTTCTTCATTAGATATAGTCAATACTTCTGCTTTACTTGTGCTAATTTTCATGCTATGATCCCTACACATTTCGTTTAGAAAAAAGTCGCTTAAAAGTCGATAGGGTTGTCTTCATTGCGCTGGGTTTTTATCCCATATGGCTGCGGAAAGATCCGCAGCACGGAAAGCGTCGCACAAAGCACGAACTCCGTAGCTTTAGCTACGGACCCACGGGAGTCTCCGAAAATTTTCACTCGTGAACCGAAGGGCGCAGGCCGGAATCGAACGCACAACCTTCGGAGCCCGAGTCAAACGGCTTGACCAGTTCGCCACAGAGACTCCCATTTCGTTTAGACTATTCATGTGGTCTTTTAGTGCTATTAGTGCCTGGTCGTCCGCAAACAGGAGTTCTCTAATGGTTAGATTTGCAGATGGTTCTTCTTCTGTGTTATCGTCATGCGGTGTTCTTGCGGTCTCTGTTTGGCTGGTTTCTTTACATATGTTGTCTATATATGTTATTAACAAGAGAGGGAACACTTGTCGTACTCAGGATCTTATGGTGAAGGGGTCTGAGTGTCCTCCAGTTGCTCTAACTATGCATTCAATGTTATTGTATAAGCTTCTACATAGGTTTGTTAGATGTGTATTCACTCCATATTGTTTAAAGATTTCCCACGGCTTGTTTCTATCTATTCTGTCAAATGCCTTTTCTTGGTCGACAAAGGCTAAGTAGAGTGTTTCATTGAATTCGATTGGTTTTTCTATAAGTTGTCTAACAGCATAAATGGCATCTGTGCGTCCTTTGTTTTTCTTCAATCCAAGTTGTGTTTCGCTTAGCTGGGATTCTATAATAGTTCGTAATCTTTTCAAGAATTTTGCAAAATATTTTCCCAGTATGACTCGACTGTGAAATGCCTCTGTATTGTGTGCAGTCTCTTTTACTGCATTTGTTTTTCCATCCTGGGATAACCATGGCGTTTCCCCCGTCTCGTGGTGTCAGTTGTTATACCCAAACGTGGTTGAATAGTCTATGTAGCCATGCTGTTTCTACCTCTCTTGCTACTTTAATTACTTTAGATTACTACTTAATTATATACGTACCTATTATCTTAAATTGTTAATTATTTTCAGTTTGTATTTGAGTTGTTCCTATTCACCACTATTATGAGTAATTACCTATTTCTTACTCAGTCTACTGGAGACATGGTTGCTAAGCAGATAGTACACTTTTGTACCGACCTCGTGGTCATGGGTTAACATAATCATAAAGATTGTGACGAGTCAAATGTGAGTTTTATCTCACTTTGCTAGCGTAATCATCTCTTCCTCCCACATTACATTGGTCTAAGCGAAATCGTATAGACATTGAGAATAAAACGACATTGACCAACGGTAAACTGACCCACACACACACACACACACACACACACACACACACACACACGCACGCACGCGCACGCACACACACACACACGCACACTTTGCAAGCCGTAGCTTGAGGTTTCTATTTTTCTTTTTATTAGTCCTAGACACACAAATACGCATATATGATCGGGCTTCAAATGAAAACCTTAAATATGTTTTTTGGGGGTAAATATTTTCTGAAAAAAAATAAAGAACAAATGTATAGTTTTTTTTTCTTTCTATCTAATCACTACTACGTTCAATGCACGTCCTCCGGTGCCAATAAAGTGCTTGTATTCCTGTAGGAAACAACAATTATCTTCGGCGCGTGTGTAACCACTCATACACCAATTGTTGTATCTCTTCATTTGACAGAAAAGTCTTTCCTCCCAATGACTCTTTGAGTTGTCCAAATAGGCGGAAATCATTTGGGGCTAAGCCTGACGAGTCGGCGGATGTGACACACACTAAAAGTGAAGGTTTCCATGGTTCCAACCGTTGCACGGACAGTATGGGGTCGAACATTGTAATGTTGCAAAAGGACACCTTTACTCAGAGGTTCAAGTAGTTTGGATTTGATTGTAGGTCGAAGATGATTCCTCAGATAATCTGTATAGTATCACTGGTGAAAGTTTTCCCTCTTGGCATGTAGTGCTGTTAAATAACGCCTCATCTCATCTCATTTCATCCTGTTTCCCACGGACTCTGCTATCCCCTCTGTCCATCGTTTACGCAACCGACCTCTTCTGCTTCCATTTGGTCTGTACATCATTGCTTGTTGTGGTATATTATTAGTTGGTAATCTAGTTACATGGCCAAACCATTTAACTTGCTGTCTTCTGATAAAATCTAGCGCTGCTATAACCCCCACTTTAGTCCTGATATCTCAATTTCTGATTTTCTATCTTCTTGATACATTGCGTATTCTTCTCGGGAATCTCATTTCTGTTGTCCTGATGTTTCTTTTCCCTTTTTCTGTCATTGTCTAGGTTTGGCATTGGTAGCATAGAGTTAATAGGAATGTTGTATTGTATAGTGCTTTCTTAGTAACTTTTGATAAGTGCTTGTTCTTTAGTATTGGTGTTATTTGAGTAGTCTATAAGGGTAGAAACATGGCGTAAACCGGAGATACTATTCCCCCAGTAACCCCGTGTATAGTTCTTTTGTGAGGTAGGGTTGTACTATGAGAATTCAGTATCCACCGAGCTGGTATAATTTATGAATAATTGATTGTGTCGCATGTTTCGTATCTTGTTAAGGTCGGTGTTGTGCATACAACATTTGTGACCAAAAAATTCGATATTGCCCGCACGTGTATATGACTGTCGGGGTCGAATCGCAGTGGGGAGGTCGCTGGCGGTGCCAGCTAGCGATATTAATCAGATCGCATAATATTGAATTAAGAACTGATAGATCGATTGAGTCGCGTGTCTAGGGCGGGGTGGTCGGGTGGAGGTGACAGGTTCGAATCTCAGTGGGGAGGTCGATGGGTAGAAGAAATATTAGTTGTGATGATGACGACAGCTGGTGGGGTATTATATTGGCGTTAGTGTTATGTTTAGCAATATAAACAAGTGGTGATGTGCGGATTGAAGTGGTCATGTGTCTAGCTGGTACCCTAGACGTTGTGTGAAGGTGACAGGTTCGAATCTCTGTGCTTTTTCGTTGGTAAGGTTACCAGTCGGCAGCGTATGGGGGTGTCTAGTTAATCATGGGGGGGGAGGGGGGTGGGGTATCACCAGTGTGTAACTGGGGTGTCTAGTTGGTCCCCTACCGTGCGATACGTTTGAATCTCACTGTGTGGTAGGTTAGTGTGGTGTTGGTCGAGTGTGAAACTGTGCTTTGTGGTGCCGTAGGCGTCGTTGGAGGTTCGAATAACGCTGCTGGTCGATAAATGTGTCCACCCTAGGCGCCGGAGGTTCGAAACCTGCTGTGTCGGGGTCTGTTAATTTAACATTGAATCGACCGCTAAGTCATCAGTTTCCCTTAGTGATGTGTGGTGGAAATGCTGATATTGTAAATTAGCTGCGCTGGCGACATATGGTGCTATTAACATATCGCCGTTATATGTTAACAAAGGAGAGATCGATTGAATCGTGTGTCTACAGACGCAGGAGAGGTCGCCTGCCCCATGCTTTACTCTGTATTGCCCATAGCACCAGCTTTCCTATAGCGGTTAATAGTGGTCTTTAGTCGACGGTGTTTAAACACTATCAACACACAGTATAAATGAAAACGGTAAGAAAGTAAAGATGGCGAGTAGTACTGGTTGTAGTGGGTGTCAAGGAGCGATGTGCCTCTCTCTTAATGAACTGGTGGTGTGGATCGTTGTCTTGGAGTTTATGATGATGCCCTTGAGAATCCCTCGGATTACTCGCCAAGGCCTGTGGGTTAGCACACTGCGTCCATACCTTCACAACACCACCAAAGGACACACAATCAGGAACAAGCCACAAGCACGATGATTAGGTGAACGTTATTCTCACCCGGAGCCTTGTATTCTTCACGTTTACAAGCGGACTCTTCTACGGCAGCCCTCAGGCCAATCACACCATTCACTAACGAAATCAGCTCCCGTCACAATCTCCCGATCACTATGCCCTGGTGTCCATGTTGTATTCCGTACCTTCTAGTGTGTGTGTGTGTGTGTGTGTGTGCGCGCGCGCGCGTGCGTGTGTGTGTGTGTCGGTGGTTGAGACTAAGTGGTCATACCAGGACGGATCAGCACCTGCGATCGATGTCCGGCGATTTAGAAATATTGTAGCTAAACGTGAACGTGTCTGTCTGAGCAAGCTACTGTTGTCGATCGATGCAAGTGTAGAGCGTTCTAATGCCTTGACTATACTGATGTCCGTGTAGAGCTGAGATGTGTCTGTTCTGTGTGAAGGCTGAATGTGGAGTGTCCAAGTGACAATCGCGTTGTTAATCAACGCGACTTGATGACGTAGCATTTTTGGTGCTACATCGTGCTTTAATCTTAGTACTATTTCTATTTTTGTTCCCTGATGTGTATGCACATCAGTTAACTCTCTACACGCCTGTCATGTGCTCTATGACAGCTGCTCCCCTCACAAAAAAAATGTTTGTGAAACATTTACTCTATCTGATTATCATCAGACATGTATACGAATGATGGAGGCGACGTAAATTACTCTAAGTCGTAATCGATCCACGAAGCCATCGTCATTGGGACACAGCATGCTCCAATGAGACAGCATGGAACGTTTGGATATCCGACACAGGATTCAAACTCAAGTCTCGATCGCCGCCGGCTCATATATTTTAATGGCTGTTATTCGCGTTAACACGAATCGACCACTTGTAACAAAAACCAAGGTTCAGACGCCGCCAGCACATATATTAAATGGCTGTTAATCGCGTATAAAAGCTGACCCCTTGTAAAAAACCTACAGGCCTCTGTAACCGCGAGTACCTACAGCAAATAAAAACACGATCCTGTGTTGAACATCCAACGTCCTTACTAGCTACTATGTGCAACTGTTTTCCATTGACTCATGAATCGCATTATGTCGATTTTACTATAAGTCAACATTTCTGTCCATCATTCGCCACATTAACCTAACCTGTCAGTGGTGACAAACTAATATCAATTTAATTTTTATTATACGGTACTGTATTTAAGTATCTATGTGTTCTGTACCGTACTATATCTATTTCCTATGTATATTTTAGAATGAATATTTTCTGTTGTATTATTAATGTTCGTGTGGACTATTTGAATGGAATGTGTATCATTATTGTGAATCCCCTTTCCATGCATCCTTTTCATTCACACAACGCTAGACAACACATATATGTGATAACATATAAATTAAGCATTGACCTATATGCACAAGAATGAAATACATAATTATCACTAGTAATTTAACGTATTCATAATCTAGTACTATACTATAATATTACGAATATTAAAAAAACTATATCATAACTTCACTACGTAAGTTTATGAATAAAATTAATACACTAATAATCCAATTAATCAATATTACGAACTACAATAAGAATAGTAACCTATATAACACAACTACTGCTAACTAACTAAGTAATTAGTCTGTTCCGTATATAATAATAACCAGAAGGTGCATAATAATGTTCAACATTTTAAAGAACTAGTTGAAATCACATTGTCCCTCTTGAAATTGAATAGTGTCAGTGTCCGTTCAGGTTCATCCTAAGGCAAGAATCATTACATCCGGTACATGTAAAATGATCGTCAACCGGAAACAACGAGTCTATATTGTAGCTTGCCAACTCATACTAATCTGGAATAATAATATAAATAAGTGATTAACACTATATAAATACAATATTATTGGGTATGTGGTATATCAGCAATGTGTTATAGTCAGCATAAAGTAATACTTAAAATCACACATTATTTTATTGTGATTTAATCCATAATGTAGAAATTCATGCAAAGCGAGACTATAATCGACATGTTATGAGAAGAAATGGATTGGAGAACTTAGTGACAACTGGCAAGATCGAAGGGAACAGACCAAGAGGAAGACCAAGAAGAAAATACCTGGATGGCTTGGCCACATGGCATGGACGAGACAGGAACACTGAGCTGATCCACGACTCTGGTGATCGAGTGAAATGGGGAGTCATGACCGCCCACGCTTTCCGGCATGGCGCATGATTGATTGATTTGTTAGTGTCATAAGCGTTAGAGTGGTGTGTATAAACAAAAACTGTAGTATTTTATATGTAATTAATATAAAGGGAACAGATAGGTTTCATGAGTGAGTGAGTGAGTTAGTGAGTGAGTGAGTGAGTGAGTTAGTGAGTGAGAGAGAGAGAGAGAGAGAGAGAGAGAGAGAGAGAGAGAGAGAGAGAGAGAGAGAGAGAGAGAGAGAGAGAGAGAGAGAGAGAGAGAGAGAGAGAGAGGGGTGATTTAATTTGAAAATAAGTATTAGTGTCCTAAGCGTTGTAGGTATCAACAAAATCATCATACTTTAATTCTTAAAAGTTATATTGAAGCAAGTCAATTTTAACGATCCCAATAATGAACATATAGTAGTATGGACTATGCTCAGTGTCAAATCGGGTCATTGGTGTGGCATATAAATTTGATTAGGTTGATCTACGAAGATGATCAGTATGTGGGTTGGGATTGTAGCTGGGTGGAGGACGATTTATATTTAGTAGGAATATAGAGGAAATTTCCTCCTCCAAATTAGGAGGCGTAAATCACCTACTCAGACCTGGATTGCGAATCAACTGCGGGATGTTTGCCATCAAAAACCACACTACAAGAGCTGGACAGGGTGTACAATCAAGCACTCAGAGTCACCACAGGGGGGGGGGGGAGAATGAGATCACTCTATGAAGAACAGCTTTGAAAACTTATCTATGGGGTGATTAAGAAGAAGCAGTTTTATCCACCAGGCCAAATTACATTGCAGAGAAACCACCAATCTGCTCACAGTTGGTATTCCCCTGAAAACTATTCCAAAACAAACTCCGTGGAAAGAGGAGCATAGACTATTATTACAAATCCCGACAAACGTGAGAGGAATATTTGACAAAGAAGAACAGAACATTGGAACATTGTAAAATGTAGAACAACCACTCTCAACTTCTTTGGTGAAAAATACCCACATGACCTCTGGATCCGAGTCAACAAAGATGGGCCAGTACAAAATGCTGTTCGAAATGGAGGAGCTGGAGTGTACAAAGGATACCCAAATAATACTAGTGATATTGGCAGTGTACAGTACACTGTACCAACAGGAAAGTACTGCCATAACTATGATGCTGAAATTGAGGCAATCAAGATAGCAACAGAGAAATTACTAAATACCAGCCATGGTATACAACCGGTAATGCTATTGACGGATGCAAAATCAGTACTCGGGGCGCTACTATCTGGGAAATTAACAGTACTGCGGACACTACTTTCTGAACCTGACAGCCAGTGTAAGGTCAACATACAGTGGATACCATCTCACTGTGGAGTACCCGAAAACGACAGAGCTGATCGATTAGCTAAGGAAGGAGCAAAAGAAAAACTATCTGATGTGCCCGTTACATATCACCAAAAGAAAAGAATGATCAAATCAGTCAGAAAGCCACCAAACCCTGCTCAAGACAACAACCACGTTGTGGACAGTCCACAACAAATCATTATTCTGCTACTCAGAACAGAACATAATATATTACGCAAACACGTGTATAAAAATTCAAGGTTGACGATTCAGTCATGTGCACATGTGGATTGGCACCGCAATCAGCAGATCGCAAACTCCAAGACTGCCCAAAATATAACATATCTAGGCAAACCATAGGGAAACGGCAGGGGAAGATAAACTCTATGAATTCTTAAAAGACAGTGACGTTCATACAAGAGACAACATTGCAGTTATAGACACATTTCAAGTTAACGAAAGAAGAATAAATGAAGAGCAAATGATTACAACACCATCATAAATCAAAAGTAATGTGTAGGTCATTACACCATGTCATGAATTTAATCTTATCAGGTATATATGAATGTATATGTTATATTCGCAAATGTTTAAAAAAAAATAATAACGGACACACCTTGTAAATAGTTTGTACGAGATAACAGTTTTTTGTGTTTTGTTTTAATGAGACCACACAAAAAATGTAAAGGAAAACACTATGCACCTTGTAAATGCATACTGTTTTGTAAGAAATACTCTTCCCTTTGTGGGGAAATAAATGTCATGAAAGGTTGATTAGTAAATGCTATCAAAGAGAAATGTCCAAATCTCTTTCAAGTATTCAAACTGATATAATTAGATAATTAGATCGATTGCTACATGTTTTAAAAATATGACGCTGACTTCAGAGGCAGCACCGAAGTCCACACATCAATAACTGCAGTAGGATCTGATATACCGTCATATACCGATAACAACTTTGAATCCCCCCCCCCCCCCAACCACTTGTAGGATTCAAGACAGCCCTATGAACACTTTGCTGTGATTGGCTGTGCCGCCTACAATACATTGCCCACGGAGATGATAAAGGCAAACGCGTAGCCATAGTCGATGTTATTGACCAAAAACAGCGCACTTTTGATGGCCCATGCTCTTGTGCGAACCACAAGGATTTGAACTTTAAGGCTCTTCACCTGACGCAGTTTACTGTTGGCACTTCCCCTCTGCCCACACAGGAGCTGTTAGGAAAGCCTGGGAGAAAGGGAACAAACCACCCGTGCTGAAAAGCTGACCACACGTAAAAGGGAAGCACAGTTAACCGACTTTGACAGATTCAAGTTAATGAAGCCCAAACAAGCTCGCATCCGTTTTATGAATGTTTAATTTCAGGAAACTGAGGAAAGCAGCTAATATACTTCTTGCTAAGCCCAAGAAGCCCACTTAGAAAGTAGTGAAAGGAAAGCCCAAGAAATAAGCAGTAAATTATTGCATTAAAGTTCATTGTGACATTTCCTTATTGTAAACCAAACGACATATACATCTTATTAGAATAATTGAAAGGAACATAAAAACATTACAATTATTTCAAGGGATATAACTAATTTTTAAATTAACATATTACATAATTAAATAATTATAGTATTTCTCTTAGGGTTTTATAAAATTGTTATAAAATTTATTAACAGATTTATAAAACACATATAATGGCATAAATAATTTTAAACTAACTTCAAATTTTATATAAAAGTAAAGGTGTTTTTACATACGACGATAATTTTATGACTCATTTTTCTATCTCTCCACCATATTACATTTATTGTTCTATCAATTGTTTAACATGGATGGTTGATCTAATTTTGCATTAGAACACATTTTTGTCAGGTCTGTTAAAGGCCAAACAACCTCAATATATGGTCGCTTCTCGGTCTTTTGGCGAAGATCAATGTGTAGTATATCTACCCTTGATCTTACCAGGGGCTGAGATAATCACCCGACACAAAGGGACGCGGGGACTTGATGGAGCAATTCTGGCCCCTTTAGTAACCGCGAGCCCCTTATTAACTTTGGATTGTTTCATAGCATTTTGGCTAAGCTCACAATATATGTTCTTGTATCGCGACAGTGTTTATGGGTCATCATCATGTGTCGTGTCGGTAAGCGTATGCGGTCATGCACGCTTTGCCATCTCACTAGATCACCAAAGTCGTGGTTCAGCTCAGTGTTCTTGTCTCGACCATACAACGGGGTTAAGCCATCCAGATATTTACTTCTCTGCCCTTCCCTTGTTCTCTTCCCCTCGATGTTGCCAGTTGTCACCAAGTCATTCATTCATCATCATCATCATCTTCCACTTCTGCCGTCAAGCGTCGTGGGGAGGAATAATTTTCGTTCCAGCGCCCAGTGGGTGGCACTGGATAGTGTCATTCTGTGTGATTGTACAATGTCTTTGATGTCGTCAATCCATTGTCCTCTTGGTCTTGTCGCAGATGATCTTTTATGTAAGGCCAGTGATGGTAGTTGTTGGTGTTGCATCCTAACAACTTGGCCAAACCACTTGATCTTCTGTCTTTCAATAAATGTGGCACAGGGTGTTGATCCCACAGTCTGTCTGATAACAGCATTTTCATACTCGGTCTCGGATTGTTAGGTTTGCAGCTCTCTTCAGGCATCTCATCTCGCAGGTGTTGATTTTACGAAGGTATGATTTGGATAAAGTCCAGGTTTGAGATTGGTAGCATAAGGTTGGTGTGAATATGCTGTTTATTATCTGTCGTTTTGCGGACGTGGGTATATTTGGATGTTTAAGTAAGGGTGATAGTTGATATGTAAGTGCACTAGCTTTTGACATCTGATTTAGATTTCTCTGTCCAATCTGCCATCTTCAGTGATCATATTTCCAAGATATTTGAATTCTTTAACTTGTTTCAGAGTTGCTATTTATCTGTATACTTAATGGGCCCGGCGATCTGCTAACTTGCATTACTTCAGTTTTGGCTGTGTTTATACTCATATTGTGTCTGCTGCAGGTTGAACTCAGATTATTAATATGATTTTGTAGTCTGCCCTCATCGCTGTAAAACAGGCACTGATCGTCTGCAAATAGAAGTTCATTTATTCCCTGTGGATCTGTTGTTTCATCTGGAGTTCTAAATTTTCTGAATCTGTTCTGTCAAGACTTGCTTCTTTGGATATTCTGTCCATGTAGACATTAAATAGCAGTGGAGAGAGCACACATCCCTGTCTCACTCCTGTATTGACTGTGAACATATCTGATATTCCTTCTTGTGTTCTTACTGCACTTCGGCTCGAGTGGTACATGGATATGATGTTTTCTAGCAATTGGCCTTGTATCCCATAGTCTTCAAGGATGGTCCATAATTTTTTATCTGTCTACTCTATCGAAAGCCTTTTCCTGATCTACAAAAACAATATTCTGCTGATCACTATATTCGATAGTTTTTTCACAGATTTGTCTAAGTGTAAATAGTGCATCAGTGAAACTTACCTTTCCGAAAACCGAATTGTACTTTGCTTAACTGTTGTTCAACTATGGGTCTAGCTCTTTGTACCAATAGTTTTGCGTACATTTTCCCTATATGGCTCAGAAGTGATATACTTCTGTATGTTTCACACTCTCTCATACTGCCTTCTTTTTCCATATTGGTACTATTATTGCCTGTTGCCAATCCTCTGGGACTTGTCTTTCTTCCCATGCTATATTGAAAAGTCTTGTTAGCCATTTAACTCATGTTTTCCCACAGGCCTGAATAGCTTCTATGGTTATTCCATCTGGACCCGGCGATTTGTTTTTAGGACTTTTCTGTATAACTGCATTGGCTTCTGCATGTAAAAAATTTGGTTCTTGCTGTCCATGACTTTTAGGCACAAACGTGAGATTTTCTATGTTGTGTGTGGGGTTAAGTAGTTCTTGAAAGTATTCTGCCCACCTTGCTATTCTTTTTTGTGGATTAAATATCGGTATATCTCTTTTGCTGTTTATGATGGTATTTGGGTTGTAGCATTGTCGGATAAATAGTTGATGGCCCAAAGAGATCAAGGATCCAGAGTTCCTCTTTCTCAATGTGATCCTGCCCGTTAAAATTAATTTAGCTGTTAATGGCTCAATGATTTGAGACCATTAAATAGAGTTTTGGAGAACCAAGGAATACATCATGGAAAAAATGAAATTTTTACTGAGTATCCCAAATGTCCTTATGGATAGCTCCTTGCCTCTCCTCTACCAACTAAATAATTAATCTAGGGTAATTGCTTACAAAAATTTACTATGACAAGAGAACTCTCAAAAGAAAAAATAACCCGTAATTTTCATCATTTATTATATCTATATAAATGAAGTTGTTGCATATACATGTAATAACATACAACAATAAATGCAGTACAATTACCAGATTATTTACATATTCATCTCTAACTAATTATCTATCTCCTGGCTGTGCCACTGTATCCTACATGGTCCTCAGAGTTGCATCCGTTCTTAATTATAAATATTGGGCCTCTTCTGCTGGCCTAATCTGTGGAAAGAAACTGGGATCTCGGTAGCATTCAGTCAGTGTAGAATATTCTGGAGAGTTCTTTCATTTTTTTACCCGGTTTTATTTAATATTTTGGCTCACTGTGTTTCTTCCACCTATGCCTAGGAAAAAAGATATTTAATACCTGTCCTTGAAAGGTGGTGAAAATTGGCAGGAAGTTGCTGTGGAATAGTATTTAGCCTCACTATCTCAGCTGCCTCACTCAGTTAAGTGGCTACTGCATTCAGTCAAGCTGCTACTATTACTTTTACAAAGTGCTGCATTGACAAAGTCAGGTCTGGATAAAGACCACTACCTGAAATTTTAGCATCCATCATAAATCTAAAAATATCATCAATATGAACATGAGAACTGAAATGTTCTATATTTTTCTCAAGAACATCACAAAGAAAATACCTAAAATAATTGTGATCCTAGGAAATAAAGTGGAAGGTAAAGAGTCTTTCTGCTCTCAAATAGTTATCCACAACATAATTGGTTGCTCTCCATTCCATCTTCCATTATGTTTATGGTGTTCAAGTTTTAGACTAGCAGATATGCAGTTTCATCTTCACCTATGCCTGCCCTCGGGTCTACCGGTTAAGTAATACCTTGATTGATTTTGAATTGACAACTATGTTTCCCATCCCATTATGTACCTAGTTAATTCTCTTCTTCATCTTTTTCTATTCAAGAAAAAGGGTCTCATACATTAAGGGCTTTTAAAAATCAGTTCCCATTTCAATGAGTATTTGCTTACACACATTATAAGTACATTATGGTATCATTCTTGTATAGCATTCAGGTGTATTCTTCTTCATTAGATGCTTCAAGTGAGAAGTTTTCTTCCATCTCATGGATGTAATATTTATTATCATCATCACCATCATCATGGTTTCCTTATATCATTGTAATTACAATTATTATCATTATTATCATGCTTATGACATTAGAAATCATTACATCATTCTGACATTATCATCATTATTACATCATTATCATTACATTACAGTCATCATATGTGTTAACAGGAGTTACATGAACTACAAAGTGGGATTTTGCTTAAGTTACAAACACAGATGCTGGTAGTATGCGTAATGTATGATATTGGTTGTGTCATGCTTATCGCACAAAACTAGATGATTATAGCATGAATGATATTTTATACAAAGTGTTGTTATGCACCGGAGTACTAAATTATTATTTAGTTTATGGGTTACGCCGAACCAGTTCTCTGGTGATAGTCATGGCATTACACATCAAAGTTGCCGGCTATCCTGAGATAGACTGTTTGCCTATACTCCCTCTCTCTCAGCCTGTAACTTCACTCACACACTCAAACTCCTCATGCATCAGTCAACATATCCATCTTTGCATGTGGGGTCAATTCACTCGTCTCAGACATCATTCATATGTATGGATGATCATTTCACTCAGTCTATAGACACATTCATATTGGTATGGGTGATCACATAGGAATCATTCATCACACATCCTTCATACTGGCATGTAAGGTGGGTAATTATACTTATGTGATTTCCCAATGATAACTTAAAATGTTTACCATCATTGATATCACAATGAAATATCTCCTTTCACAATCACTCATCATACACATCATATCTGTAGGAATGACAATCATACCTATGTAGGTGCTTTACACAGAATACATTCACATCTGTTTAACAATGATGAAACACACATGACACAAGCATGCTCTTCAATGACATTGACATGTGGTCATTAGGCACACTTTTGAAATTCACCCAGGATTTAGCAACATGAAATCCATGAGTTACCACATGCTCCCATCAAATATATACAATTTATGTGATATACTCAATGCATATTCAGGCATTATGAATCTTAATCATTCTAACATGCCGGTTGACTAAGTATAATTATTGTGTGGCACAAATATTACTTCCCTATGTTTACAAGATTGAAATACACTTGTCTCACCAATTGGGTGCTTTAACTCAACACACAAAATTATGATTCCTGTAGAATCTATTTAGTTCTCATGGGTTCATTAATTACAAGAAAACTATTTGTTTGTCCATGTGCTCATGTCAAAAAGTAAATCTACTGACTAATGTGCTCAAAGCTACTTGACTATACACATTACACTAATTTCTCTATCAGTGCTGGCACATTTAAATGAGTTTCCTCTGACCAGTGTGGGTACTTGCACCATAAGTACTTACCACTGTACTAAGAATTCTGAGTTTCCTTAAGTCTTAAGTTACTCTAATTCATTGCAGATTGAGTTTCATGCTTAAGAAATAAAATGTATAACATGTGTCTAATGTTTTATACATTAACTAAGTTATTTAGCTGGGGAAAAATAAAACATTGTAGTTTTCTCCTAATGTACAGTTTATCTTATGACTATGATAACTGAGTATAATATTATTTAGTTTCTACTATAATAATTTCTTAAGAACTCACCATTCTAAATCATTGTAGATTGAGTTGCTTAAGAAATAAAATGTATAGCTTGGACTAATTCTTATACATTACATAAGTTGTTTACTTTGGAAGAAAATAAAACTCACTACGGTTATCCTTAATGAATAGTTTATCTATAAACTATAACAATTAAATATATTATAATTAACTTCTTAAGGACTCACCACACGTGTTCAACAAGTCGACTTACCAACTCTTCTTCTGGGAAAAAGACTCACACTAATCTAAGATTTAAAATAAATTAAATATGGTGTTTACCTCATTTATCAGAATGACTTCAACATGTTGACACGTTTCATGATCTGAATGAGATGCAATTTCTCACATGCGATGTCGTAGGCTGAGGATTTTCTTTTCTCGTGAATTTTGAAACTCTCTCCTTTCGCTGTTTCATGTCGCATATCTCATGCTGGCTGATGAACAAACAGGCCATGTCGCTTTGCGTGCTGCTATTTATACGGTGGCTTTTCCGGTTCACATTTTTCATTGCCGATGGGTATATTAAATCTTGGATCGTACAAGTGTGGAACAAACAATCCTGTTGCAGTGTTCAGGCTTTAATTGTAGACGGGAAATTACAGCATGTTACGTTTGTGAAAATAAAGTATATCACATTCATGCATCTCTGTTTCTCATTGCATTGACACGTTTATAAAATTGTCTTGGGTAGTCTTTGCTAAGGGTCGCCATCTGTTCACCATAGAGTCTCCAGGATTCATCTTTAAATGTTCTAATTGTTCGTTTGGCATTTCGTCGTGCATTTCTATAAGTAACATAGTCTTGTTCAGATTTGGTTGTGATCCATTTTTGAATGCTACCTTCTTTTCGAATATGCTATCTTTAACTTTGTTGTACCACCAAGCAGTTTTTAATCTTTTGTCGTGCCCTACTTTCTTTGTGCCACATTTATTTTCCAGTGTGTCGAGCATGGCAACCTTGAAAATTGTCCATTCCTTATGTACGTTTTAGCAGTCGTCAGGTATGTTCTTATGCAGTTTTTTTTAACTTATTTATTGAATTCGTCTTTAACCGTATTTTCCTGAAGCCTCCTATAATTGATGACTGTGAGATGTGGATTTTAATCTAAGAGAATATTTTGTTAAAAGTGTCTAGGGAATTTAGTTGATTCTCTGGTCACTGTTAGAATGCAAGGTGATCAGGGATATTTACTACAATCACCAGGAGAAAATACTTCAATCCTAGAAACAACGGTATCTGTGTGTAGGTTTTCCTTCCCACTTCATCACTTTCTACAGTTTAAATATAGTGCTAGAAGACATTGATTGTTTACAACATATAAACAACCACGGTTGAACAAATATCAACACTGGACTTTACGTAAACATCAACTCTTTTGGACAAACAGTTCAGGCATTAAATCAAGATCTGCAATAAAATATATATTTGTATTGGCCACATTGGAATTCAAGAACAGGCATGGTGTCAAGATTTCACATGAAGAGTATTTCTGTATAGAGATATAGGGATATATACTAGGGATACAAACCCGAGACAGAAACCCTAAGAAGGGAATGAACTACGACTGCTCTAGTTCCCGAACAATCTCGGGCCTTCGAGAATGAGAGGTCAGTTTGCCTACTGCGTCGTTGACACAGGTGGAACCCGCCAGAAGCGTGCAGGGACCACGTGCACGAGAAGCTCAAGGGAAGTCATACTCCGTGTCCACCCGACGCCCGTCAACGGGCAGACGAATACTAGACAGCAGACAAGAACAGAAACTAGCTGAATCTAGATATTGTTGATTAACGAGATAATTTGATAGAGTTATGCTGTGATAGTTATGTGTATAATGACTTGTTGATGCACTTGTGTAAATACTGTGATATGGTGATTGACGGCGAAATCCTTATTAGCCAGATAATAAATTAGATTATTAAGACACAGTATAGAGTTTGTTGCCTGTCTGAACCCGAGTCCTGTTCCTAGATTTGTAAGACCATGACACATGGGAATGATTTTCAATATGACAAAACACATTACCCACATTGTCCCAAGAAAAAAATAATGTTATTACAAACAACACAACAACCACTGATAGGTTCTACATCATTGACTCACTGTACATCAGTATAGTAAACAATGGTCTAAGTACATAGAACCCAGCATATAA